>CM027122.1:47167056-47703831 GCA_015476505.1 Urochloa ruziziensis | reverse complement strand
CCACCTCTTCCTCCGAGTACGCGCCCCGTGGCTCGCTCGCCGACGAGGCGGCCAGGAACGGCGGCCGCCTCGGCGAGCGCGACGTCCGGCGGTTCACGGCGGACCTGTTGAGGGGCCTGGCGTACCTCCACGGGGAGTCGGTGGTGCACGGTGACGTCAAGGCGGCGAACGCCGTGCTCGGCGCGACGGGCGAGCGAAGCTCGCGGACTTCGGGTGCGCCAGGGCGGCGGCAGGCTGCGACCTGCCGGTCGCCGGCACACCGGCGTTCATGGCGCCGGAGGTGGCGCGCGGGGAGGAGCAGGGCCCAGCGGGCCGACGTGTGGGCGCTCGCATGCACCGTCATCGAGATGGCCACCGGCGCCGCGCGTGGAGCGGCGACGTGGACTGCGACGTCTTCGCCGCCGTCACAGGATCGGCTACACGGACGCCGTGCCGGAGCTGCCGCCGTGGCTAGTCGCCGGAAGCGAAGGACTTCCCTGCGCGTTTGCCTGGAACGGAACCCACGCCGCCGCTCCCCACCGCCGAGCAGGTGCTCGACCACCCGTTCATCGTCTCCGCCGAGCCGGCCAAGCACTTCTGGGCGTCTCCGACGAGCACGCTCGACACGGCGTTCTGGGAGTCCGACGACGAGGACGATGAGTGGAGGCGTCGGAGAGCGCCGCCGGAAGGATCAAGCTCCCTGGCGAGCCCCCGCTCGGCCTTGCCAGACTGGGATTCCGAGGATGGCTGGATCGACGTGCGCAGCGAATGCTCCCAGGTCCCAGAGGCGCCGGCAGTGGTCACCGCCGTGACCGTTGGTGGTGCAGGTTTTGACCTGAGATGTGAAACTCATTTGGATGCCGCCGAGGTAGGTCTCCACGCCATCGACGTGGAAGACGCCGTTAGAAATCCTACTAGCCATGTAGGAGTTGTTGTTGATTTCGTTAAGCCACAGCAGAGACATTCGAGTTCCAGTGTAGGCGGTATAGGGTTGTGCTTGTGCCCGGCTGCTTGTCACCAGGGCAAAACTGTGGATCGGAACTCGGCTTCCTGTTATGTCAAATGAGAAATCAAGTTTGATTATGCATAGATTTGGCCATTTCGTGACACTGTTTAACCTCGTTTTTGGATGCTCTCTTGTTATACTTTACATATCGCTTGATGTGTTTTTCTTAGGACAATAACAGTCTTTAAAAAAACATAAATCTGGCATCAGCTTTATACCTAAAATCTTAGAAAATATAACCTTAATGTCTCCGTTACAGTGACATGTGGGTCCCACGTGAACTAGTGGCAAAGTTGACATTTCACATCCTTTATCTCCCCTCTCAAACCGAAAATTGAATATTTATTGGCTCGGTGTCCTTTAGCAAATATCCACAATAGAAAAGTGTCCATCGGCAAGACACATTTAAGTAGTGTCTTCCGCTAAAAACAGCATTGAATGATGTCCAACAACAAAATTTATCCATAATGTTGCCCTCAATTAGCTTTTAAGTACTCTACTATTGTATATGTGTAACTTAATTTTCTTGAACCGCATTAGCATTACAAATCATCTTCTCTTCTTCTCCATCTTGATGTAGCATTATTATTGCCCCATTTTTCAAATTGCTCTTCATAACCAAAATTGTCGTGATCAATGTCGAATTAAACCGTAAAGTTGCAAGTGCAAGAAGACAAATTTAAAAAGATGCTTTGCTAGAGGATTCTAACTGCACACAAAATGAATTGTATATTTATTATTCAAATAGGAGTAAGGAATCACATAATTTATATGTTATCGTTTTCAGTGTCAATCTAGAAAAAATATTAATGGTAGTTTTTAAAAACTATGCCCAATTTTCAATTGGCAAGAATTGAGCTTAAGACAGCCACAATGTTGCAAAAAGCTAACCTTAAGCCATCAAATCTGCTACACAAAATGGACATAGCCATTGTGGAGTAACACCTTAAGTGAATCTTTCTTAAGGTGCACCTTAAGCTTACGGTGCACCACATGCAGATAGAAAAAAATATGTTCTCTCTCCTTCCTCCTCCTTCGCTCCATCCCCGCACGGTCGTTGGTGTTGGCGCCACCACCAAGAACTCGCCGGTCAGATTCTCCGGCGCCACAGCAAGCTCCAAGGCGAGCTTCTCCGGTTGAGGACTCGATCTAGTCGGAGGGAAGGTCCATGAAGCGATGGGGAGATGATTCGCAACATGAGAATGAAAGAAACAAAATCAATAAGACTGAAATCGTACAACACAGAAAGACGAATAAGCACCAAGCCAAAGAAGCAACGGGCCTGTAGACTATAGTTCTTGAAGGGGTGCCACAGGATCCACGCAGTGGTGCGGACGACCGTGGAGGAGGCTCGATCTAGGCACCACCATCTACCGATCTGGACACTTGACCCCGCCGAATAGAAGCTCAATTTGGTGGCTAGTGGAGTT
Organism: Urochloa ruziziensis; assembly: GCA_015476505.1. Classification (NCBI taxonomy): domain Eukaryota; kingdom Viridiplantae; phylum Streptophyta; class Magnoliopsida; order Poales; family Poaceae; genus Urochloa; species Urochloa ruziziensis. The sequence continues at coordinate 47,701,416 of CM027122.1, read as the reverse complement.
TGCTGCAAGGGGAGCAAAAGCGGCGGCGGAGCGTCGAGAGAGACCGAGGGGAGGGTACGAACGGATGGATGGGGTGGCTTCGTTTGATGGCTTTAGATTTTTTTCTACCATGTTGTAGGACCCGCAATCAGACCTCCTATAGCCATACACGTTGTGGCGGGGAAAAATAACTATGCTCCTTTGACTTGGTCCCACCTCTTAAGGTCATATTGACCACAAACATTGAGGCTGCCCTTATACTTTTCTATCTGAAATCAAATTATACGAGGTCACGCCAGGTCGTAGGTCGATTTTACATGTAAAGTTAAAAACAATTAGCTTAATGTTTTATTGTGTGGTACTTAGCAATGTAATAGATGTTTTCTAGAAAAATGATATTTTCATGTCTCTACAAATTTTATATGTCACGTACTAGATACAAATAGTATTAAAAATAATTACATTTTCTGAATTTAATCATAATCGCCATAAATATATATATATGTCAAATTATGGCTATAACATGTATCCTAAAACATTTGGTTGGTGCCTGTAGGCGACGTTTTCGTTAGTTACCAACTTACCATGGATAACATATATCATGTCATCGGTGTGATTTTTCAAATTAAGGTATGTACACATGTGCATGTTTTTACAAAGATGATTCAAAAAAGAGGTTTGTTACGGTGCTTTAGAGGGCCATGATGTTCTTTCAGTCATAATTAATTTGAGTCGAATGGTAGCATATTAATTCTTTCTCTTCTAATTAACTCACCGTTCAGTTTTCAGCGTGTTCAGTTTGGATCCAACAAATTCCTCGTTTTCCTGGCCTGCAGAGGGGCTCACCTGCACAGGAAGTCACCGCTGGCCATCTGCGGCCCAAAATGTACTGGTGGATCATAAGTCAGCAAGTGTAGCACACTTAGTATTAGCTGTCGGCGACATGGATATTCACGTTGGTTGTGTATTTCCTGATGCTTCTAATCTCAACCAACTTCGCCCTTTCTCCAAGGATCCAAGGTGGTCTAGTCAAGCACTGTCGGCAGCACGGAGCTCATATGTGCGGCACGTCTTGGCGGAAGCTTCAGTGGTCTGGCAGTAGAGGAAAGCGGCCGCGATGGGGATGTCTTACAGGTCCTAAGCGCGATGGTGTCCGTTGCATATCGCCAGACGGCCAAGAGGAGTGCAACATCCCCAGCTGCTGAGACAATGCGGTGTCCAGGTCACCAATCTGTGACGGCACGAAGGTATGTGGTTTGGGCTGATCAAATATGGACTGACAGGTAAATTCGAAGTATCAATATAGCCTTCACTTTTATTTTGAAAGTTGTCCCTGGCCTACAAATATTGGACTGGTCCACATCTTAGATTCCGTGCAATATGTTCTTCTCACTTTGTAACCATTGGATCTTGACTCATGGATGGCTCTTAAAATTTTCGAGCACCATAAAATTCCTTTTTAAAAAGGAGGAGAAACAACATTCTATTAAAACCATGGTCTGACGATTTTAATCCAAATACCATTGTGAAAATAACTTGTGAAGTTATTAGATCATAACTTGCGAAAATATAGGGCCTACTAGCAATATGAGTATCTATTAGTCAACCACCCCCAACAACTCCTAATTTAGTCAATCCTCATGAGATTTCACAAACTAGATCATAGCAATGAAATTAAATAGAATCTCAAGCCCAACACCAATAATCCAAAACATTATATGCCAATCCCTATCTCAATCCTACTAAACATTGTCATCCTTTTCCACACTTCCATGCCCTTGTGCCCCTTCTACAAGCATTGTATGTTGCCTTTGCTGAAATTATTAATGTCTCCATGTTGCTACCACACATTCGCTCTTCAATATATGTTCCATTGCACCCAATATTCCTCGCTAAGCACAAATGTGTTACCTTGTTTTCCTACAAGGCCATATCCAACTACTCTTCCTCTTTCAATGGACCACACCCATCTAGATCATCAACACAATTTGAATAACACATTTTGTATGCTTCAATTATTCAAGATGATATTCATCTCTCACAAGACCACCGTTTAGTCCACGAGCATCAATTCTTTGCGATTTTCCACTACTAGGGGCGGAGCCAGGATTTAAACATGGGGGGGCCAAGATGCTAAGCCGATGCTAAGCCGGATATCGACGGGCATGATGACAAGTTCATTCAATCATTTTAATGTATACATAACTAATACCTACTCATGCTCACTTCAAAATAACATGGAATAGGAATCCAAACACATGAAACATCGCATACAGTAGACTCAAATCAATCTTTCTTTAACAATGTCAATAAGGAAGTGAGAAACGGGTTGCATCCCTGCAACCGAGAAGATGACCGATGAGTATATACGTATACTACTGGGCTATTGGCTTCATCCCACGTTGGACTCTGGATAATTGGGCTTTGGATTGATGTATATTCAGTGTAGATTAGCTTAGGGAGGACCCATAATCTTAAACTATGCAGACCACGGGAGATAGCAAACTAAGCAGACGGGACTCTGTGGAGGCAAGCTGCCCTTGCCCCCCCCCCCCCCCCCCCCCCCCGGCTCCGCCCCTGTCCACTACTACAAAACTAGCTATTGTAGTTGGTTCGAAATCCTTTTGTGCATGCGATTTTCAATATGACCAAAACACATTGTCTATACCCTGTCTTCGTCATGAACCTGAAGGTGAGAAGAGCTTCTCACTGCATTTGTTTGCTACGACTAGATGCCTGTGGCCAGTATCTTGGCCATCCAACACTCAAAACAGGTGTGAGACTTCCCTCATCATTTATCGCAGGTGAGTCACTACCATACAAATCATGTTCCTCACACTGGCAAATATCTACACCAGTCTTTTAACCATGCAAGTGTAAGAAAACAACTATGGGATGACTACCCTTCTTATTGACGTAGATTTATTTTATCAAAGTATAAGAAAACTAATGTTCTCTAAAATACGTGATGCATAAGGTTCCCTTAACCCATAACTAGATATGTAAGCATTTTTTTCCCTATTGTGTCAAGTACAAATAACATCTGAAATTAGAGTTGTGTCTTATATCTATAATAATTCTTTACCTGCTATTTCCTGTCACAAATAAATATGGACATCGGCATAATCTTCGAAATAAAATGTTGACTAACATCTTTTACCTTAAATATTTATAAAGCATAGTAAAAGATAGTTTTACAAAACTACATTTCATATCCAAGTTGAACATATAAAAATTAGTTTGAAACCAAAGTTCAAAATGATCGACTTAGAACAACCACAAAACATCGCTTATTTGTGGTGGGACTCGGAAAGGAGTATCTCAAAGCAAATCAATCGACGGCAAATCTGGTTGCTTGTTTTTAACTAGTCTATCTATACTCTAAGGTTATAAACAAATTTCGTTCAAGAAATGTTTCGCAAGTTTTGAACTAAGAATGGAGGCATGGCAAGGGTTTTCTATAACGTGAGCATTTGGACTCACGGCAGGAAAGGGGGCCGGCGCGAATTAGCAACGGCCTCCGACCCCTGAGGCTGCGGCGGCTGGCCAACAATAACCGTCAGAAAGCAATAGGCAGCAGGAGAAACGCCGGAAAAGTGCTGCAAAAAAGCACCCCACAAGAACCGGGCGCGCCTACAAGCCCGTTACGCCTTCCGCCGGCCAAAGGCCTTTCACCCTTCAGCCTTCAGAGGCAGCCGCGCACGCGGCGCACGCCGCCGACACCCTAAATTCCTCCTCCTCCCGGAGTCCCGGAGCCCTCTCAGCTCGTCATCCCCAGGTGTTCCACGCGCCTCCAGCAAGTCCAGGTTGGCCGGTACAAATAGCCCAACCCCCCAACCTCGCTGGAAGGCAATCCAATCCAATCCAGGGCGGCGCCGAGCGCATTAGATTTCCCACACGCCATTCGCATTCCCGAACACAGACAGGAAAAAAAAAGAAAAGGGGCATGGATCCTTCCGTGGCGAGGCACCTCAGGCGCGTACGAACGCTGGGCCGCGGCGCGTCCGGCGCCGTCGTATGGCTGGCCTCCGACGACGCCTCGGGGCAGCTCCTGGCGGTCAAGTCGGCGGCCGCCGCCGGCGGGGCGGCGGCGCAGCTTCGGCGGGAGGAGCAGGCGCTGGTGGGCCTCTCCTCCCCGCACGTCGTACCTTGCCTCGGCTCCCGCGCTGCAGCCGACGGCGGGCACCACCTGTTCCTCGAGTTCGCGCCCGGCGGGTCGCTGGCCGACGCGACCGCCAGGAACGCCGGCGGTCACCTCGAGGAGCATGCGATCAGGGCGTACGCGCGCGACGTGGCGCGCGGGCTCGCGTACCTCCACGGGCGCTCGCTGGTGCACGGCGACGTCAAGGCCAGGAACGTCGTGATCGGCGGCGACGGCCGCGCCAGGCTCACCGACTTCGGGTGCGCCCGGCCCGTCCTGCCGTCGCCGTCGCGCCCGGTCGGCGGGACAGCCGGCGTTCATGGCGCCGGAGGTGGCGCGCGGGGAGGATCAGGGCCCCGCCGCCGACGTGTGGGCGCTCGCATGCACCGTCATCGAGATGGCCACCGGCCGCGCGCCGTGGAGCGACGGCGACGTGGGCGACGTCTTCGCCGCCGTCCACATGATCGGCTACACGGACGCCGTGCCGGAGCCGCCGGCGTGGCTGTCGGCGCAGGCCAAAGACTTCCTGCGCGTATGCCTGGCGAGAAACCCTCGCGGCCGGCCCACGGCGGCGCAGGTGCTGGAGCACCCGTTCCTCGCCGCCGCCGCCGCCGGCTGCGACGCCGAGCCGGCCAAGCACGACTACTGGCCGTCCCCCAACAGCACGCTCAATGCGGCGTTCTGGGAGTCAGATGACGAGGAAGAAGAAGCTTCTGAGCGAGCGGTCGAAAGGATCAGCTCATTGGCGAGCCCCAGGTCAGGCCTTCCCGGACTGGGATTCCGAGGAAGGCTGGATCGAAGTGTGCAGCGAGTTCTCCCTGGTCTCCGAGGCACCGGCGGCCACGGTGACGGCCGGTTCTAATTCTGCAGCCATTAGCAGTGAAGCAGCGTTGGATGCTGCCGTGGTCGATCTCAACGTCGTCGTGGAAGGCGTCGTTGGATTTCCAAGGTGCAGTGTAGGAGTTAGAGATGGTTCCAACAAGTGCCAGCAGAGACATTCGAGTAGTGTCCGTGCAGGAGGCAGTGTAGGAGCTTTTGAAGACTTCGTTAGGTGCCAGAGCCATTCTAGGGTGAGCGTAGGCAGCAACGTAGGAATTGCTCATGGCCTTGTGAATGTAAAGTGCCAGAGACATCCTAGGGTGAGCGTAGGCAGCAATGTAGGAAGTCCTGATGATGTTGTACAATGCCAGGAACATCTTAGGGTTAGTGTAGGCAACAATGTAGAGTATTTGCGCCCGGTTGCGAATCACCGGGGCGAAACTGTGGAACTCGATTGTCCTTGCAATCGTGAAGTAGAGCATAAATTCAATTTCGTGCCAATTTGGCCGTTTTGTTGACATTTGCGTTGAATCGTCGATGATCTGATGCTTCGGTTTTCCAAAGTGTAGATATAGAAAAGAAACCACTCAAAAGGAACTCAAGAATGGGAAGGGTTATGAACCTTTACAGGCAAATTTGACTAGACCGTAAGATGGTTTTGGGGTTCCTTTTTTTGTAAGCACTAAAAGGAGTATCTAATTAATTTTGGAGTGGTTGGGATTGTGTTAATTTTCCAATCAACTTTTGAACCATCAGTATCAAAATCTAACATCTTGTATAATATATATTGTAACTTTGAGCCACACGCAGTTACAGTTTTGAGCCTTTTTACAATCCATCAAGAAATACCAATTATGACAAGGGAGGTACCGGATTTTGGTACGCGAGGTACACTATTTCTCAGTACATGTACCAAAATCCAGTTATAACTTTGGTACACACATCATGGTTTCTTTTCATAGATCACCAAAAAATCTTAACACTTTAATACCACCGATGATAAATAAGAAATATTTTACATTTTATTAGGCATAAAGAATAGCTAAAGTGCACAATTACGCATAACATGCAGCTGCTGTCCATGTCCACAGGCGCAACTGAACGGTGATGATCTGATTCTGCAGCATCTGTAGCAGTAAAAAAAAGATCTCATCTTTTTGGTCCACACACCAATAATCCATCCCACAAGATTGCATTAGCTTTGTTCGGCCGTCCTTCTTCAGTGGAAGTTTTTTGCAAGCCAGGGAGCTCAAGTCAAAGGTCGTTTAAGTTTGGTTCGTATAAGCGAGGCAAAACTCGCAGGCACGTGCATGGAAACGACGATGTTTTGTGAGCAGCAGCTTCAACGAATCTTCAGTACAACGCAGAGAGGCGTGGAAATAGAACTGCTGCATGCGGTCAGTAGTCTGGAGAGGTAGGTACGGTTTGCGTTAGAAGCTCGCAAAGTTTCTGTTCAAAAAAAGGAACTTCTAAAATATACATATGCTGAGTTGTTGTTTGAGCTTTCTTGTGGGTACAGTGACCATACCAAATGAAGTTGGAATTTTTTACAAACAGTGCGTGCATGATTGGCAAGGTGCACTTGTGACGGCGACATGGACCACCCACTTGCCAACAGTGAAGTATCACTGGCAGTGGCACTGCCTGATCAAGTGATCATACTAGCACCAAGGTATAATAATATGCGCGTCCAAGTGGGGGGAGACTACTGAAGTCAATGAGCTACACTGAGTGGTAAGCTCTCCCGATTCAGAGATGAAAACGGTGGTTTACGTGCATCGAAACCAGCGCTATCCGTAAAAAAACGCAATTACATTTTAGTGGCATGATTCGTTCATGCATTTCCGTGAAGCCTTGAAAGCCCATGTTTTTTTTGTCCTAGAAAGGGTTTCTAACATTTTAGGCCAATCTCAATGGAGTTTTATGAACATTAATTTCTATGTCATATCATCAAAATTGTTGATGTGGTAAGGCTATTAAATGAAAGAGTTTCATGTGACGAGAGGAGAGTTTCATCCCCATGAAACTCTAAGTTTTCAGTGTCAGGTAATTGTGTCCATAAAACACTCACACTCAGTCTTTCTTTTTTTAAGGAAAACAGGAGGGGCAAGCCCCTACTGGTCTCGGTCTAGGTTCTTGCTAGTGCTAATTCTAACCAGTGGATCGATCCCTTTGTGATATTTTGGTATTCCTGACGGTGTCTCCTTCGAATTTTTCTTTTCAAAAAATCTAGCTCTTCAACGGGGGATCTGAGTTGTTGTAGGACACGTGACGGCGACAGCTGGAGCTAGCGTACTTATGTTGACATGATGCCGTGCACGTGCTGACGGCGTTAAAGCGTTTTTGCTCCGAAAACAAATCCGTAACCATCATTTAGCCGAACAGCACGCCGCAGCACATGGCCGAGGAAAGATCCGGCGAGCTTATCCCCAAAACGGCGGAATATTCGGCCGGCCGGAGTCAGCGGCTCAGCGTAATTTGACGCCCCCGCAAAGCACCCGCCGGGGTTCGCCGAACAAAAACGTGCTGCTGCGTGCCTCAAGCCCTGGTGAGGGGAGGCTCTCTCGATCGGCTTGCCCCCACGGCAGCCCCTCTTCGGGCTTGTTCGTTTTGAGTCGTATTGAGGGGGATTGGGTCGTATTGGGACGTATTAAATCCCTAACAAGTCAAAATACCTCTCAATACACTCCAATACCTTTCAATACCTTTGAGAAAGGTATTAACCGAACAAGGCCTTCCGGAGCGCATCCACGTCGATCGAGCGACCGAGAGAGAACAAACTATTTGGCAGGTGGTGCTGAGAAGTGAGATCGCGCCGTGACGCTACGCACGAAGCCGAAGGCAGCGGCACAGGAGAAGAGAGGGAGCGTAACGCGATGGATCATCAGACAGTACCGACCAGATCCGATCCCAGGCCTTATCCGTTTGGAACAGTAGGAAGAGGCATCGAAACTACGGATCTTTCTCAGGCGAGACACTTTGCTGATGGGATGCAGCAGCCGGCGGTATCATGTTACTGGAGGGAACCGTAAACTAGCCACCAGCACGTGGCTGCCAATTAGATCCGGCCGCCAAGTGTTTGAGAAGATGCACCTGGCCGGCTGCGAGGCCGCGGCCGGCGATCAGGGGGCCCCGCCGTCGCGAGTAGTAAAAGGCGGCAGGAAAATCGCCGGAAACTGGACCAAAACCCGCGACCGCTGCCCGCGCCTACAAGTTCGTTACACCTTCCTCCTTCGCCGCCACGGGCACGAGCGGTAGGCGAGCGACGAGCCGAGCCGAGGCCTTTTTCCTTTCAGGCAGCTGCGCGCAGAAACAAACGCACGCGGCCAACAGGCAATCCCCCCTCGCTCCGTTCATTCCCGCACGTGTTCCACGCCCCCCGCGCGGCCCCGACCCGTAGAAATAGACCTCCCGCTCCCGGCTCCCCCTCCCGTCCATCCCCAGACGACCAGACGCATAAATGATAAATCCCACGCTCACCTGACTCCAACCCAATTCCCATCCGCCTCTTCTTCTCCCCGCAAAGCAAATCCATTTCCTCTGCTGAGGAGACCCCCAATTCAATTCCAGTTCCAGCCATGGTGATGATGAAGCAGCTCCGGCGGGTCCGCACGCTGGGCCGGGGCGCGTCGGGCGCCGTGGTGTGGCTGGCCTCCGACGACGCCTCCGGCGAGCTCCTCGCGGTCAAGTCGGCGCGCGCGGCCTCCGCCGCGGCGCAGCTCGAGCGGGAGGGGCGCGTCCTGGAGGGCCTCTCCTCCCCGCACATCGTGCCCTGCCTGGGCGCCCGCGCCGCGGCCGGAGGGGAGTACCAGCTCCTCCTCGAGTTCGCCCCCGGCGGCTCCCTCGCCGACGAGGCCTCCAGGAGGAGTAGCGGCCGCCTCCCCGAGCGCGACATCGCCGCCTACGCCGGCGACGTGGCGCGCGGGCTGGCTTACCTCCACGCGCGCGCGCTCGTGCACGGCGACGTCAAGGCCCGGAACGTCGTCATCGGCGGCGACGGACGCGCCAGGCTCACCGACTTCGGCTGCGCGAGGCCCAAGGGATCCACGCGCCCGATCGGCGGCACGCCGGCGTTCATGGCGCCCGAGGTGGCGCGCGGGGAGGAGCAGGGCCCCGCCGCCGACGTCTGGGCGCTCGGGTGCACGGTCGTCGAGATGGCCACGGGCCGCGCGCCGTGGAGCGGCGTCGACGGCGGCGACGACCTCCTCGCCGCGCTCCACCGGATCGGGTTCACCGACGCCGTGCCGGAGGTGCCCGCGTGGATGTCGGCGGAGGCCGAGGACTTTTTGAGCCGCTGCTTCCAGAGGCGCGCCGGCGACCGGGCCACCGCCGCGGCAGCTCGTGGCGCACCCGTTCGTCGCCTCCGCCGCCGCCGCCAGGGACCTGCCGGCAAAGCAGGAGTTCCCGTCCCCGAAGAGCACGCTGCGCGACGACGCGTTCTGGGACTCCGGACACCGAGGACGAGGCGGAGGAGATGTCGACGGGCGCGGCCGAGAGGATCGGCGCATTGGCGTGCGACGCCTCCGCGCTGCCTGACTGGGACTCCGACGAAGGCTGGATCGACCTGCAGGACAGCCGCTCGGAAACCGTCGACGACGTCGCGCCACCGGCGGCGACGGAGCCGGCCGTCGACGTCGCCGCGGACTACTTCGTCTGGGCGGAACCAGCAGAGGCAGAGTTCGAGCAGTTCTTCACCGCCACCACAGAAGTCAACGACCATCTCCATCTCCAGCTCCCGCGCATTGCAGTAGCAACTGATGCCGCCGCCATTAGCCAGGACAGCTTCTTGCTTGTGCATCTAGTAGGAGTCCATGATGAAAACAAAATCCCGCGCCCGTTCGACGGCGACGGGATCGAGACGGTGGAATCTCACCGTGCTTGTTGTAACAGAAACAGAGTAAAAACGAAACGAATTTCGCTCAAAATTTTCCGTCTTTGCGATCACCTGGTTGGCACACCCCTGTACCCTTCATGTGCGCGTACGCTACCCCCACGGCAGTGACGTCGGTCGCGATCGAACTCGTGCGCGCGAACGGCAACGCGGCCGTCCCGTTCCCATCATTAGCAAAGTAGGCAGGTCCGTTCGACGAGCGGGTCGACGTACGGGTACGGCTTGCTGGGAGAGAGAGCCAGAGGGTACGCACGATGCGGAATCAGCATGGCGTCATGCCCGCACCGCACATGCTTGCGTTGCTGTGCTCCGGTTGCATATGCAGCATATCCGAGTCACTGAGTGGACATCACTTGACGATCTAGGGGATGTCAACGCCAGGAAGGAATGAAGAATCTCTGGTGGGAGATCCGATACGCTGCCTGCAATGTTCGCCTTCGGCGCGCGCCCTTTTCCGATGGACGGTCGGTGTAGTAGAACTAGTACAGTGGAGAGTGACCAGTGTGAGTGGACGGCCTGAGGTGGTTCACTGGTTCAGCAGATTCGGTGCAGAATCCCCAAAAGGCCAAAGTCATCATGGGGATGGGAATGGGGATGGCGCCATGGCGGGATGCCCTCTCCGCTTGATGCTCAAGGACACAAAGGAGGTACAGATACTGACCGCAAGATTCCCAGGTGAACTGGACACGTCCTTCGACCGCAACACAAGATTCCGGATCGATCGCCAAACACTCCGTATTACTGGCGCAAACCCAATAAATCTCCCATCTCGGCGCAACAAATGCATTAGATTTGAGGCATTTAGGTGAGGCGATCCAGTGCCAAAGCGTGGAAAGCCACACAGGGACGGATCTCGCCGAACTTTTTCCCTGAGAATGAGATCGAAACGTCGCAGGCGGCGGCCTCATGGGCACGTTGTAGCGTGGGCACCAGTAGCACAGCGCTCACCGGCGGCAGCTGCCGAAGGCCGTGTGACGCGAACAAGGAAAACAAACGTGAGAGACAAGAGGCCGCCCCGTCGATCTTGGGGGCCCGGGGAACATGCGATCGCGCATCATGTGCAGATGTTCACGAGCGCGCGTGTGCCAGGCTTGGCCACCACCGGTTCTGCTTCGGCGCCGGCGAGAGCGACCGACCATGCCCTTTGGATCTCGATATTCCCCCCACGAGGCCTCGGGACACGTGGTAGGCCCTGGGCGTCGCGCCGTGGCCTCCTCCGGTCTGATCTTCCTCGGCCGGACGGGCAAACCGACGCCCCGACGGCCAGTTGTCGATGTGACGAGACGCATTCATGCATCATCGGATATTCCAATCGTTGCTGACTGACCCGGCGGATGTTAGGCTGCCACGATGAGCATTTGTGTGTTCTTTCTTTGGCCTCTGGAATACAGTATTGAGGATCTCTCCCTCTGCTCGACTGCTCCAACCATCAATGGCACGTTCTGTTCCCAATCTGTTGCTGCTCGATCTGTTCCAAAATGAAGTTCTTTAATTTATGGTTCCAGTTAGGCTCAACCGTTTCCAAATGTTTGCAGCAGCTCGGCGTGATGGATCCGGCACATGTTTTGACTTAGCAACAAGCTGGACATGTGCCTTCACTACTTCACTTCTCCATGACTAGGTTAAGCAGAACACAGCACGCTGTACCTACAAATTAAAGGCAGCATTAAACTAAGCACATGTGAATTCTGGTTTCCACGGCATCGATCGGTACTCGTCAACTGTATAAAAACCGGAATAAAAAAAAAGTATCCCAACTAGAGTAGTAAGCACGTGTTGCTGGACTCCACTCTCGTGACAATTCTGCGTTACCAACTGCAAAGTCGAAGCACGAGGTCGTCTCGCGCGCCCCTCGCCAAGCCAAACTAACACCGGTCTGGTTGTTCGCCCTGCGATCCTTCCTTCCTGAACCCGTCAACCGACGCCGCTGCTGCTTGCGTTTCAGAGTTGAATTGACCCTGAAGAGCAAGTTCAGAAGCAAACAACCAGCCCGAGCAAGAAAGACTAGCGGCCGGTCCACGGTCTTGCAGATTGCGCACGAGCCGAATTGCGATGCGATACACAGCATGTCCCTTGCTCGGATACTAGTAGCAGCGCTAGTTGCGGAGGTTGGTGCACCCCGCACTGGATGTAATCTGTATTGTGTACACGTCCCTGTCAGGCGATCCAACAGCAAACAAATGAGATCTCCAAACAAATCCGCTCGTGCGTTCAGAGAAACAGCACGGGGTTCCGTTCGCGTTACCCTTCCCTGTCCAGCGTCTTTTCCCGTGACTTTTCAGATAGGATGGAGGCTGCGTAATACAGTACGGAGTAAAGCACTGGCGCGAACGCCAGCAGTGACTAGTGAGCGAAGCGCTGAAGCGGCAGTTTGGCACGCCAACCCTACCGCTGACAGCGCCGTCCCCGGCGTCTCTTCTTTCGCTCGCCGAGATTTTTATTCACTCACTCACTCTCCCAGTTGGTCACTGCCAGTAGGCAAAGGCAGCAAGTTTATCCTTGGCCCCAGCCGGGTGTGCATGAACCTAAGCAGAAGATAATCGCTACGCTGCAGAGGAGAGGAGTAGGCCAAGCGAGGTCACCTACCCACACTGGCCAAGTGCGGGCTCTATCTATCTGATATTCTTCTGATCGGGGGCAGGCCCGTCTTAGAGGGGGTCAGCCGGTGCGATGGCCAGGGGCCCATCAGGCTGAGGGCCCATGAATCTTCCAAGTATGTATAATATGGTATACCTTACATGATCTACCATGTATGTATATTTTAGATACAAATGATCTTGAAAGTGTTCTTGAAGATTTTGCATTAAGAAATGCCCAAAAACACTTTTTTAAAAAGCACTAAAGCACTATACATTTATTTGAGATAACCATCATGGTTATTTTGCCCCTTTTTTATCTTCTTTGATGCATTGTTACTTTTTCGATAAGAATTAAATATGTACTATGCATGCTACAAGTTATCTCTTATTAATACTATTATATACTGTAATTGTTTTATTAAAATATTAGATTGTCGGGCCCTTGGTGTCTTACTAGCCCGAGGGCCCATAAAATTCGTGGGACGGGGCTGATCGGGGGAAGGCCGGACGAAAGAAAGACTTGTGTTGTATGCGTGTTGCCTGGCGGCTGGCGCCGCCGCCGAGCCCGAGCCAGTTGCGTCACCGCGGGCGTCACCGGGTTCGCCGACGCAGGATCATATCGCCTCGCGGCATCACGGAACACAGATGCTCCGGTGCAACTCTCGCTGTTACCCGTCAGCGTCGTCCAATGATTCGGCCTTTCCATTCCAGTTGCCCTCGTAGCTCCACGTCGCGCGAGTACAGTGCGCGGGGGCAACGCGACTGAGCTGCGTCCATCACACGGAGGAGGCCACGTTTTAGTTAGACGACGAATCCAAATGATGATAAACTCCACTTTCGTTCACAGGAAAAGGAAGTAAAAAAAATGTAAAAATCGAAGTGAATAAACGGGAGATTGAGCCGCAAATATTGCAGCCGGATCACCTCGCGCTCATGACTCAGGAGTTGATCTTGGCTGCCAAATTCCATCTGAAACCTTAGCGGAGTGACGCAATCAGTGAGACGAGCGCGACGGACGATCACCCCCAGGCTGACCTCTGCACGGGATCCTTGCTGCTCAACAACCACCTTGCGCCTACGCACGTCAAGTCAAATCCCCGGTGCGAGCAGAAAGATCGTTTCCCCGGCCACGGAATGTTGGCCTGAACAGTTGGGCGCACACCACCTAACAAACGCACGCACGCAGTTGGGTTCGCACGCCTTGCCCTGCTCAGCTTACACCGGTGTAGGGTTCTAGAGGAGGAGCGGCTAGGCTAAACTAGTGCGCCACGCATTTCCCTTCTCTTGATGGGCATCAAGATTCAAGAGAGGAAGCCAGCCAGCCAGCGGCAAAAAGGCGAGTTGAGATGTGTAAGGTGTTCCGTTAGTTGGCGCACAGCAAGGTTGCTGCTGACGATCTTGAGGCCGTCGTGTAGGCCACCAAAAATCCCCCGCCGTGGATGCGGTGACCTCAGTGTCTGCTGACCGCGAAATGGAACGCGAGCTTAGCGTGGTACAAATATTCTGCGACAATCAGATTTTTTTAAAAAAAAAAAGTGCAAGGAACTCTTCCTTGAGACTTCCATCTTCTCGTGCGAAAAAAAAAGGACAGCATTTTTGGTGTGCAAGCACCGGCAAAGGACTATCGTAGGGGATAAGAGAATTAAACCAATTTTAGCTGACGCAAGAGCTGAGATGAGCTGCGGGAAAAAAAATCTAAAAAAGCTCAAACCTTTTTAGTAGTAGTAGTAGTAGTACTGTACTACTGCTAGTAGCCTACTACTACTCCGTGCTGTTGCAAGAAAGGAGCAGCACACAAGTCTCAAGGAAGAGATTTCCCAGAAGTCCGGACGCGTGTCGCGGTGAGGGAACCTTGAGGATTTGTACAAGCTCGAGAGACCTTGCTTCCACGTGTTACCGAACAGGCATCAAACGTGTACGCCAGCTTCGTTTTTTGGAGCAAGCACAGACACACCACCAAGCTTGGAAGAGGCTGCCACTTGGCCCGCCGTCACTTTGCGTATCAGGCCGCGTGCCAATATCTCCAGACTTATCCAGACAAAGCAGAGTAAATTTTCCTCCAGCTAAGCTAGCCACTGTCACGAGACCCCGGATCGATCCGGCGGCCACTGGTAGTGGTAGGATTAGGAAGGAAGGAGTACGCCGTTTCGCTAGCGCGGACTCGGACGCCATTTCGACTGAACTTCGTCGTTATCAGCTCGGAATCATGTGGCAAAAACGTGCGCAAATTGCTGCTCGACGGCTGGGAACTCGAATTCAGCGGAGATTGGCACAGATGTGGCGTGCCTAGAAAGGGCGAGAAACATTGGCAAGATTAGAAAGCCCCAAATGCGATGCTTCCAAATTGCCTTTACTGGTATGATCTAGTCACTGCTTTTAGCATGGCCCCATTGGAGGGGACAGAGGAGGGGATATACTCCCCGATCGTCCCCAATCAGAGTCACAGGTCATTTCTTAAGCGCGTCGGCCTGCTCTAGAACAATGTTTCTGGAATCGTCGCAAGTCGCAACGCACCCGTTGTTCGGCACTTCGCAGTTCTAGAATTGGTATACCACAAATGTGAATCGGATAATCAATCTATCGGAGTGAACAGTAGAACCGAGGACAGAGTAAAGAGGAGACAATTTGGCAGTAAAAAATTCTTTGACATTTCAATTTTGCGACAGGTCGCAACAGCAATTACAGATGGATGACTCCAAGAACCACTACACAGCTCAACTGACGGAGCAGCTAATCCTACAGCTACAGAACACTCAGGATCACCGGCCTCTGCATCGGCATCGACGAAATCCTCCTCTGTTTCCAGCACATCACTCAGCAGCAACCGGCGCTCGTCTTCGCCGGCCATCTCCTTGGCCGCCTCTTTCACTGGCACCAAATTGCAGACATTCTCACATTGCTCACCGAGCACTTGGATCCAGTCGCCATCATCGGAATCCCAGTCCGGCAAGGCCGAGCAGCCGGCGGCCAATTCCTTGATTCTTTGGGCGGGATTCTCCGACACATCCCCCTCGTCGTCGGAGTCGGACTCCCAGAACGCGGCGTCCAGCGTGCTTTTGGGGGACACCCAACTCGCCGAGACTTCCTCCTCCGCCTTCCCGCCGGCCGGCGCCAGGAACGGGTGCTCCAGGAGCTCCGCCGCGGAGCACCGGCGGCGCGGGTCCCTCACGAAGCAGCGGGCCAGGAAGTCCTTGGCCTCCGCGGACATCCACGCGGGCACCTCCGGCGTGGCGTCCGTGAACCCGATCCGGTGCACGGCGGCGAGCAGGTCGCGCACGCCGCTCCACGGCGCGCGGCCCGTGGCGAGCTCGAGGACGGTGCATCCCAGCGCCCAGACGTCGGCCGCCGGGCCCTGTTCCTCCCCGCGCGCCACCTCGGGCGCCATGAACGCCGGCGTGCCGCCGAGTGGCCGCGCGGAGGCGGAGCCGAGCGCCCTCGCCGGCCTGGCGCAGCCGAAGTCCGCGAGCTTGGCGCGGCCGTCGGCGCCGAGCACGACGTTGGCGGGCTTGACGTCGCCGTGCACGAGGGAGAGGCCGTGGAGGTAGGCCAGGCCACGCGCCACGTCGGCCGCGTAGCCACGGACGGCGCGCTCGCCCAGGCGCCCGCCGCCGCTCCTCGCCGCGGCGTCGGCGAGGGAGCCGCCGGGCGCGAACTCGAGGAAGAGCTGGCACTCCCCGCCGCCGCCCGAGGCGCGGAAGCCGAGGCAGGGGAGGACGTGCGGCGAGCGGAGCGCGGACAGGATGGCCCCCTCGCGGCGCAGCTGCTCCGCTGCCCCGGCGGCGCACGCGGGGGCGGACTTGACGGCGAAGAGCGCGCCCGTGGCCTCGTCGGCGGCGAGCGACACCACCGCTCCCGACGCGCCGCGGCCGAGCGTGCGGACGCGCGTCCACTGGCCGCTGACCGCTGCTGCTGCTGCCATGGCTGCTCTCTGCCTCTCTCCTATCTGTTCGTTTCGTTTCTTGGCGCTCGTTTGTTCGAATCAGTTGGCTCGCACCTCGCAGTTTGCTCGATTTGTGCGTGCGATTTGCCTCTTGTTTTGAAGTGGAGCGCGCATATTTATAAGGCGGGTGGCCTGCCCTGCCGCGGGCGAAACACATCCAAAAGCGAAGCGGCCATGCGTGCCGTCGTGGCTCGCTCCGCTTCTATCCGTACACGATTCCGTAGTAGCCGCAGCGATTCCCATTCCTCCGCGGTGTGGCGTGGAAAGCATGTGAACAGGAAGGTGAGGAGCGACGAGGGAGACTGGCGTGTGGGCCTCCACGCGGGAGTAGCGGCAAAGCCTTCGGGGGATTTGACCGGCTGGGGGAGGAGGCGCGCGCGCGGTTCAGGCGTTCAGCAACGTGGCTGGTGGCGGGAGCACGTGGGGAATTTCTGGTTTTAGGCAGAAGGGATTGGAAAACGAGTGCCAATTGTGCTGGTTCCTGAATTCCGATCCATCCGAGTGTAAATATTCGGCAAAGCTAAATTTAGGCTCATTGTTATTGCGCGTTATTATTACCACCATCATTGAGGATGATGGCAATCAATTAACTGTCTGAGTGTTTCCGTTAGCAGTGAATAATCAGAGATTCAACAGTCACCTCAGTCACGAGGTCTAGACCAGACACAGGGTGGATGCTGTCTCGTATGCTTCCATTTCCACCCGTTAGACCAGAGGGTTTAATGATTTGCGACACGGCGTGCGGCTCCCAACGGCGAACCCGTGAGCAGGCAGGCAGGCAGCCACGTTGCCCACCTGTGCTCCGCTGCGCTGTGCTGTTCCATTCGCGAGGTGTATGATGCCGTCAGCTCTCAGCTGGCATGGCGTGAAGGTTTGCCCGTTGTAGCTGTGTTCCCGGGACAAGTGTCGAGCCCTCGTGCTCCCTCTGTTTATCTCGCCTTTCTCCTTCTGGAAAGCATACTTCGGTGCTCTGGATCGCGCTGGCGCTCCGCTGTTGGCGGCAAAGCATGATGTAAAAATGTCATTAGCAGTGGGCCACGCCGAATCGATGCCTATACATTCGGGTGAAAATTGCGCAACTGATTGTTTAATGGACGTGAGCATTTCTAGAAATACGTAGTAGTAGTATACTGTACACCTTTGGGCGCATTAGCACGTCAGGCCAGGTCAGGAAAAGTACCAAACCAAACCGACGGTCACAGGCGGCGCCGGCCTTGCCCTGGGCTCTCCAAAAGAATGGGAGACAAGCACGGAGAGAGCACACGTGAAGGCACGCAACACGCACGAATACGTTCAGACTTGAGAGAGTCCACTCGCCGCGTGCTACTCGGCCGTGCCGCCTGCCAAACCGAACTCGCCGAATAGCGTCCCACGCAGCCGCGTGGCGCGCAGCAGCGAGCGGGCACAGCACACGTACCCGCCGGCCGTTGCCGGCCTCGGCGCGACGGCGCGCGATTGATTTATCGGGTAGGCAAGCCAAGGCAAGGGCAAGCGGCGCGGCGGCGCGGCCTCCGCCTGGTCAGGCCTGTGTGAGGGCGACACGGCGGAGCCGGACAGTTCGGTTGCGCTGCACATGTCAGCTGGGCGGGCGTTGGGCCATCTGAGGCGCCGGCTCGATCTCCTTTCATTTCTTCGACGGCAGGGCGGCAGGGCGGCGCGGCGGTTGGAGTCTGGAGACTCTTCCACCTGTTCCGGGCCTCCGGGAGATCACCTTCGGTCCTCGAGCTGGTCAGCGAGGAGGCGTCTGCCGTCTCTCTTTCTGGCTCTGCTGCGCTAGGAGTTCTTGCAAATTCCAGCAGACACAGGCACCATTTCTCTGCACATGGTCAATCAGTCACAAACTATGGAACAGAGGAGTCTGACGCCAGCACCCATGTTTGGTCTTGCGCACGCAACAGAAAACATAACGGTAATGCTTCACATTGGACCGACGAACTCTACACAAAGTCTAATCCATTTTTCAATCTATAAAATTCAAATAACACCAGGTATATGAAACTGGAAAATTTAAAAGTAGCTCAGGCCAAGCCGCCATGGTGCTTCGCATGACTCGAGAGGCCAAAAGCTTATATACTCGCAAGAGAGTACGGCACCCTTGGTGTGATTGGTATCTTGAGTTACGCCAAACATTTTAACATGGCTAAGTTGGGGAATCACTATCTCTCAGATTTTTTTTTTTGCATGTGACTGTTATTAAAAATTTAGAATACAAAAGAATAAATGAAAACTGCCCCACAAAGGATTTTTAGTTTTTTCCTCGTAATGAAATGGCGCATCAATAACTTGAAGATCAATTGTCAATTCATTTGTGCGTCATGCAAACCACTCTAGAAATATATGTAGATATGCATTAAGGCTCACATTTGAAAGGTTTCTTTAAGCCCCTAGTTTCATTATCATATTATACACGGGCCACGACAAAGAAAATGAGAGATATCCAAGGAATTCTAAAAAACAAAAAAACATATGACCATTGAACAAGTGTATAACCAAGAAACAACAATTCAAAGTATCATTGATTCTTTAATTCTAAATTACCTAGATTCACTATTAAAAAAAACCTAAAGTACCAAAATACCTGCTTCTATATTAACCGCACCATTCATTCACAGCTTAATTCAAAATACTCTTGTTCGCATCCAAATTTGACAGGTCTGACCAGGACGGTCTAACCGGGTTGCCAAGGGCGGTTAGACCGGCCTGATCAAAGTGCTCCAATTGCAATTTGGACTTCACCATTACGTAGCTCTCGTCAAGAAGATCAAAATGCATATGTAGAACGTCCGATTTGGAGTTCGGATGGAGGAGTTATGACTTCGACAAGATCTGCACCTGGGCATAGAGGTTAAAACGGGTCCTCAACCCGGTTAGACCGGTATTGGTTTGTGTAATCCGAGTTGAGTTGTATTTTAGTACGAGATTTTGTAAGGGTTTCGACTCCTAAAGGGGCAAGACCTCCCCTCCCTGTAAATATAAAGGGCCACGGCCGATTGATGGATCCAATCGACACAAATCAATCTATCTTTTACCTTTTTACCTTTTTTCTCTTTATCCTACTTTTCCAACCCCATGTGCTGTTCTTCTCGCGTCTCCATGGCATGAGAGGGCGCCCTAGCTAGCCTGCCGAGCCTAGGGCAACCCAGCGTGCGCCTGCCCCGACGGGGTCCCTCCGGGCAAGTGTTCGTTGGTCTCTTGCCGGACTCCCGGCGAGACCGGTCTAATCGGCCTCCAATACCGGTTAAACCGGGTTTGGTGCAGAGGGGCAGCAAGGAGCTCCTCTGCGTGCTGTTGGCACTAAAATGGCGCCAACAAATTGGCGACTCCGCTGGGGAAGAAGAGTCTGGTTATCATGGCCGATCCATCAAACCCAAGCAACATGATGTCATATGAAGAGCTAATGAAGGAGTATAGTCGGGAATATGATCTAGCAGCTGAAAGATTGCTCCTATCGTGTTTCCGACAAACTATCGTGTTTCCGAAAAACAGATCATGATGTCGTCAAGATAAAGGAGTTGCAACAACCATCAACCCTTGATATATTGAAGGAGATGCAAACCTCAGGTAACTTATCTGGTCCTCTATCCGAATTTGTAAAATATCGTATTGATAAAGAGGATAGTTCAAATTTGATTCCTGTTATTCAAAAGTCGGCTATGAAAAAGCCGGCTAATAATCCTTGCAACAATTTGCCATGTGATGTTGTTGGTCAAGAAACACGTCGGCCGTTTCTAGCCGAAATTGTTGACCTAAAATCCCCTAGAAAAAGCATAGAGGCTACATCTAGCACTTCAATGCTCGGAGGGCAACAAAACAAAGGCAAATGTGCTAGTTGCGTCGCAACCAGTTTGACCGGTTCTCAAATCGGTCAAACCGCCCTTTTTAAGGTTTTGAAAAATAAATCTAAACCAAAGATGGTTAAGCCTAAGAA
Source organism: Urochloa ruziziensis (assembly GCA_015476505.1). NCBI lineage: Eukaryota > Viridiplantae > Streptophyta > Magnoliopsida > Poales > Poaceae > Urochloa > Urochloa ruziziensis. The sequence goes on along the minus strand of CM027122.1, from coordinate 47,681,139 downwards.
ACCTGAGATTGGTGTTTGGAAAATTGTAGAATCCACAGGTTATAATAAACATCAAAGAGAAAAGCCGATGTCTAATAAGAAAGTTCAGGCTAAGTCTAAAAACAAAATAATGTTAATGATGTTAGTCGGCCTAAATATTCTAAACATTCAAAATCTTCTCCAAGAGAGAAATTCCATGATCAGAATCGGCAATGGAATATTTTTCCTACACCAAGCCGTTTCCATCAAATGGATCGTCTATGCCTATGCCATGGGGGGTTTATTGTAGCATGCCTTATGTTTATTCACCATGGTCTTATAATTCATATGTGTCGTCTCTTTCTAGATACTTTTGTCCAGATTATATTACTTCTAGAGAGCCGACAATTAGTGAATCATCACCTATAAATAATGATCGTTTTCATCAAGAGAATCGGTCTATACAGAAAAAGAAACCTAAGGTGGTGAAACAAGTTTATCGTGTCAAAAATGATGGTAGAGTAAGCAAAATTCAGATTTGACACTTGATAAAGAAAAGCCGACTATTGGAGAAAAATCGGCTAGTGCTATTGCTGAAATTGTCTCCAATGATGAGACTTTGTCAAATACTATAGCTGAGCAACGATCAAGTTCGGCTGGGGGCACTGTTCGCCTAAACGGCCGTTTAGCCCGTTTACACACCATTTAAACGCTACATAGTGCCTAACTGTGTCCGTTTAATTATCCGTTTAGCCCGTTTAATGGCCGTTTAATCCGTTTAATTGGCCGTTTAATCCGTTTAATGAGCTAAACGGTGGGTGACCGACTGTTTACCGTTTAGCATTTAGGATAACACTGGCTGGGGGGCAAGATGACCACAAAGTGGCTGGTTCAAAAGGAACCGGTATCCAAACCGGTTTAACCGGTATTGCCAGAAATTCTAGTAAAGCTACAAATGTCACACCAAAGAGTAAGGTGGTGAAGAGGAAGTCAAGCTTTGCTGAATTGTTGCATAAATATCAGAAGATAGCCGACCAAAAGCAAAATGATCGGTTAGGAAACGATCAAAGTAGGGATTCATCATCATCAAAAGCAAAGAAGCATCGACGGTCATCATATTGGTCTTTATCATTTATTCTATCGATGCATGTGCCATGGAGTGCATATTCAGGTATATATAGTTACAATCCATGGTTTTGGTATAATCCTTGGTCCTCATTTTATGATTATCAATATTATGCATATGATTTACCAAAGAGCCATGCTCTACGCGATCAAACACCATGGCAGCACCATGATTTCTGCTATTAGATATGTTGCAAAAGCCGAGATAGTAGCATCATCCATGTTGAATTTATTATGATTTTGTTTCGGCTACATTAGTAGACATAATGTGCTTACAAGTCATGTGTATGGGCGATGTATTTTTCATCATCGTCTTTAGACAATTCTGGACCAGAAGAATGTTTTCTGGTACGTACACTTTACCAGAAAAACAGGGGGCATATGCTCGCACCGAAATTTGACAGGTCTGAACAGGGCGGTCTAACCGGGTTGCCAAGGGCGGTTAGACCGGTCTGATCAAAGTGCTCCAATTGCAATTTGGATTTCACCATTACGTAACTCTCGTCGAGAAGATAAAAATGCATATTTAGAACGTCCGATTTGGAGTTCGGATGGAGCAGTCATGACTTCGACAAGATCTGCACCTGGGCATAGAGGTTAGACCGGGTCCCCAACCCGGTTAGACCGTTATTGGTTTGTGTAATCCGAGTTGAGTTGTATTTTAGCACGAGATTTTGTAAGGGTTTCGACTCCTAAAGGGGCAAGACCTCCCCTTCCCTGTAAATATAAAGGGTCACGGCCGATTGAGGGATCCAATCGACACAAATCAATCTCTTTTTATCTTTTTACCTTTTTTCTCTTTACCCTACTTTTCCAACCCCATGTGCTGTTCTTCTCGCGTCTCCATGGCATGAGAGGGCGCCCTAACTGGCCTGCCGAGCCTAGGGCAACCCAGCGTGCGCCTGTCCCGACAGGGTCCCTCCCGGGCAAGTGTTCGTTGGTCTCTTGCCGGACTCCCGGCGAGACCGTTCTAACCGGCCTCCAATACCGGTTAAACCGGGTTTGGTGCAGAGGGGCAGCAAGAGCCCCCTGCGTGCTGTTGGCCCTAAAAAGGCGCCAACAACTCTCTAACACTTAACACTTGCTTCTAAATTACTAGGACCGTATTATGATGAACTAGCATAAAAAATCAAAATAAATTGATTCTAAACTACACACATATATTATTAGAAACAAAACTGGCCTTGAATCATTCCCTGCGCTTTCACCTAAGCACTGACTCGAGTCTCTCTCTTAATTACATTGTGAATGGTGTTGCAAAGCACTTATGATGAATATTGTCGGCGTAAGGAAAAACCCAAGGAAAAATGAACTTTATATGATACCCTTATTTTATTAGGCGAGTATCATAAGGAAATATTATCAATATACCCGCATGAATCACATCTTGTCCATTTTTTTTTTAAAAAAAGCGCATCCAACCACATGGCTTGACCGAACTTTTAAATTTTTTAAAGCAAACATATAAGAGAGGTTATTACAGTTAGTGCAACAAAGTTAGCTTTCAAGACGAAACTCGTTTCTTATCTGTAAGGTACAAAATTGACAACAAGCAAATGATTAGCCGTTGAAATAAATTGTTGTAAAATGAAATGGCCACGGCTGAAATTTTCCAGCTACGATTCAGTGTATCTGAAACTACTACAGTTAGGAGTATAGGACCGCCTCGCTGGAAGCCTGGAATCAAGCATGCATTGCGATTCACTTGTCCTGAAGAAGATGGCATCAAACATCAAGCAGAGAGTCCGGACAAACCTAATCCGCAGAAATTGCATAATCAAAGGGAAACACCACTGCTTCAATCATACGGAGTAAGCATCGGCATCGCCTCTTGCCAGCGAAATGATGATCCAAAACTCACGTACTCTAAACAAAAACGCCCGTGTCTCGCCACCTGTGTTCCTGTGCAGGTGTGTTCGCTGGCGATCGTGTTGGCGCCTGCCTTTTCATAGGCAGTTCCTCACTCGCGTTACCTGTCGCAGTTGCGGCCCCGACGGGTGTCCGGGTCACAGACTCACAGGATCGCACGGCGGCCTTTATTTTTTCCGTCTCGGCGTCCAGCTGAATTGGCGAGGCGGCGTGATGATGAGCCGGTGGTTTCGATTCTTGGCGGAGGAGGGCGACACGTTGCGTTACGCTAGTGGACGGGAAGCCGGGGAGTATACTGGCCGTGCCTGGAGCTTTGGAATTTCGGCCGTGCCTTTTTAAAGAAAAGCAGTGGACGGAGAGGTCCGGAGCAACAAGAAGACAAAGTGCACGGTACGGTACCGTTTGGAGGCACCGTATACAGCAGCAGTAGGATAAGAAACGCCAAGAGCGGCGGCCGGAACTGTCGAGATTAGAACAAGGGTGTTCAGATGGTCGCTGTGGCATGGGCGGCGTTTACGCTGTGCTCAGCTCCGGCTGGAGTGCTGGACTGGTTATGGCACCCCTCTTCGACGTTTTTGACTTTTGTATGGCTCGGGAGCTAACGCCAACAGGGGCAGGAGCAAAGTCAACGTACAGGGCAACAGTGTTGCCGGCACATTAATAGCGGGCTGCAGTGCTGGAGGTCCATGCAAAATACACGTGTGCTACTGGCGCTGTACGCAGCGCGAGTTTGATCACCAAACTGTATGTGTAGGTTAGCGGAGTGCACAGATGTTTGGAGATCCTTACGGCTTGGTCACCGGATGTTCCACTGGAATTGAATCTCAGTTTTTTTGAACGAACGGCACACGATATGTGCGTTTCATTGATATAGCAGAAAAATACAAGACTATGTCCCTGGAAGGCCATAATCAGGCAAAAGAAAACTAAAAAAAGAAAAAACTAAACAACCGGCGGGTCGGATTGGGACATCGACACCGCAAACACTCTCTTCGGTCGGATTGGGGCATCGACACGGACCTCAACAACACCCACCCCTCCCCCCTCCGATGCGGCAACCGCCAACATTCCAACACATGCAATCGTCGAAAACCTGCAAACGTGACCCTGCGTCGAAAGGAAACCAACAGAAGCAGACCGCACCACACCAAAAAAGCCACCGCTATGCGGGACCCTCCGCCGTAGTGCCGCTGCAACACCACACACCACCTAACAGGATGATATCACCGAATCCGAACCACTCTCACAACGCGCGAGGGCCTCGCCACATCCGCCGTTGGACTCCACACGCGGGGTCCTCGCCACGCCCGCCTCAGACTCCACATCACGGATCCGTTTCATAAGTCGCCGCCAAAGGTGGTGGGCGAAGTTGCCCCGTTTCCTTAGTTCTCCATCTCTGCTGATTCGCCGCCGCATGTCGACCTCGCTTCCTTGCTTCACCCGCGCACATGATCTTCGTTGCCATGCCAGCAAGCCGAAGAAGTCGCTTGCGCCATCTTTCGACGATGTACTACACCGGATTGCCAAGCCAAGCTAGGCAGCCCGCCGCAGTCCGCTGCAAGCCAAGTCGTCCCACAATGCCGATGCTGCAAGCGCCGTCCTCCGACGTAGTCCCACGCCGAACTGACAGTTGCTGAGCAACGCCAGCCGCCGCAGTCCGCTGCAAGCAGCCATAATCGACATCCATGCGACGACGTCCGACCACCACCATAGCCGCGAACACCTCCGCGAGGGCTACACAACACCCTTCGAGTTTGTCAAGCGACGAGATTCCGCCCTGACTGAGTCCGCCCATGACTAATGAACTAGAAATGGCAAGAGCTTAAGGTGGGTCTCTAAAGATGACGCCTCCAAGGAGGTTACGACGCCAATGGCGCCGCCGTCACTCGTCCATGAACTGAACAGGGTTTTCACCCAGAGACCCCGTGTGGCAGGGTTGAAACACCAGCATGACGCCCCAGTGGGGAGGACGACGCCCTGAGGCGCCGCCGTCATGCCCACCGGCAAGGAAGCCGGTGAGGGCTTTCGCCCGGCGTATCTCCTCCCCATGCTGCACGCTCACAGCTCTGCACTTCCGATCACAGCCAAGGCAGCCAACCAGGGCGATGTCGTTGTCGCTTCTCCCCTTGCCCTGCCGCATCACGTCCACCACCTCCGTGCCACCGCCTGCGCCGCACTAGCAGGGGGCCAGCCCCGCCGGCGCCACCTCCCCGAGGTGGACGAGCACCGCCGCACCAGACCCGAGCAGAGGATGGCCCCATCCGGGGCGCCACCACCATGCCCGGGCCCCATCCCGGCAGCATGGGCCAAGCCCGCCGGCGTTCCCCGCAGCCACGGCGCGGAGCCTCGCCTCCGTGCGCTGCCCACCGCTCGCCGCTCGCGAGCCTCCTTCCCATCTGCGCGCAGTCGCCGGCCAACCGCCGCCGCTCCCCTTGCCCACGCGCGCAACCACCTTGCCCGTCGCCAGATCCGGCCGCGTAGACACCGGATCCGTGCACGCCGGCGCCGGATCCGGCCAACCTCGCCGGCGCCGCTGCAGGGCGCCCGCTCCTCCGCCGGGGCGTCCGTGCCCGCCTGGACGCGAAGGAGAGAAGGGCCGCCCCGCCGCCGCCGTCCTTGCGGGCCGCACGGACTTCCGGAGGCCGGCTCCGGCGGCGGCGCGGCGAGGGGGCCGGGGGAGGGGGGCGGCGGCGGCGACGCAGCGCTGCCCGCCCGTGTCGCCCGCACGGGAGCGGCACGAGGGGAAAAGTGCTGTGGTCTTAAGACTATTGAATCTCAGTTTGGTGCCACCGAAGCGCCTGCCTGGACGCTGACGAAACTGAACAAAATCTGGAGTCGTCTAGCTAGCTTATCCGTTTGTGCTTGCACCCGACGAAGCTCTTGCGCTTCTAGACAGAATACGGTCGCCATCATCATCCGCTTGCGCCCTGGAACATTCCAAGCCGAGCCGTTGACCTCGCTGAATCCTCACCTTCCAAATCTCAAGAACACATCATCTAGGGTCAGAACAAATGTTCTGGACCTCTCTAGAAGAACCCGTGACGATGCTGCCGTTCGTCCACCAGGTAGACCCAAAACGTTCTGGAATTATAATCTCGGTCGAGTGCCTACTTGCGCCCGAAAGTTGACGAGAAAGTGGCAGAAAAGGCACGAAAGCTGGCGGGCAAGACCCTCCGAATGCACTCTCCCGTGGACTCCATAGCTCTGGTAGTGATCTGGTGTCTTCCCGTTTATCCATCCCCTGTGTCCCAATCCGACGCCGCCCATCTGGAACATCAAAAAACTTTGGTGACCAAATAGTAGTAGCGCACGAGGAGTCCCCTGAGGCCCTGACCGCCACGCGACCCCGGAGTCTGGACACCTGCCCACGCCGCCGCCTTCAGGACAGGAGGAGTTCGGGACGCGCCGCGGGCCGGCTGAGCGCGCCTGACCAATATCTGTTGCCAGGCCAGCCTCGTGGCGCGAATCGTCTCGTCTCGACACGCGTCGCGCGCGGGCGACCGGTGGTACGTGACGGCCGGACGGACAATGGGCGGCAGCTGTACGCTACGCTGACCGCCACGGTTCCTAATCATTCGTGTGCCGGCCCGCGCTCTGACCGCGTACGGGTACGGTCAACCCGTGCGTGTAGTGCGCCGTGACGGAGCCGGTGATGCGGGTGTCGCGTCATCGGCCCGGCCGCGACGCCGTGCCGCCGGCCCCATCCGCGTGCGTGACCTCACGCGCGCACCGGCCGACGTGTGCGGCCGCCACCATACAACCCAGGCGCCGCCCGGGGGCGTAGTGAGGCTGAGGCCGCCGCGGGACGGCGTGGATATCGCTGGGGGCGGCGGGTGCCGGGCCCGCGCGGCGTATCCCGTAGTATTCTTCCCGCCTGCCCGTTCCCCGTCGAAAGGGGCAGATGCTCGATCGCTGCCTCGGCGTCGACCACGCTACGCACAGCAGCGGGTGCAAGTGCCGTTTTCTTTTGTGCCTTTTCGTTTTCACTCCCGCGCGTCATCGGCCGAGCTGACCCACACGCCCGCGCGCGCGGCGCCGCTCGTACGTGGTCGACGGTTTTTCCCGAGCCCCGGCGGCGGTTTTCGGCCTCGCCGCGCCGCGAACTAGTTTAGTGGACGGAGTGGCGACTGCGTAGTACGTGTTGGCTGACGCCGGCGGGGGGCGGTCCGTGTCGTGCCGATTCGGGGATCGGAGGCCACCGCCTGTTTCGCGGTCCAGAAGCCGTGGATCGGAATCCACGCACAGCCGGTGGAATAAACCCTGGGGTTCTCGAATGCTTAGCGGCTTAGCACTCGGGCCCGTGGTGTCCTCTCGAATAAACCACTTGTGCTGTGCGCCTACTATGCCTATGCTCCGATGGTTCTTTTTTTTTTTTTTTGAGCGTTGGACTGTTAATTGCAGACTCAAAATTAGCAGGCAGGGCATGAAGTGTGAAAAAGGGAGGAAATCAAATAGAGCAGCGCAGTGAAAATTGGGGTAGCCGTTACTTTTATGCCTTGGAATTACCGCCAAGTAAATTATGCTACTCCTGTCTGAAAATTACGGCGCGATTACTGTGGTAGTAAATGATTTTCCACGGTTGCACGCGCAAGTGTTGAGTGTGGAACCAATCGTGGCCTGTCTGAAACAGATGAGACGAAAAATTTAGGCGCGAGCAGAGTATGAACAGGGGGATTGTGGAATTAACACAGAGCAGCACAACCAATTTTGTGGGAAGCCATAATTTTATTTCATCACCAGTAACTCCGTTACAGCAAAGTGCTAGCTGAAATGCCTGAAAATGATGACAGTCTGAAATCAGACAGCGTCTGCCCTGACGCCCAACTGAGGCATCATCGGCCGCAGGGACATCGCCACCGAACGGCACGTCCTCTGTCTCCAGTTCATCATCACCCAAGGCGCCGCCGCCGACAGCCACGGCTCCTCCAGCTGGCACGCCAGCCTCGGCGCCGGACACCTTGCTTGGCGCGCCGCGCGCCACCTGGACGGCCTCTCTCTGCTCCTGCTGCTTCTCCTCGCCGAGCACGTCGATCCAGCCCTCCTCGCACTCCCAGTCCGGGAACGCCGTGGCGGCGGCGCCGCACGCCAGCGACTTGATCCTCTCCGTCGCATCCTCTGACATCTCCTCCGCCTCGTCGTCGGAGTCGGACTCCGACTCCCAGAATGCGGCGTCCAGCGTGCTCTTCGGTGACACCCACCGGGCCTTGTCGCCGTCGTTGGCGGCGCAGGCGAACGCCACGAACGGGTGCTCCAGGAGCTCCGCCGCCGTCCATCGCTCGGCTGCGTCCCTCGCGAAGCATCGGGCGAGGAAGTCCTTCCCCTCCGGCGACAGCCAGGACGGCACCTCCGGCACGGCGTCCGTGTACCCGATCCGGTGGAGCACGGCGAGAAGGTCGTCGCCGCCGCTCCACGGCGCGCGCCCCGTGGCCATCTCGACGACCGTGCACCCGAGCGCCCACACGTCGGCGGCGGGGCCCTGCTCCTCCCCTCGCGCCACCTCGGGCGCCATGAACGCCGGCGTGCCGCCGATGACCTTGCGCGCCGCGGAGGCGCCATCGCCGCCCACCCTCGCGCACCCGAAGTCGGCGAGCTTGGCGCGGCCGTCGGCGCCGATCACGACGTTCCGGGGCTTGACGTCGCCGTGCACGACGGAGCGGGCGTGGAGGAACGCGAGCCCGCGGAGCACCTCCGCCGCGCGCGCCCGGATCGCGGGCTCCCCGAGCCGCCCGCCGCCATTCCGGGCGGCCTCGTCGGCGAGCGTCCCGCCGGGGGCGTACTCGAGGAACAGGCTGTACGAGCCGTCGGCGCCCTCGGCGCCGCCGGCGCAGCGCACGACGTAGGGGGAGGAGGAGAGGCCCGCCAGCACCGCGCGCTCCCGCCGCAGCGCCGCCGCGTGCGCCGCCGCCGCCGACTTGACCGCGAAGAGCTCCCCCGACGCGGCGTCCGCGGCGAGGGACACCACGGCGCCCGACGCGCCGCGGCCCAGCGTGTGGAGACGCCTCCAGTGGCCGCTCGTCACGGCAGCAACCGCCGCCGCCATGCCCTTCTGTGTTCTTGCTTTCCTTTGTGGTTGGTTGCTTGCTTTGCTTGATGCTTCCGCGATGGTTGTGCTTGTTGGTGGTCTTTTTGTTTGGCCTTGAGCTGGAATTGAGAAGCCTGCCTCTGCCTGCCGTGATGTGGGTGACTGGCGAGAGTTTATATACAAAGGGGTGGTGGTGGGGAAGAGAAGAGGCCAAGAGGGAGGAGAAGGAAGACGACTTGGAGTTAATTTGGGTGGGGGGATTAGTTTAGTTAAGAGGGGGGGTGTTTGGTGTGCGTCAAAGGCTCGCAGCTCGCTCAAGTTGGGTGGGGGCGGGAGGGATTAGGAAGGCGATTGGCAGCAAGGGGGAAAGGAAAGGCGTGGGTCGTGCGTCCCGCCCACGCGCGGCAATTGGACGGCGTGTGGTGGTGGTGTGAGCGAGATCAGAGCTGCTGTTGTGTGTGGGTGGGAACGCGCGGCGCGACTCGTGCGGCTAATTAACGACGGCCCTGCGCTGCGCTGCGCGGCCTCCCGCCTCCTGATGACCCCCTCTCCTCCCTCCCTCACTTGGCTTGCCGCTGCAGGCGTCAACGCTTTCCCGCCCGCGTCACCCTGACGCCACCACATGCATCTTGCTTCCTGATGATCTTTTCTTTTTTGGTAGCTGTAAACATGCTCCCCTTTTTTTTTCCTAATCTAATGGCCCTCGTGCTTCAGGAACCCGATTTGGAGAATCTCGTGGTGGTTGTATACGCCGGTAGCCGATGATTAGAAAGCCTATTTGCGTCAAGAAAATCTAATCCCGTAACGGGGACGCGAACGCCCTACCCTACGCTCGTGTTCCTCGTGCGATTAGGAGTGTACTAATTCCCCGGTGGGTGGAGTCGGTCGGGTCGCGACTATTAATCGGAGGAGGCTGGCACCGGTGGTCATGGCCGTTCGAACCGGAGGTCGCGTCTGCACAAATTAAAATCGCGGCGTACGGGGGATCACCGGTCAAGACTGGACGTACAACGGCCGCGGCCTGCCGCCCCGCGCCGAATATGTGCCCCGATCGACCCGGCGGCCGCGGGGCGCGCGTCGTGGCCGCCTCTCCGTCTCACACAGCCGGAGACGATACGGATCGGGCGCCGCGAAAGCGAGGCGGCCCAGCGGCCGTAGCCAGCCCGTACTAGCTAGCTATGCGCGGGTGGTGATCGGGAACCTGCTCGCTTTGACCTTACTGGCCTCTCGGTGTACGTACGGGGCAGTGTAAACGTGCCAGCCGCCGAGGTCAACGCGTGCGGCTAAAAGGGCCCTCGACGCTTTTGGGGGGCACGGCTTGCTCGCTGCGTTGACACTGCGAGTCTGCGCAACAGAATTATGATGACGATGATGCAGAGCGTTGAGCGTAGAGGTCAGGTCAGCAGTGTTTGCGCCACCAAACCCACCCGGTGATCGGGCGAGCGATCGAGCAGGTAGGTAGGTTCTTGACCTGACCTGCAATTGCATGCACTACCCTTCGATGGTTATACCACACCTCATCTCTTTAGCTTCCTGTGAAAACAAGCACGCCACCAACACCCTATCTATCTATCCCTGTCCCAATCCCCAACGACATGCATGCAGACGAATTCTCGAAAGGCTGGTGAAGAAGAGAGACCGAATCCAGGTCATGCCCGTTCTTTGAAGCGACTTGTGCCTGCAAGATACAGTAGGTGCGCGTATAGATTCAGCTGGTAACAACCTGCCCGCTCTTGCACGTGTATGTTCTTCGATCTCTTTAGTCCGTCCGAGGCGTTCACATACTGGATAGTAGAGTATCTGCCATGTCTTCACTGGTTGCAGTTTCCGGCCGCGCAGCGCATTAAACCGAGTGTCTGCTGGTGCCACCGGCCGCCCGCGCTCTGTTTTAGGCTTTTATAGGGCCGTGCGTGCGGCGCTGGACGTCCCCTGTCCGTCCGGTCTCGCGTCCCCCTGTGTGGGCCGTGGCTGTGTCGTTCGACCGTTCGGAAGGTTCAGACTTGAGAGTTGAGACACACTGGACCGAGCGTCGCAAACCATCGGCGTTATTGCCTTGCCCCCACCCGAAAAGGAACCCTCGTAGGCGTAGCGGTGGAGGACGCGCGTCTCTCTTGTTGACGATGCCGCCTGGCTGCCGGGTGCCGGCCGAAATGGCCAGACCGAGCAGTTGAGTCGTCGAGCAGTGCCGCCCCCCGGCGTCGTCATCTCCTTCTCGGATAGATATGCGCCTGACCTGACGCGCGCGCCAGTTTCCCCATTCCGCGCCGAGCAGCAGCAAGCAGCATGAGATTCTTCGCCCGTGCTGCAGTGCCGGCTCAGTGGCCGCTTGCTCGTCTCCGTCTCTGCTCCAAATAATGGGGGGGGTGCGCCGTGCGCGCGTGCGTGCCAGCGCGGAGCGAGAGCAAACTTGCCAGGCCAGGCCAGGGCGGCGGCGCGTGCGCGCCCGGCTGGATCACAAGACCCTATTGCGGATGACGGCGCGATGCTGATCCGATCGCAATGCCGTCAGGCGCCACCACCGCGCCAGATTTTCGTTCGGCGGCCGGGACGTCGAGCCGAGATCGTAGCCCGGGTGTTCGGCCCCAAACCACACCTGTCGGCGGTGATGGTGAGGCTGCCTGCCTCCACGCACGTTGCCAACGCGTAGGATCTGGTGAGGGGAGCAGCGTCTTTTCAGGCGGGCATTGTGCACATGAACCGAACGTCCTTCTTCTTCTTCTTGAGATCTGACGAGTCGCACGTTGCTGCGCCGAACTGGACGCTCGGCTCGATGGCTAGCTCACGGCCGGCCTCACGCGGTCACGCTGGCCCAAGTCAACATACGCCCGTCCGGTGTGCAAGCAACTGGGCGAGTCAACTTGTTCGGTACGGAGTACTAGTCTATGCGCACAGGCCTCACCATCCTATGATTACATTGTCTCTTCCCATGACTAAACTAACCCGTTCCTTCCGGGATCTCCAAGGCTGCCGATTGCACGAGACATTTTGTTTAAGCTCTGTGGCAGCTGGCAGCTAGAGTTGGGAGTGAGCCAGAAATGTGAGAACGGAACGGATCTCCCTTTTGGTTGAACCTGCTCCCCGAGCTTGGAGCAGATCAACCGTTTAATTTGACATCTCCCTGAACATACTTGGTCGTTTCTGTTGAGTACAAGAAACGAGTGCAACTGGTGAATTTTTTTGGGCTACTTGACTTGTGAACAATGTCAACGGACAACTGAACGTGGACAAAGAGGCGACGAACAGTGCACGAGGCTAGTACGAGGGAGAGAGAGCAAGGTCGGGGGGTGCCTTAAGAACTGATCAGACCAGGTCGGCAAGATTTGATCTCAAGCGGACACGGACAGTGATGGACGCCGCACCAGGTGCTCCGAACCGTGTTATGTTCAGGAGCAGGGGATTGGAAGAGGACCATAGGAGGCGTCTGCAAGCCTATCTCGAGTAACAAGTACTACCATGCTTGGAAAGCGTCCACATGAGTGGAATGACGTCGCGCCCACCATCTATCAAGATCGAGGCGCAGTGGTTCTCTGCAGCTGTAAAGATGCAATGCAACGGAGGTGCAGGCAGCAGAAACTAACTTCTATGAACACAGGACAGGGTGTGCCGTTTTCTATTTGTACCTTCACGGCTTCACTTGGCATGCCATTGCGCCTCGCCGATGCTTATCTGCTTGCATTGGCTGCGAGTCCAGCTGTGGGGTGTTAGCTAGGTCCAGCTGTTAATGGGACCTTTTTTTTGGGGGGGTTCTGAACCTGAGCCTCTGAAATTGTTTTCAGGTCAGCCAACGAATTTTGGTTCTTTCTGAACCGTGAACGCAGAAGACCAACTACTCCGTACAATTACTAGTTTGCTTCCTTATCCCCAGGCACTGAAAAACTATATGTTTCGCTTTAGCTGCTGGTAAAGGCATCTCGAACACTTTCACTCCGAGGCATGTCAAAGGGGGGAAAAAAAAGGAAGCGCACATCTTCTTCACTTGCCCATTAAAAAAATTCCAGATTCCTGGAAGACCCAAAGATGGCCTTGAACATCTTGAAACGTCAACCGGGCGTTGACACTGCGGATTGGCCGAGCTTTACTTAATGTCGCTAGGGTCAACCTTGAGAGGACTTAAAAAAATAAGGTTAAAGGAACAAAGGGAAAGAGGCTAACCGAATTAACTTAAGTCAATTCCCTCGATGGACATTGGACATCGACATGTATCTGTCGGCGATGGGCGACGGCAGCAAGCTACTTTTTTCTGACCTCGCCACAGGAATTGACAACTTGGGGGAGACGAAGTTATTGTTTGGCTTTCCATGGTATCTGATTTCAATTGAAATATCTCTTGGCTTAACGCTATGACAGATCACACTCAAATAGCGCTTATAATTAAACGCAACTGGCTTTGGAGTCATTACCTGCCTGCCGGGCAACTGGATAAGGCAGCTTGGCCGCTGAACCCTTGAGGATCCGGCAGTTCAGCAGCCAGCCGCTTTTGGTTGGAGCTGTGGCAGGTATTGCCGCCTGAGTCAACAAGGCATTGTCGTCCAAAGCCTGCAGCAGCCAGCGAGAGGCTCACTCGTGGCCCACTACATGCTATCTGATTAGGCTGCGTCAATTCAATTCGTTGGAGAGCAAGGTGAGACTATGCCGTTCAGCAATATGGCTTCAGCCTTCAGACAAGCTCCGCATGCCTTTTGAAAACTTCAAAAGCCCTAAGAATGTAGTGTGGCCAGTGTCTAGTTGTCTAATGTCTAGTGTTGATATTGTGTATTGTTTTTCCGAGGCTAGGAAGATACACATGGAATACGGATCAGTAGTTGGAGAAGGTCATCCATTCACTATAGCATAAAGCATGTTTCCTCAGAATATGGTTGTGGATGCTTGGACCTCGATGATTCCTTCCAGATTGTCTAATGATTTGTTTGGCTTAGTTTAAGGCTCTCCAACAAATAAATACCTTCATTCTTTTTCAAAGGTCTAGGCTTTTTCTAAACTATACTCCTACAAAAGGGCCGTCGTTGGTTTACATGAAAATGAGATAATCCCCATTCCCCACAAACCTATTTGCCACTTGTTCTTTGCAAACCTTTAGTGCAACTCTAATCCTCTATTTTTCCTATTCCCAAATTTTGTGAATCCTATGTTCCAAAGGGGCCCTAATTCTGATCCCTGTGGAATCCAGAAAAACAATGGAATAAGAAAGACACGTATGCTGATGTCATGTCCAGCTGGATCTTTAGAATTTTGTTTTCTGGCTTCTTTTTTTGGAACAAGTAATTTTGTAATAATTTTAAAGCATAAGTCCTTGTTTGAAGCACATGGACTTCGCATGAAGCAATATAATTTCCGCAAAAATATTACAAAAGTCTATGATACTAACTGAGTCTACACGAATTTGAATTGCATCATTAACTACTTTTCTTGATGCATGAACACTTTGAGGAATATTGCAGGCTCGAGAGGATTGTACTAGCAGTGAAACAGAGCACGTGTACGAATGGAGGTCCAAGGAATTATCTCCCTTTCTCTCCAAGACAATGTTATCTCCCTCTCTTATGTTTTCTTTGATTTAAATTCCTGGTGGGCTTACGTGCTAATTAATTGTGTTTGCAGCAAATGTGCTGTAGAATTGGTCTTAACTTCTCTTCTGAAGTCGAGAACTCCCATATACGAAGTATTAACTATGCATGTTTTGGACTCCTTTATAATCTTCAGCATACTACTTGTAGCTCTGCAAGCATCTGAAATTTTTTAAGAGCGTTCGCGAGTGGGCCGGAGTGGATAGTTAGTTCGCGGGCCGTGTGAGTAGGCGGGCTGAAGGGTTGGGCCGAGTGCGCGGGTGCGAGGAAAGGGAAAGAGGGGCCGGGCCTAAAGCGGAGGCAGGCCAAATGGGAGGTTGTGGCCCGTTTGGCAAATAAAGGGTTTGGCTATTTATTCAGGTTTTTTAAAATAGGTTTTGTATTCAAATTGAGGGCGATTTCAAATTTGAAGAGCGAGTTTAAGCGGGACATAAAAAGTAGTACTTTTTTTAAAAAAATGGAAACATTTAAATACCTCCCCGAGTTTTATAGGTATTTTCTAAGGATTCGGATGGAAGCAGATTCTAACACTTGAACGAATAAATGTTCAAGGGGAATTAGCATATAATTGGTCTAGGATTAATATTTGAATAGAATTGAAATATTAATTAAGGATTTTGGAGGATAGATATTATCAAGGCGGAGGAAAAAGGTTAGCGAGCACTAGAGCAATTAAATGCAACACATTTGTGGCTTAATGTTTAGTTTAATTTTGTAAAATTTGGTTTTGAATATTTTGGGAAAAGATATTATGTTATAATTAATTTTTTTAAAACGTATTTTTATATGCCCTAAAAACTTGACCACTGCAGCCTACTATATGGACCTGTTTACCATGTATCTAACACAGTCCATATCTCTCCTGTAAAAACCACGCAAAGTAACTTCTGATTGTATATATAAGTGCTTATTATTTCTTTAAGGAATTCAAAGCTTAGAATTTTAGTTTTAAATGTCACGTATCTGTCAGGCAGTGAAAACGATACCATGATTATTGCCTTTTCTCCTTTAAGGAGCATTAGTCTTTAGCACCTATGCTGATAGAGAAAAACAATGAGAGACGACGCCACAACCTACAGTTATTCAGTGGCGATCTTAGTAAGGATCATCGTGACTAATCTCAGTTAGAGAGCTAGCTATCTCTAAAATGCAAATGATGGCACGACCAAATGATTGAATCATGATGAGGTAGTAGAAATATGCAAACCAGAATAGGATGAAATACGCTCAGGCACGGAGCCAGCGGTGGGGCGGGTGGGGCTCCAGCCCCCCCTACCGCTGCGGTTTCAAAGGAAACCCCTTTAATTCCCTATCCAATTTCAGAGAAAATATGTACATCAGGAGGGGCTAAAGTTTATTGGACCAGCAATTCAACAAGATAGAAACATAAAGCCTAACTATTACTTTTATTCAGCCCCTCCTAATTTTTTTCCTGGCTTCGTCCCTACGCACATTCATGTTGGGAACCTATAAGCGAATAGGACCGGCAAAGTGGCAAGAGCTACGGAAACGTGACATTGTTGATCACAGTAGAGCCAAGCCAGCGCACGTCCTTGGATCCTTTCCGCAGTTCTGCTCCCTAGCCATGCCTAATTAAAGCCTGCTACATATACCCTCAGCGGCGCAACTCTGCATGGCACCGGCTCCGCGTTTCGTTGTGGCCGCGCTGACGGCCCCGCATGCCAGCGGATCCACAACGACGCTTCCACGAAGGCGACGAGCCAAGTGCACAGGTGCCTCGCCAGCGCCGCCACCATCGCCAGTGGCGGGGACGCGCGAGGAAACAGAACGATCGCGCCGCCGGCCGCTAGCCGAGAAATCGCGAGGAGGACGCTGCGGGAGAACTGGACTCGAGAAGTTGGGCCGAGGGACGGCCCACGCCTTCAGACTCGTTGGACTGTGGATGCATGATCTGACGACCGATATTTGGAGGCGACGTGGTCCAATACCGTGGCCTAGCTTGGTGGCTGAATTCGGTCTTTAAAGATTTAGGATAACCGGGTAATTGCTAATCATTTACATCTTATTTCTAGTAGTTAGATCTTCTAATCATTTAGACTAAGCTTAATTAAAATTTTATAGGTTTAAATGCCATGTTCCACTGTACCCTTTTGCTAGATATAATTTATTTATCTACGAATAACGAGAAATTATAATAACACTGAAAAAAAACTCAACAAATTACCTCTGTGATCATATGTTAACATTGGTAAAATATGTTATCCATGCTACATTAATACATGACCCCATCCGTACCTTTTTATCGGTCACTGTGCCCCCCTCACAATCTCGTTTCCTGAGTGACAAATATATAGGGACACAGTAGTATACTTCAAATGGTCGTTGTTTGCGGTATATGGCCCTGCACAACAACAGGACAAGAACAACTTTTTAACAGAGCTGGCACATACGTGTAGTAAAGAAACACTACCATACATAGTTGGTGGGGATTTCAATATTATGCGTTGTCCTAAAGATAAAAACAAGAATAATTTTGAACCAAAATGGCCAGATTTATTCAATATGGTCATCCAGTCTCTAAAGAGATTGAAATGGTGGGTCGCCAATATACATGGGCGAGCAGCGGAGATGACCCGACATATGAGAAATTAGACAGAGTCTTGGTTAGTACAGAATGGGAGCAAAAATTCCCACTTACAACAGTACTAGCTAAAGACAGAAGTAATTCGGATCATACACCTTTATTATTAAATACTGGTGCTTCTTCTCATAATAGACAACAACCTCTATTTTAATTTGAACGAGGTTGGTTAATAAGAGAAGGTTTTTATGATTTAGTTGCTAATAAATGGCAAACAGAAACTGGAGGAACCACTGCTATGGAAAAATGGCAAAATAAAATAAGGGCACTCCGGCAATTTCCTTAGAGGATGGCCAAAAATACAGCAGGCTAGAATAGAAAAGAGAAGAAGATATTAGTCTCAATGATCGATGAATTAGATAAAAAGGCAGAAATTACTGCACTCTCTGAGTATGATTTAAATCTCAAACGGTACCTCAATGAACGATTAGTTCACCTTTTGAGGGAAGAAGAGATTAAATGGTACGAGAGGGCAAAGACTAAAGACCTCTTGGAAGGGGATGATAACACCCAATATTTTCATTTGGTTGCTAATGATAAACACAGAAAACAACACATCTTCAAATTAGAGCAAGATGATGGAGTAATTGTGGGTGATGCTGAATTAAAAGCATATATCACAAACTATTACGAGGGGTTGTTTGGACCATCAGAGGATAATAACTTTAGCATGGTGGAAAACTATAATCATGACATACCTCAGGTGACAGAGGAGGAAAATAATCTCCTTATAGCACCATTCACAGAGAAAGAGGTAAAAGAGGCAGTGTTTCAAATGGAACATAATAAATCCCTGGTCCAGACGGCTTTCCAGCTGAGTTTTATCAAGTGTTCTGGGATATTATAAAACCAGACCTTATGGCGTTATTCATTGAATTTTATGATGAACGTCTTCCGTTGTATAGCCTAAATTTTGGAGTAATTACTCTTTTACCAAAAATAAGAGGCACAAAAAATACAACAATATAGACCCATTTGTCTACTCAATGTGAGTTTCAAAATATTCACAAAGGTTGCTACAAATAGACTCATGGGAGTTGCTAACAAAGTGGTTCGACCATCCCAAACAGCATTCATGCCAGGTCGGAACATTATGGAGGGAGTAGTGATATTACACGAAACAATCCATGAACTACATGCCAAAAAACTTAATGGCGTGATTCTCAAAATTGACTTTGAAAAGGCCTACGATAAGGTAAAATGGTCATTTCTACAACAAACACTCCGAATGAAGGGGTTTTGTCAGCGGTGGTGTACATGGGTTGAAAATTTTGTTACAGGAGGTAGTGTGGGCATCAAAATTAATGATGACATTGGACACTACTTTCAAACAAAAAAAGTACTAAGACAAGGAGACCCTATGTCACCCATCATTTTCAACATTGTGGGAGATATGCTATCTGTTTTAATCAAGAGAGCAAAGGAAGATGGACAAATGAAAGGGGTGATACCCCACTGAAGCGTCCCCACTTAAGCAGAGACTAAATGTGATATAAATATCAGTCCCAGGAGGCTGATACACATTTATTCCACAGATGGTTCAGTCATCGTGCGACCTCAAAGGGGCACGGTACTCGATACAAACGATAATAGAAATCAAAAGTACAACAATACATAACCAGAGATAGACTATGACTGGATCTAGCCCTATCTCGACGAGGAACAGCGGAAGCATCTTGGAAGGGACCACACCACAGGCAACGTCGGGTGCGGACACGACCTCTACTCGAACTCTTCAGGGACAAAGTCCGGATCCTCCTCTGTTGCAACAAAATAGGGGGTGAGTACAAAAGTACTCAACAAGTCCAACCACGTCCACGGAGGGGGATATAAATATTATGCACAGGATAATTCAAGGATACGACTAATGTTTAATTTGCGTAAAAGCTGGATTTTATGCAAGAGTTTATTTTAAACAGGTTTTCGTAAAAGCAGTTTTTAATAACAAGTGGGTTGATCCTCCACAAAGGATCCACATTTTATGCTACCGGACTCCCCGTCCGCCGTAGCTCACGGCACACCTGCCGGACACTTTCCAAAACACTCACACCAAAAGATCCCACCCTTTTCCCAATACTAGTTTCAGGCCCAAGCCGTGACTCATCCAATACCGTGGATACAGCTATTCGAATAGATTTTAACTCTGCAGAGGTTGTACACTTAACCCACCCCAACGGTTTCCGCAACACGAACACCGAAATGCCGGCGCGGACCTGTCAAAGCCATTACCACACCGTAGCTAAACCGGACTAGCCAATATGGAAGCAACCAAGGGGTCCATGTCCTCCCAACGAGGCATGACCGGGACGTAACTCACATAGATCGTACTCCTGCTCCTTGTTCTCCCATTGCTCACAGCTCACCCATTGGCTAACCGACCAACTAGTGGGATTTATGCTAAGCCGTTGCCACATACAACGGTAGGGCGGTAGCACTAAACTGGGCCAGGCTAGATGACAATCAACTCGGTCCTTAGAATAATGACAAGATGGATATCTCCACATCCCGCTCAGCCACACAGGCACGAGCTCACCAATTTGATGTTTCACACAGAACACACCATCCATCCCATCGGTTTCATCATTATTTCATTTTCACCAAAAGCCACCCTTTTCTTTTAAACACTCACACCATTCTTTATTTTAAAACACATGAGTATTTGCAATATGATAGTGGTAAGAGTAACGGGTCCTAAGCGCTTCTAGCACGGCTATCATCCAAACAGAGCAAGTCATATTTAATGATAACCTAGGTGATCAAGGAATATTCATAGCAATCAAGGAGTGGCTATCCAACCGGGTCTTGCAATAAAACAATGCATTTTATAAACAGGCCAATGGGTTGTGTTTGTAAAACATAGGATAAATATGCATCAAAGGACGGGATTGAACTTGCCGTCTTCGAAGTCGTCCGGAAGTGCCGGCTCGCGGTACGGGTCTTCGGGCTCCGGCTCGCGGTACTCTCCTGCGTACTCCGGCTCGCGGTACTGGCCTCCGAAATCGTCGGCGGGGTGTTCCTCGGTCGCTTCGTGGTCTACGGCAACGACGTCACACATAACGATCAAACAAATACGA
This sequence comes from Urochloa ruziziensis, assembly GCA_015476505.1. Classification (NCBI taxonomy): domain Eukaryota; kingdom Viridiplantae; phylum Streptophyta; class Magnoliopsida; order Poales; family Poaceae; genus Urochloa; species Urochloa ruziziensis. Next base: position 47,660,925 of record CM027122.1, on the reverse strand, counting down.
AAAATAAAATAGAATGCTCAATGGAAATGAGAATGATGGAAATAAATAGAGTATGGCTTTGGAGGAATTTAGGAAAAAGAATTATTAGAATTGAAATTCGGATGGTTGAGATATGTATTTGTAAAGGTTGACTGCTAATTAAATCCAAAAATGGATTAGCGAAATGGGATGGGTGTTTCACAGGCTTTAATCTGAAGGGATGGACACGTGGGCTTTTTCAGTTGGGCTACTGTCTTTGTGGGCTAGCGGGAGCAGTAGTGTACAAAGGGTAGCAAGGCCCAGGAGTTTTGCTCCTGCTCACGGGAAAAAGGAACAGAGGGAGACGACGAGTCCCGACGGCGGCGGCGCCATGAGCAGCAGCTGGAGCTTCGCCGCCTGGCGATTCCGGCCTCCGTTCTCAAATCCAAGAGCATGGGGAGGGCGAGGAAGACGAGGGGAAGCTCAACATGGGCTCACCTCGGTCGAGGGCAGCGTGGAGAGGGAGATCGAGGCAGCGCCCGTTTGTGTGTGGAGGAGCAGAGAAGGGGAGCGGGGAGGAGGGCTGGCGGAGCGGCGCGGCACGGCTCGGCGAGCTCGGGATGGTTTAGGAGGAGCTGATGGTGGTGCTATTTATAGGCCGGGAAGGGGTGGTTGGCCGGCGAGCTCGGCACCTTGGCTTCAATGGCGGCACTGCAGGTGAGCGTCGGTTTGCGGGCGTCGTCTCGCGACGCGGTGGCGCTGAGGCGACGGCGCGTGCAGGCGGAGTTATGGTGCGGCAGAGGTGGGCGGTGGCGCGTAGTGGGGGTGGAGGTGCACGGCGACGTGTGTGCCTGCTGCAGCGGGCGTCGGCTTGCCGCGGCGGTGGGGCAGGCGGCGGCGCTGTGTGACGGTCGCCGGCGCTGTGCGCGGCGTGCAGCACGGGTGGGGTCGGCGGCAGCGCGACGTGCGGCGCCTGGCCGGGGTCGCCGCGGTCCTGTGCGCTCGTCGCCGAGCACAGGCGTGCGCGTGCAGGCGGATGCTCTGTCGTCCCACTGTGTGTGCTGTGTGAGTGCTCAAGCTAGAAGAAACGAGGATGACAGACTTTGCACTCGAGGCTTCCTGCTGTGACTTGCTTGTATGCGTGTGAAGTTAGAAGAAGTCGGGAGCCATGATGAGTTGCTTGCACATGGTGCCTGCGTTGGTCGTGCTGTGCATGGGGACTTGAAAATGTTGGAGTGCTTGCTATGTACAGGCTCAAGCTGGAAGAAGACGTTAGCATGCATGAGTGCGAAAACATAGGAGAAAGTGATTAGCAGGTTACTGGCTTAGGGAGAAAAGAACGTGATTGAAGAGAAGGGACACGCGGAGATAAGCAAGGATGAAAGAGATTAGCAGGTTGCTTTGGGAGAAAGAGTGAAGGGATGCACGGATGTAAACAAAGGTGAATCAAGGAGATGGTCTTGAGATGGATTTTAGATGAAAGGAAATTTGAGCTCAAGAATTATTTTGCAAAGTTTTGAAAAAGATCCTTTAACGCGTGATTTAATTGGATGAATTTTTGGGATGTTACAAACCTACCCCACTTAAAATGAATCCCGTCCTCGAGATTCGGCTGAATCCTAAAAGATATGGGGGAATTCTTTCTTTAACGCATCTTCGCGTTCCCATGTGGCTTCTTTCTCGCCATGTCTGCTCCACTGAACTCGGCACATCCGTACCGTGGAATTTCTTGTGTGCTTGGTAACAGTATCCAAGATTTTGACGGGTACTTCCTGGTATCTAGAGGTACTTCTGCAATTCTATTGTTTCCACCGGTATATGTTCCTCTTCGGGTATTCTCAAACATTTTCTGAGCTGGAAAACGTGAAACACTGGATGGATGTCTGACAATTCCTTGGGGAGTTGAATGCGGTATGCTACGGCTCCAACCCTTTCAAGCACCTGGTACGGTCCAATGTATCGAGGGGCTAACTTTCCCTGAATTTGAAACCTGCGGGTCCCTCTGATCGGGGAAACCTTGAGATATACATAATCTCCCACTTCAAAACTTAATTCCCTTCTGTGCTTGTCTGAGTAACTCTTCTGACGGGACTGAGCAGCCTTTAGCTTTTCTCTGATCTCGGCTACCTTATCTTCTACTTCTTTTATAATGTCTGGTCCTACCAATGTACGCTCCCCTACTTCTGACCACATCAAAGGGGTTCTGCACTTCCTTCCATAGAGAGCTTCAAACGGTGACATGCCTAGGCTGGCTTGATAACTGTTGTTGTAAGAGAACTCTGCATAGGGCAAACTCCGTTCCCAGTCTTTCCCATAGGTCAGGGCACAAGCCCGTAACATATCTTCCATAATCTGGTTTACTCTCTCCGTCTGGCCGTCTGTCTGTGGGTGATAAGCTGAGCTAAAATCTAACTTGGTTCCCATGGCTTTATGCAAACCTTTCCAAAACTTGGAGGTGAACTGAGTCCCTCTGTCTGAGACAATTCTGCTCGGTACTCCGTGTAGCTTTACTATGTTCTCCACATAGAGCTTCGCTAACTTCTTGCCTCCATAGTTGGTCCGCACGGGTAAATAATGGGCCACTTTGGTGAGTCGGTCCACTATCACCCATATAGAGTCATTCCCCTTTTTAGTCTTGGGCAATCCAACCACAAAATCCATACCAATCTCATCCCATTTCCAAACCGGGATAGGCAATGGTTGCAACAAGCCTGCTGGTTTCTGGTGCTCGGCTTTGACTCGCTGGCAAATGTCGCACTGGGCGACGAACTGGGCGATCTCTGCCTTCATCCCATTCCACCAGTATTTCTGTTTCAAATCCATATACATTTTGGTGGCTCTGGGGTGAATAGAGTAAGGTGAGTTGTGGGCTTCATCCATGATGGTCTGCCGGAAATTTCCTTGCTTGGGCACACAAATTCTATCCTTGTACCATAGGGTTCCCTTCGCATCCACTCTAAAATCTGGGGCCTTATTTTCTCCTGTGTGGTTCCGAATTTTTACTAAGTCTGGATCTGATCCCTGGGCCTTCCTGATGTCTTCTTCCAAGGTGGGCTGCACCGTTAGTTGCGGGCAAGACTTAGGAGATACAATGTGTACATTAAGCCGAGCCATTTCTTCTTGTAGATGGGCATTCTTGGGTGCATAGGTCTTTCTGCTTAGGGCATCTGCCACAACATTGGCCTTGCCGGGGTGGTAATGAATTTCCAGATTGTAATCCTTGATAAGCTCTAACCATCTTCTCTGTCTTAAATTCAGATCTGGCTGGGTGAATATATACTTCAAGCTCTTGTGATCCGTGTAGATCTCACACTTATTTCCAATTAAGTAGTGTCTCCAAATCTTCAGGGCATGAACCACGGCTGCTAATTCCAAGTCATGGGTGGGATAATTCTGCTCATGGGGCTTAAGCTGGCGGGAGGCATATGCAACTACCTTTCCATCTTGCATAAGTACACATCCTAACCCATTTCGGGAAGCGTCACAGTATATGACAAAGTCCCGCTGAATATCTGGCAAGGTCAGTATCGGGGCTGAGGTCAGTCTCTTCTTTAGTTCTTGAAAGCTTCTTTCACATGACTCAGTCCAGACGAACTTCTTTTCTTTCTTGAGCAGCTCGGTCATGGGTCTTGCTATCTTGGAAAATCCTTCTATAAACCTCCGATAATATCCGGCTAATCCCAGGAAACTTCTTATCTCGCTCACATTAGTGGGTTGTTGCCAGTTTGACACTGCTTCTACCTTCTCGGGATCAACAGCTACTCCTTCTGCTGTTAGTATGTGGCCAAGAAAGGCTACCTTCTCAAGCCAAAATTCACATTTGCTAAACTTGGCGTATAGCTTGTGTACTCTCAGTTTTTCTAAGATCACTCTCAGGTGATGCTCGTGCTCTTGGGCACTCTTGGAATAGATAAGTATGTCATCAATGAATACGACAACAAACTTATCCAATTCTTCCATAAACACTTTGTTCATGAGGTTCATGAAGTATGCCGGGGCATTCGTCAGTCCAAAAGACATCACTGTAAACTCGTATTGCCCGTATCTAGTTACAAATGCCGTCTTGGGGGTGTCACTTTCCCTGATCTTGAGCTGATAGTATCCTGATCTTAAATCAATCTTGGAGAAATACTTGGCTCCTTTCAACTGATCAAAGAGGTCATCTATCCTGGGCAGTGGATACTTGTTCTTGATGGTAACCTCATTTAAGGACCTATAATCAACACACATCCTCATACTTCCGTCCTTCTTCTTCACAAATAGAACGGGTGATCCCCACGGGGATGAGCTAGGTCTGATGAATCCTTTCTCCTGAAGGTCTCTCAACTGCTCTTTCAACTCTGCTAGTTCTGCTGCGGCCATTCGGTATGGTCTCTTGGCTATAGGAGATGTCCCTGGGATAAGGTCAATAATGAACTCTATGTCCCTATCTGGCGGCATTCCGGGGAGTTCTTCTGGGAACACATCTTGGTATTCACACACTACTGGAACTTCTGCTATGGTTTTGGCCTCCAAAGTATAAACCATTGGGTCTGATCTTGTTTCTCGGGTGTGGCAAGTTACTTGGACTCCTTCAGGGCTGGTTAGCTGTATGGTCCTAGCGGCACATCCTATAAGGCCGTCATGCTGGGTCAGCCAGTCCATTCCAAGTATTACATCTATCCCCTTGGACTTGAGTACTACCAAGTCAGCTAGAAACTCTATCCCACTTAAAATAATCCTTACCCTAGAACAACCTAACTGACACTTGATGTCAGCTCCAGGTGTTCGGGTTAACAGGGGTAACTTTAGTAGTACTGTAGGTATATTGTGCTTATCCACAAAACTTGATGATATGAAGGAATGTGATGCTCCAGAATCAAATAGAACTGTGGCAAGTACTGAGCTGACTAAAAACTCACCAAGTACTACGCCCTGAGCTCCTTGAGCCTCCTGCGCGTTGATGTGGTTGACACGGGCTCGTCCATAGGACTGCTGGGGCTGCCTCATCTGCTGGTTGTTGGTGTTGTTGCCGGGGTTGTTGCTGCGGACGGGCACACGGTTGGCACCTGACAGAGCTGGCTTCGGTCCATTCACCGTGTTGGAGTACACTGGGGCTGCTGGCTTGTTACTGGCGTAGGGGCAGTTGGCCACATAATGCCCGGTCTCACGGCAGTTGAAACAAGCCCTGTTGTTGTTGCTGGCCTAACTGGCACTACCCTGTGGGGCTTTGGCACTCTGGCTTCTGAAGGTGGGGTTGGTGACCTGTGAGCCTGAGGCTCGGGATTGAGTGCGGTACTGCATCGGCGTCTGGGATCTAGGTGGCGGGGGGTTATAGCTCTTGATCCTCTGGAAGCGGTCCTGCTGGCGAGCCTTGATCTCTAGGAACTTGCGCTTGAGATCTTTCTTCTCATCCGCCTTGGCCTTTTCAGTGAGAATGGCCCTGTTCATCAGTGTGTTGAAGTCTGGGTAAATCTGGGGAGTGAGCAGAGTCCTGAGCTCTGGGTCCAGGCCTTTCATGAACATCTCCTGCTTCTTCTCATCCCTGTCCACTTCTTCTGGTGCATAGCGGGCTAACTCCATGAACCGGTAGGTGTATTCTTCCACCGTCTTGTTGCCTTGCTGCAGTGCCCGGAACTCGTCTGCCTTGCGCTTCATGGTGGCTGCAGGGATATGGTAGCGACAGAACTCATCCACAAAATCCCTCCAGGTGATGACAGTGGCATCTGGGGTGGCTGCACAGTAGTTTTCCCACCATGCGAGAGCATTCCCAACAAGTTGATGGGTGGCCAGGAGCACTTTGTCACGATCCTCACAGTGAAGCGGTTCCAACTTCCTCTGAATCACCCTCAGCCAATCATCTGCATCAAGTGGGTTGGTGGACCCGCCAAAAGTAGGTGGCTTAGTTCTGAGGAACTCTGACAGTTTCTCATTCATACCCTGCCCACGGGGCCTCTGGTTGGCGACTGGCCTTGACCACAGCTTCCATTATCAGGTTCTGATTGTTCACCACCTGCAGCCAGTCAGCGGCACGTGGAAGTGGCGCTTGCTCTGGCCCAACCTGACTTTCCTCCCTCCTTTCCTGGTTCACTTCATCCTGGTGCTCACCATGGGGTGCACTCTGCACGTTGTTGCTAGCAGCCGGGACTCGGCTCCGGGAAGCCCTGGGTCCACGCGTGTTGACCATCTGCAGATTTAGAGGGCATATAAGAGACTAGGATTTGGAATTTTTGTGATGTTTAAGTTATTTAATTCGTAAAAACAGAAAGGCAGAATCCTCCTCCTGCCGACAAGCACAGAGTCTAGCAATACAACAAGCGCAAACGATTTTATTTCTTTGAAAGAGGGGGGGGGGGTACAACACTTGGACAATGCCAAAACACGAACTACACTGACCGGGGTACAACGACACAACTGGGGTACAACTACGCAACTAGGGTACAACTCTAGACTTCGGACCGGGACGGCTTCAATCCTTGAGGTGACTGGGTGCACACTACTCGCGGGGCGATCCTTCTTCCGGGGCGGAGTGTTCTTCCAGGGGAATGAGCAGTTCTTCGTCTTCTGGGATCCCATTTTCCTGGGGCTGTGCAGGGGTTCCTTCTTCGGCGGGTGCTGCTGGTTCCCTGGCACCTCCGGGTGTGCTTGGCGAGGTTCTACTAGGTCCTCCCCATCTTGCAATAGGGGTCCCAAGTAGGATCCGGTCTTCTCCGATTACCGGGACGGGCGTTCCGCTTCTGGCCCAATCTTGCATGCTCCGGTCCTGAGCCTGTCTGAGACTCTCATGCGCGACAGCTTCACTGCTTATGGCTGCCGCGGTCCTTGCTTCGGCTTGAGCCACCCGGACTTGGTACATCCTCACCGCGAGTTCAGCTTGCTCGGCTCGGCCAATCTGTTCCCTTAGGAACCCAGCTTGTTCGTTGAAAAGCCTATCCAAGGAGACGAGATAGGCGACCACATGGTACAACAGATCATCTTGATGGCGGCGGCGCTCCAGGTTCCTCATGCGGGCCTGCCAGACTGGGGTCCTGACAGCCGGGGGAAAGAGTCTCATCGGTGTGGAGATGAGGTGTTCTTCAAAGATCCGACACAGGTAGCGGAGGGCCTTCCTGATAGCCAAAGGGTAGGCGTCCTGATGTCGAAATCCCGTAGCGGTCACCCTCCATGGCTCAATATCAGGGTAGCGGGTGCTTCTGGCAACAGAAAGGATCACCCTACAGCGGAGAGTGCCAAGATGCTCGTACTCCCTGCTGTAGTACCTCGGGCGCTCAGTGATACCAAGACGCTCCAGGGAGTTGATCAAAAGGCGGGGAAAACCCGGCCCTTCCAGGCAAACACCATGGGTCCATCCTTCCTCGGCCATCTGAAAGTAAGGATAAGGTGAACAACTTGTTTCTCATAAAAGCTAGGGTACAACATGAAGGTACAAGATTTTGACTCGACAACTAGGTTGGGTACATCCATTTTATTAAGAAGAAAACTCTAGTCTAGATAAACTAATCTACTCTCAAGGGGAATCCTCCTCGCTCCAGCAACGGCGCTTCTTTGGGGGTAGCAGTTGCCCTACTAGCCAGTCTTCGGTCTGCGTACCCCTATCCCAATGGGTTTCTTCGGGCTCACCCTCTAGCAATCCTTTCTCTCTTCGGTACGCTTCAAGACGTTCCTTCTCTTGTGCTTCCTTCTGCCAGATGTCCTGGAGGGTAGCTAGGTAGCTTTCCGCTTGCCTTTCAGCTTTGGCGGTCTCCTTTCGCTGTTCTTCTATCTCATGTTCCGCCTTCTCCGCCCTACGGATCTGGTGCTTCAGCTGCGCTGCTTGCTCGATGTAAAGACGATCTAAGCCGGAAAGGTAGGTAGATAGGTGGGTGACGGTGTCTTCGAGGTCTTCTTCTTCTCTTCCGAGTCTTCTTATCTGATCAATCCACGAGCGTCCTCTTCCTCCGGTAGGCGGGAAAAATCCCATAGGACTCTCTCGCAGATGACGCCAGTAGACAACGCGCAGACGTCGCAGGACTTTACGGCCGGCCTTTCGGTAAGTGTCCGAGAAGCAAAAGCCCGTGGTGATGATAGTCCAAGGATCCACGTCGAGGGTAGAGGGTACTCTTTCCCACAAAGATCCTTACGTCACACCGAAGGGTGCCTCTGGAGTCATACTCCCGGTACATGTACTCCGGTACGTCTGAAACTCCGACGCGCTCCAGGCTGAGTAGCATCAACTTAGGAAGACCCGGCTCTGCAAAGCAGATTCCTTCGTTCCATCCGTCGTCAGCCATCTGGAACAGGACAAGGACTCCAGGTCAGTGTCTGTGCAGGGAAGGTTTAGCTAAGAAGGGCTTTCTAAAGGTTTCGGTCCTAATGGTCGCGTCCTACAGCCAACCTGGCTTTGATACCACCTGAAGCGTCCCCACTTAAGCAGAGACTAAATGTGATATAAATATCAGTCCCAGGAGGCTGATACACATTTATTCCACAGATGGTTCAGTCATCGTGCGACCTCAAAGGGGCACGGTACTCGATACAAACGATAATAGAAATCAAAAGTACAACAATACATAACCAGAGATAGACTATGACTGGATCTAGCCCTATCTCGACGAGGAACAGCGGAAGCATCTTGGAAGGGACCACACCACAGGCAACGTCGGGTGCGGACACGACCTCTACTCGAACTCTTCAGGGACAAAGTCCGGATCCTCCTCTGTTGCAACAAAATAGGGGGTGAGTACAAAAGTACTCAACAAGTCCAACCACGTCCACGGAGGGGGATATAAATATTATGCACAGGATAATTCAAGGATACGGCTAAGGTTTAATTTGCGTAAAAGCTGGATTTTATGCAAGAGTTTATTTTAAACAGGTTTTCGTAAAAGCAGTTTTTAATAACAAGTGGGTTGATCCTCCACAAAGGATCCACATTTTATGCTACCGGACTCCCCGTCCGCCGTAGCTCACGGCACACCTGCCGGACACTTTCCAAAACACTCACACCAAAAGATCCCACCCTTTTCCCAATACTAGTTTCAGGCCCAAGCCGTGACTCATCCAATACCGTGGATACAGCTATTCGAATAGATTTTAACTCTGCAGAGGTTGTACACTTAACCCACCCCAACGGTTTCCGCAACACGAACACCGAAATGCCGGCGCGGACCTGTCAAAGCCATTACCACACCGTAGCTAAACCGGACTAGCCAATATGGAAGCAACCAAGGGGTCCATGTCCTCCCAACGAGGCATGACCGGGACGTAACTCACATAGATCGTACTCCTGCTCCTTGTTCTCCCATTGCTCACAGCTCACCCATTGGCTAACCGACCAACTAGTGGGATTTATGCTAAGCCGTTGCCACATACAACGGTAGGGCGGTAGCACTAAACTGGGCCAGGCTAGATGACAATCAACTCGGTCCTTAGAATAATGACAAGATGGATATCTCCACATCCCGCTCAGCCACACAGGCACGAGCTCACCAATTTGATGTTTCACACAGAACACACCATCCATCCCATCGGTTTCATCATTATTTCATTTTCACCAAAAGCCACCCTTTTCTTTTAAACACTCACACCATTCTTTATTTTAAAACACATGAGTATTTGCAATATGATAGTGGTAAGAGTAACGGGTCCTAAGCGCTTCTAGCACGGCTATCATCCAAACAGAGCAAGTCATATTTAATGATAACCTAGGTGATCAAGGAATATTCATAGCAATCAAGGAGTGGCTATCCAACCGGGTCTTGCAATAAAACAATGCATTTTATAAACAGGCCAATGGGTTGTGTTTGTAAAACATAGGATAAATATGCATCAAAGGACGGGATTGAACTTGCCGTCTTCGAAGTCGTCCGGAAGTGCCGGCTCGCGGTACGGGTCTTCGGGCTCCGGCTCGCGGTACTCTCCTGCGTACTCCGGCTCGCGGTACTGGCCTCCGAAATCGTCGGCGGGGTGTTCCTCGGTCGCTTCGTGGTCTACGGCAACGACGTCACACATAACGATCAAACAAATACGAAAAATAAAATAGAATGCTCAATGGAAATGAGAATGATGGAAATAAATAGAGTATGGCTTTGGAGGAATTTAGGAAAAAGAATTATTAGAATTGAAATTCGGATGGTTGAGATATGTATTTGTAAAGGTTGACTGCTAATTAAATCCAAAAATGGATTAGCGAAATGGGATGGGTGTTTCACAGGCTTTAATATGAAGGGATGGACACGTGGGCTTTTTCAGTTGGGCTACTGTCTTTGTGGGCTAGCGGGAGCAGTAGTGTACAAAGGGTAGCAAGGCCCAGGAGTTTTGCTCCTGCTCACGGGAAAAAGGAACAGAGGGAGACGACGAGTCCCGACGGCGGCGGCGCCATGAGCAGCAGCTGGAGCTTCGCCGCCTGGCGATTCCGGCCTCCGTTCTCAAATCCAAGGGCATGGGGAGGGCGAGGAAGACGAGGGGAAGCTCAACATGGGCTCACCTCGGTCGAGGGCAGCGTGGAGAGGGAGATCGAGGCAGCGCCCGTTTGTGTGTGGAGGAGCAGAGAAGGGGAGCGGGGAGGAGGGCTGGCGGAGCGGCGCGGCACGGCTCGGCGAGCTCGGGATGGTTTAGGAGGAGCTGATGGTGGTGCTATTTATAGGCCGGGAAGGGGTGGTTGGCCGGCGAGCTCGGCACCTTGGCTTCAATGGCGGCACTGCAGGTGAGCGTCGGTTTGCGGGCGTCATCTCGCGACGCGGTGGCGCGGAGGCGACGGCGCGTGCAGGCGGAGTTATGGTGCGGCAGAGGTGGGCGGTGGCGCGTAGTGGGGGTGGAGGTGCACGGCGACGTGTGTGCCTGCTGCAGCGGGCGTCGGCTTGCCGCGGCGGTGGGGCAGGCGGCGGCGCTGTGTGACGGTCGCCGGCGCTGTGCGCGGCGTGCAGCACGGGTGGGGTCGGCGGCAGCGCGACGTGCGGCGCCTGGCCGGGGTCGCCGCGGTCCTGTGCGCTCGTCGCCGAGCACAGGCGTGCGCGTGCAGGCGGATGCTCTGTCGTCCCACTGTGTGTGCTGTGTGAGTGCTCAAGCTAGAAGAAACGAGGATGACAGACTTTGCACTCGAGGCTTCCTGCTGTGACTTGCTTGTATGCGTGTGAAGTTAGAAGAAGTCGGGAGCCATGATGAGTTGCTTGCACATGGTGCCTGCGTTGGTCGTGCTGTGCATGGGGACTTGAAAATGTTGGAGTGCTTGCTATGTACAGGCTCAAGCTGGAAGAAGACGTTAGCATGCATGATTGCGAAAACATAGGAGAAAGTGATTAGCAGGTTACTGGCTTAGGGAGAAAAGAACGTGATTGAAGAGAAGGGACACGCGGAGATAAGCAAGGATGAAAGAGATTAGCAGGTTGCTTTGGGAGAAAGAGTGAAGGGATGCACGGATGTAAACAAAGGTGAATCAAGGAGATGGTCTTGAGATGGATTTTAGATGAAAGGAAATTTGAGCTCAAGAATTATTTTGCAAAGTTTTGAAAAAGATCCTTTAACGCGTGATTTAATTGGATGAATTTTTGGGATGTTACACCCACCTTGTGGAAGATGGATTGTCTATTTTGCAATATGGAGATGACACGATCTTATTTATGGATCATGATTTGGAGCAAGCTAAAAATATGAAGCTATTGTTCTGTGTCTTTGAACAATTATCACGATTGAAAATTAACTTCCACAAGAGTGAGGTTTTTTGTTATGGAGAGGCTAAATAGTATGAGCAAGAATATACTGAATTGTTTGGCTGTGACTTGGGGGAATACCCTTTCAGGTACTTAGGTATTCCGATGCACTACCATAAACTCCGAAATTTGGATTGGAGTGTAATTGAGGAAAGATTTCAAAATAAACTAAGTACTTGGAAAGCCAAGAATTTATCCTATGGGGGACGGCAGATTTTATTGAATTCTGTGTTAAGCAGCCTTCCCATGTTTATGATGTCCTTTTTTGAAAAACCTAAAGGTGTCCTTAAAAGATTGGACTTTTATCGATCCAGATTCTTTTGCCAAGGCAATAATGATAAACGAAAATATCGCCTAGCCAAATGGGATATCTTATGTCGTCCTAAAGAACAAGGGGGTTTGGGAATAACAGATCTCTGGATTCAAAACAAATGCCTTCTTAGTAAGTGGTTGTATAAGTTACTTGATGAAGAAGGCACCTGGCAGACTTTACTCAGAAATAAATATCTGAGTTCAAAGTGTATATCTCAGGTTCAAATTAAACCTGGAGACTCGCACTTTTGGAAAGGTCTATTAAAGGTCAGGGAAGAGTTTTTGGGATGTGGCACCTTCAAGCTAAAAGATGTGTCACAAACCAGATTTTGGGAGGACACTTGGGTAGGCTCTAAACCTTTGAAGGATCAATTTCCTAACTTGTACAATATTGTCCATTATCCTCACGTCAAAGTGGCAGATGTGATAAATCAACGCCACTGAATATCTCTTTTCGAAGAGCCTTAGTTGGGGATAAACTTCTAGCTTGGCATAACCTAATAGCAAAAATTGCATCTTACCAGCTTTCAAATGGAAGGGACATTTTCACCTGGGATTTACATAGGCATGACTATTTTACAATGCGGTCTATGTATCAATATCTAATCAATTAGGGCACCCCTTTCAATAATAAGTTCATATGGAAGCTGAAGGTTCCTCTAAAAGTAAAGATTTTTCTTTGGTACCTCCAACGAGGTGTAATTTTGACAAAGAACAATCTGGCAAAAAGAAATTGGTCTAGGAGTCAAAAATGTTGTTTCTGTGATTATAATGAAACAATTAAACATCTCTTTTTGACTGTCAGCATGCTAAAAATATCTGGAGGATTGTCCATATAGCTACCGGGTTAACTCCACCTAAGTCAATAGCTCATATGCTTGAAAATTGGTTAACGGGCATAAGAAAGAAAGACTATTGATTTTTGTGGGGGTTGCAGCACTTTTGTGGGCAATTTGGTGTACACGTAATAACTCAGTTTTTGAAAAAAAAGTATTACCTCTTTTATGCCACCTGTTTTCAGGGAAGCATATTGGTTGCGATTCTGGGCCCTATTACAGCGAGAGGAAACAAGTGAAACTGTCCGTTCAACAAGCAAAGTATTGGAGATCATCGCTTTGGATATCTTTGGCAAGAATGGATGGAGAAGCAACAATATACTTTGCTTTTGATTATTTCCCTTCATTTGTGTACGCCTTTTCCTATTATTTGTGATCAGCTTTAGAGCTGAAATATTGTAGAAATATGGCTGTGTGCGGTCGCAGAGGCCGGAATTTTTCCTTTTCCTAACAAAAAAAAGAGAGCTCTAATTAGAACCGTACCACACAACAACACTTTCCACGTGAGTGCATCCGGCTGCCTAAAGTATTAAATCTTGGTTCTGCGTCCTTGGCTTCTAGCGTTTCTTGTTCAGAGCTCGGGTCTTAGGCTATGTGCAACGGCAACCCCTAAAGCCTCCCCAACCTGTATTATACCAGTTTTTTTCAAAAAAATCAGCTGCAGTGGTACCTCTTAAAGCCTCCTCTATTCTCCAGGCCATCCACTCCCTCCCCTAAATTCCCGGGGTCCTCTCCCCTCCTCCTCTCCCCGCCACCTACCCCCCTTCTTCTCTCCCCGCCTCCCCTTCCCCGCCACCTCTCCCCTCCTCTCCTCGCCGGCGGCGGAGCCCGGCGGTGCGGCCTCCGCTCGCGCCACCTCTCCCCTCCTCACGCAGCCGGATCTCGATGGCGGTGGCGGCGGATCTTGCAGCGGCGGCGCGGGATCTTGACGGAGGCAGTCGCGGCGTCGTCAGGGAAGCCAGGCCGGGGCGGTCGTCGGTGTCGCGCGCCGAGGCCGGCGGAGGTCCGGCGCGGCGCGGCCGGACGGCGCGACCGGCGGAGCTCCCGACGCGGCGCCCGCCGCCGCATCTCGCCCCCGCGCGGCACGGGCTCGAGCTCCGGCGCGGAGCTCGCCCGTCGGCCTCCACTCCTTCCCCGTCGGCCTCGTCCCCCTCCCTTCCCCGCGCGGAGCTGGAGCCCGCCGGACGCAGAGGAGCTGGCGCTGGAGCTCCGCCGCGAGGTCGAGTCTCCCGCCGCCGAGGAGCCGGCGCTGGAGCTCCGGCGCGCGGGCTCCGGCTGCCGATCCGCCGGCGCGCATGCTCCGGCGGACGGAGGAGGTAGGGGGCGGCCTCGGGCCTTCGGCGAGAAACGAGAACGAGGTGGGGGTGGCGGAGGAAGAGGGAGGGAGAGAAACGAGAGAGGCAGGCGAGCGAAGGACGGAGGGAGGGTGAGTGGTGGGCCCCGTAGAAAGAGAGGGTGGTGGGCCCTGCGGTGATAGGGGAGAGAAATAGAGGACACCGTTGCAGCATGATGTTGTTTAGGGGATGTAATCTTTTAAAGGAGTGCTGAAATATTCTTTTAGAGGATGATATTTAGGGGACACCGTTGCAAATAGTCTTATCACTGTGCAGCTTTTAGTGACTCCGGCACCGTATACGCGACCCCAAACACGCCAATTATCTATCGATCAGGCTGGGCTTATGGCCCTCAATGCATAATTATTCTTGGCTCCACGCCTCCACCCCCTAACCAGGCGATCAAGGTTGACGTTTGGTTGGTCAGTGACCATGGTCACCGTGTGCTTTGACAGTTGTTAGTTGTTTGCCATTTACAATTGGCGGCGCCTTGCTTTCTCTGCTGCTGCTGGCGTACGGCAGCCAGATACTCCAACCGTGCAGCAGTGATGTACGCGTACAGCAACTAACGAGTATAATAGCATCAGTGTACCAAAGCACCAACGACTCAAAATGTAAAGCAACTGGAGTAGGATTTTTAGTAGGCACGTTGGTACACGCAATGCCGGCAAAAACTAATACTGCTCGTCTGATCGCAAGTTTTGTCACAAGCGCATCTTTCGGAGCTACCGCTACGGGCAGGTGCGGTGCGGGTGATCGGGAACACCGGGACAGCGAGAACCGGCGGAGGCGGCGCGCTTGTAGGTATGCTAGCCGTGGAGGGAATCAGGGGCGAGCAGCCGGACGACACGGCCCTGCCGCGGCGGTCGCGCGAGCATGCACGCGGCACGCTAATCGAAGCCACAGGACAAGGTTCGTGCGCGGCCGCTCTCGGGCTAGGCGACGCGGCGGCGTATGTAGCGGCTCGCCGCCGGCCCGGCCGGCATGGGTTTCTGCGGATTCGCGGCTGCCGGGGGTTCGTTCGCTCCAGCAAAGCCGGCCGGCGGCGCGCGCTTCAGATTTCTGCCGCTAGTGATGAAGCTCTGGGTATGCCAAAAGTCGCACCTCACCGTGAATCCGTGATAGTTCTCTTATCTGTTTTTGAGGCCACAACGAGCTTTTCTTATTAATTCTTTTTTTCTTTGTCACAGAATATCATTAAAGTAGCTAAAATCAGTAACAGTTAACGAGCTTATTAACCAGCGAAACTGGCTGAACAGTAGCGCCGGAAGCACCTGTGACAGCCTATTCGTGGTATCACAGGGCCCTAAACCCTGAACGATTAAAAAACAAAAAACAAAAAATGCACCTCCAACCAAAATCTTTGCCAATCTCTAGGGATTCGGCCCCTTTCACGTTTCTTGAGACAGACGGGACGATAAAAGCAAGCAAAGGCCGGCAGGGCCGCAGGGGGCCACCCTGCCGCTGCAACCGGCAGGGTTCAGACACAGGCGCTCGGCGGCTGCAGGCTGCAGCGCATATTAAATGTTCCCTCATGCATGGCATATTAAATGTGGTAAAAAAAATAACCTATTATATGGATGGAGTGTACTTCGTGAGACGAATCTAATGAGCCTAGTTAGATTGTGATTAGACAATAAATTGCTACAGTAAACATGTGTTAATGACGGATTAATTAGACTCATTAGGTTCGTCTTGCGATGAACTGACATAATCTGTAATTAGTTTTGTAATTAGTCTATATTTAATACTTCAAATGTGTGCCCGACA
Source organism: Urochloa ruziziensis (assembly GCA_015476505.1). Taxonomy (NCBI): domain Eukaryota; kingdom Viridiplantae; phylum Streptophyta; class Magnoliopsida; order Poales; family Poaceae; genus Urochloa; species Urochloa ruziziensis. The sequence goes on along the minus strand of CM027122.1, from coordinate 47,645,049 downwards.
TACTGTAAATTTTTTTCGCGAAACATCTAATCGCGGCCACTAGTACTACTAGCAAGAAAAGACTCACTGCCTAGTACTAGTAGTAGCCCCTACCGCCGCTACTGCCCGTTGCTGCTGCTGCTTTAAAGCAAGCAAGCAACGTGCACGCCGCGCATGCATGCATCCCGCACGCGCGACGCCGCCGGCCGGAACCGATACGAGCTCCTCCGCCTCGCTCTTTGCTCGCCTCATGCTGGCGCCTGGCTGGCCTCGACGCCCCCATAGCCCATACCCGCATGCATCAGAAGCGCCACGCCACGCGGCCACACACGGCTCAACGCCAAGAACCCACACAGCAACAAGCCAACAACCGGCGAGCTTCCATTCCCTCGGCCACTGGCAGGTGGTCCCGCAGAAAGCGGGTCCGCTTTCATTGACCGTTTCCCTCTGTCTTGGGTAAACCACCATCGATCACGCCTCACGCGACAGAGGGTTGCAACACGTACGCATGCGTACACTGTTATTACTGCGCTGTGGGGGGAGAGAGAGAGGACAGAGGAGTGCTCGTCGCTGCTCGTGTCGCGTGTGGGCGCGCGCTGGCACTGGCAGCGAGCAGGAGATAGCCGTCACTCTGTCAGCCATGGCTCATTTGCTCCCTCCTTTCCTTTTGCCCCTGCTCGCTTCTCCCCCTCTCTCTCCTCGAAGCAACAGGCGCGCGGCTTGCCCCCACTTCTCCAGTTGCTTGGTTTTAACTCCGCTTCCCTTGTTTGGGAGACACACGGGGCCTCCTCCCCCTGCCGTGCCCACCTCGCGTGCTCCCTTGTTCCTAGCTCGCTTCGCTTCCCCGCCGCCGCCGCCCCCCAGCAGGCAGCGCTGCCGTGCTCGCCCGAGCCGGTGAAAGGCCCGTCGATGACCAGCGACATGGACGCAGATGGGGGCCACGGAGCTCCCCCCCAGGCTGCCATGGCCGCCTCGTCGAGACCACGAGGTGGGCGCGGAGGAGAAGGTGAGCCCCCGTCCCCCCGCTACCTAGATTTCGGGCCCGTCCCACTGCATTTCCATCGCGCTGTCCTGCTGCTCTTGATGAGCTTGTCGAGCTGTTCTTGCTCTTGTTCATGGCCAAGTTCCAAGTGGGCTTGCATTTCAGGGTCAGCTTCATGGAAGCACATAGATGAATGCCGTTTCTTTACAAAACATAGATGGGCATGGCCGCATGGGTGTCCTCCTGCATGGACGCATGGTCAAGCGGAGGAGTCACTGAATTTTCTTTCGCAGTATGGCTTTGTTGAAATAGCAACGTCTTTTGTTTTATAGAGAAGATCACAAGATGAGAGCTATACCCCGAGCACTAGCTGTATATTTTGAGTTGACTGTTGGATTGGTTATTTCTTTGTCGGTACCCATCAACATCTGTCTGATTGCAGATTGGTGCCGCTCAAGTACGTGCTTCATAGATTTTGTTGGTGAATAGGTAGTTTAGTTATGGATTTTATTAGCCGCCTTTGCACAGCCACTGGAAGCCCTTGTGTCATATTTCTCACTGGCTTCGTATCTAGCAAGAGCCATAGATTCTGATTCTGATATGAGTGTTCGGCCTGATTTGTGGTATATTTTCCTGCTAGAAGATTGCATGGTTGTGCACGTGTCAGAACTGAATTCTGCGCAAGTTTAGTTTTAGTCCTGTGAAATAAAAATTAATCACCGAGTCAACAGTCAAGCGTTTGTGGGATGAAATTAGCTTGACTTTTTTGATGTGCATTGCCTTGTGATGATAGAATGCCACTGTTCCTATAATTGCCTTTTGTCAGTAATCATTGAACGTTCTCCTTTCAAGATCAACATCTTTTATTTTGCTTTCTGATGTTTACAACCTAGCAGCAGACTAAATAAAAATAAATTTAATTCAAGGCAATGCTTATACTGTCTCTTCAAACAAACTAAATAGAAATTGCTGCAGTTTGCTTTCTGATGTTTACAAATTACAACCCTCTTCTCAATACAAAGTCAGAAAATCAGCTTTGGTGCAACAAATTGTTCCGATGGACCAACACTAAGCTGCACAATTTAATTGCTTATGTTATTTTTACTTTTGATTTTATGAACCACAGCATTGAATTGCATGCCAGATAGTATACAGATTTGATAGATTTTTGTGGACCCTGGGGGTCCATATGTGAACCAATTGTCTCTACCTTTTTCATGTACATGATCTGCACGGCCTATTTATGGGCCTCCTTGGTAGGCCATGGGCCACCAACTTCCTTAAGAGCAATCAATGTTTGCTCTTTGTTCTTAGCTTTTTATGAGCGTCCTAAGCCATGTCCTAACAAACTATGTTGAAAAGGTTGCCATATTTGGTGACTTCAGATGCTAACAAAAGGAACTTGTGTACCGATATTTTTGTGCAGTCAGCATTCTGAAACATTCACTGCTTTCAAAGTTCATAAAATTGATTGTCAGAATGTACGAATTGGTTAGATGAAAACTGTATTACTAGCATGTCATTGAGAATACTAGTGAAAAGTTATGAAAATCAATGCCCAATGTTTACCTTGGACACCGTGGAAAGTGCGACAAATGTTTTCTGTTTTTGGGGGGTGTATGAGATGTTTTGTTAACCTTTGTTATTGGCATGTAAAACGGTACGGTTCAGTTATTAGCTATTGCGTTAATTGTTTCCCTATGCAATCCGCCCTTGGCACAACTATGTGCCTTGCTAAGTTTGAAAGGGCTACCTACCTCACACTTGGGTGTTGTTTTCTTTCCCTACACCCAAATCTTAGTCCGTTAGTTCTGAATCGGTTGTGATCAAATCTTCCTTTCTTATCTCCTCTCACATCTTGCTTGCCTCATCCACTCACCCATTGTCCTTACAACCGCACTCCCCCACCGCCATCGAGCCCTTCTCTTCTCCATCTTCTCTTATCACCATGTTTAAGTAGTCACTGCATGGACATTTGTATTATATATCTCTATGGACTGTGGACAAACAGGCTATCCACATTGCTTAGCCAATACCATGGAGGCGGTTGCACTGATCTCCCTATTCCTATGCACGTGTTTACTTCTCGTTGTATAGTGCAAGAAAAAACTTGCCCTCTATTCGTATTTGCTTGACACCATTGTTTGCCCTCTTGCAGGCCCCAAAAGTCCATGATGACCTGTTGAGAGGAGCCTGGTGAAGTGGTGACACCATCTCGCCAAGGAAGAGGGCATGACTGGAGAAGTTGGGAATGAAGCGTCTTGGTCCGGGAGCGTATACATAGTATTTTGTTTTTCCGAGTAATATTGATGATATAGCAGATATTTTTCCCAGTTTTTTCAGGCAGAGGTTATTTTAGTAGTAGCTACTAGTACTAGCAGTAAAGCTAGGCAAAATTCTTTCCGTGGTGAACTGTGAATTCGGCTGGAAATGCAAAATGTCTCTCCAGGATGGGCACCATTCAGAATCAGAACTCGCCTGTTCTTTTGCTAATTGCTATCCCAGTGAAATTCTTTGTTTGCTTTAATCACTCACTCGTCCCAGCGGCAGGCGGGAGCGCCTGCTGGCTGGCCGTCCTGTGTACTCCTGTGCGTGACCAGCGACCGCGCTGCGTGCTGTGGCGGGCGCGACGATGGTGGCCGGCACGGCAGCTGCATGTGCGCCGTTGGCACGGGCGAATACTGCTCGCGTCAGCGGGTCAGCACGATGCCTGGCGCTGGCCGCTGGCCGCTGCTCCGGCCTTTGGGGGGAAGCACGCGCGTACTGGCCCTGTTTTGCCTGTTTAGATGAAGCGAAATTTTTTCGAGTACGTTCCCTCACATGCATGGCATATTAAATGTAGTAAAAAAAATAACCCATTATATGGATGGAGTGTATTTCGCGAGGCGAATCTAATGAGCCTAGTTAGGTCGTGATTAGACAATAAATTGCTACAATAAACATGTGCTAATGATGGTTTTAATTAGACTCATTAGGTTCGTCTTGCGATTTACTGACAGAATCTGTAATTAGTTTTGTAATTAGTCTATATTTAATACTTCAAATGTGTGCCCGACGTACTGTAAAAAATTTTCAACTTTCATGTGATTGTCAAAGTAAGCAAAGGCTTGGAGCTACATGCTATTGCGTGTGTCAGCGGCCCAGCGCTCGGCGGTACAGTACCGTGCTCGAGGTCGAGGACGAGGAGGGCGTTTTGTTGGACTCTGAGTCGGTTTGGTCTGTTCAAACACCTGCTGAAATGGGGAGAGATTTGGCTCAAATGGTACGCACGGGTCCTTGAATGATTTGGCAACGTGGTACGGGACATGGATTCACGTCTCTCTCAGTCCTCAGTGTCAAAGTACCAAGGCAAAGAGTGGAAAATTCTTCAGCCAGCAAGCCAGTGATATTCTACTACTAGCAAGCAATGTGTAGGAAATTTGAAATCGCAAGCCAAATAGGTATGGGGAAGAGCTTTTGAATCTCTCTGAATTCGTACAATCTGAAGCACTGCTTCGTAGTCTGCTGTATGCCTGTATGGTCAACTACGCCTCTAAGTTGTCAGGAAATTTTCATCTCGGACGGTCGTCTTGGCAGGGTGTATTTCACTATTTCTCTACCTATAGTTTGCTGTTGTAGGTTCACCAAGCCAAGCTCGGTTGAGTGCTACATTCCATCTCTGACAGCTATGCTAACCATTTTACTTGGACAATGTGATCGTATGAAATGCCCGGTTAAATGCATACACACCTCAAGTTCATCATAGGCTTGGACAACATGGAGGAGAGCACTTTGAATACTTGCAACGACCTTGCGAAACCTGACGACACATAGTTTAGGCTACCCGAGCAGCACAGTACACATCAAGTCATTCATGAATACATGGTAGTCTGTTTTCAATGGCTGGATATTTGTTAGCCTTCTTCTTGGAAGGCTGACTCTAGGAGTTCATAGTACAAGTCAACATCTAGAACTAGAACGGTGCATTTACAGGAGTACTGCTGGTTCTTGGTCTCTTCGACAAAAGATTATATGTAGTTCCCATGCCGCCTTCGGTCTTCTCAAATGCCTCCTTCCAAAATAGTCCACTCTGGACAGTGTTAAATTGGTTAGGATGATGAACCATGATATAAAAACAAAGGGCAGAAAGGCTCTAGAAGATTACAGACACAGAAAAACACTGACTCTGCATCAATAAGCAAAAATACATATTTGTAAAGCTTACTACTATCAGGGCGTAAAATAGTATACACAAACGTTTACTCTGGTAAATAAATAAGATATACATAAAGCATGGTGCGCATGTTTGTTGTCAGGAGTCAGGTGTGCATCTATGTGTTTTTCATTCTTAAACAACCTACACTTGCACCCTATGATATTTTTACAGGCTTTATTTATAGTACCCTAATGGTTCTAGACATGAAGTACAATCGCCTAGTAGCCCTTGCAGTGTCATTGCGTCGAATCAAATATTCACTCCTAAGAACAAAGACGTCTCCTCAAAAAAAAAAAAAAAAGGTGGACCCAACGGTGTGAATACGATGCTAGTTAACACATCACCATAACTATGAAGATTATACTTGTACTAAAAAATATAATTGATGGTTCAGCCCGATTTTTTACTTGAGCAAGAGTAAAATGGTTCAAGGAGGGTAGATAAAGTTGCACTAAACAGTGACTAAAAGTAAGGACTAGTTTTAGAACTTAAGACATAGCAAAAACTAGTTGGCTTCAAGAATTTAATAACTATGGTCTTGATGTCTTAGTTCCTGCAATGACGCTCCCAAGGTTCCAACAGCCAATAAATTCGTTTTGCAGGCCTCCTGTGACCATGCAATACAATTGTACAAACAAGAAAAATGAGCTATGCACAATACCATAATATACCTACAAGCAGTTCTATCATGACAACTGCTGTTATAAGCATACAGCTGTACTTGTACAGAATTTTATTTTACCATTAAAACTTATGAAGTATCTTGGACTACCAATGCATACTATTTTCATGTTGTTGGTATTCTATTATCATCTTTTTTGAGGACATAAGCTAATTATCACTCTACAAACACAGCAAATTATAAAGCTACTATATTGTCAAACACCTTATTTTTCCTAAACCTCATATTTGTGCTTTAGCGCTTTTGAGTTTTTTCCATGCAGACAAACAAATACCAAGAAAGTATACACAACCAGCTTCTGTGAAATTTTCTCCTAAAAGCTCATGCCAGCTTTTTTCTCAGCAGAGTATCTTGTGCACGCACATCCTCAACAAAGGATAAGATAGAATGATAGTATTCAAAATAAACTGAAAGCAGTGCAGTACCTCCAATGTATTCACCTATTCTGGCTTGGCACCACAATCAGTTCATCACCATGAGGTGCTCCATCATTTGCTTGACCACCTGAACCAGCAACTGCAGAAGCAAATGGGAAATCAATCATTATTAAGCAAATGTCAATCTTTACAACAACTAGAGAAGGTATCTGGTAAAACTCACTGCGGATACCTTCTGGGTCTTCCCGTAGCCAATCTTGTGCACATACTAATCCCTGAACCGTTAAAGGGTCCATAGTACTGAGATACTCATTTAGTGTACGAGCATCATTGTCCAGAGGGATAGTAGATACAGGGATAGCTAAAATATCACGAGCCATTTGTGAAAGCACAGGATACTTGGCTGCAAAGGTCTTCCACCACCCCAGGATGTCAAAGTTATCCTGATTTCCTTCTTTTGGACGGTAAACTGCTTCCTCAAGATACATCTCCAAGTCAGACTTCAAGGATTGCCCTGATGAGGTCTCTTGTATATACTGATCAAGTCCTCGTCGAGCATCAGATAATGTGATGCGAGAGAAGGTCTTAGAATCATCACCATTGCTGTACATAGAGCCCATGCAAGAGCTACTGTTTCTAGAGTAACAGAGAACAGATGAATTCTTCCATGAATCTGATGACTGGTGCTTGTAATCATTATACAGATTGTGAAAGGTATTCTGGATGACATCTATCGTTGACTTCGCTGTAAATTGCTCATCAGCATAAATGAGCCGAAAGAAGTATTCGATGGATTTCATCTTGTAACGAGGATCAAGAATAGATGCAAATGCCATTATAGGCCTTGTGAGATCCCAGTATACCTCAAATTTAGAAAGCATCTGACCAGCAACTTTGGCAACAGCAGGAGATGGACTATTGTGCCAGGTTCTCAAAAGCACATGGATTTCACACATCTCATTAAAATATAGGTTTGCAGTAGGGTTTTCCACCGGAAACTTCTCCATAGCATGATAGACTACATCTAGTATTTCAGTGAGGGCTTTCACATCAGCCCAGTCAGCAGCGGCCAGAAAAACGTCATAGTGACCTTCCTGTTCTGCCAGGCGCACAAGTACATCATGATAGTAGCATGCAGACTCAAACATTAAGTAAAGGGACGACCAGTTATCAGGAGAATCAACAACTAACAGCTTTTGATCCATATGCAGTAGCTTTGATATATCCTGAAACTTTTGGAACTTTTCAAACTTGACATAGGTAATCATCTTGCGAACTCTATCAGTTATTTCTGATGCCTGTTCCCAGCTTTCTTGGACAGTGAGATTTAGAATATGCGCACAAGAGCGTACTTGGAACAAATCTCCATTTAATAGAGGTCTCCTAGGCTGCAAAACTCTGAGAAGCTCTCTGGCAACAAGTTCACCACCACTGCAGTTGTCTAGTACAACAGCAGCTAATTTTCTGTCAATACCCCAACCATGCAACTTCTCTACAATGACGTTAGCAATCTCATACTCTGTAAAAGGTGACTCCATATGCACAAAGTTGAGAATTTTTTTCCTAACTTTCCACTCGTCATTGGCATGGTCAATGTAGTGGCAGGTCAAGCACATGTATTCCATCTGGGTATTTGACTGCCACATATCAACTGAGATGCTAACTCGGCAGGGGATCTTAAAGAGCACATCCTGTAGCTTAAGCTTCTCACCTTCATATATTTCCATGCTATCAGCCCTCACTGTGTCATACGACACCATCCTAAACTGAGGCTGTAGGTTCTTGACAAACTTCTGGAAGCCCACATCATCTACTATGGAAAACCGGTAGCCATGCTGGACAATCATGTGCACAAGGTCTCGGCGGCTGAGTTCTTGATCAAAGTGTGTGCCCTCATTGTCATTGTCCTCTCCCGAGGCGTGGCCCTCACCAGATCGCCCATCGGCGGAGGATTTGTTGTGGTGAATACGGCGCACAACAAGCTTCCGGCGCTTACCAGCACGTCGTGTGGAGGTGGTGGTGCAGATGGCAAGGTGGTTGCGCAGGTGCGTTGTGCCTGACCGGCTAGTTGCCGTGAGCTGCTTCTTGCAGTGGTTACAGATAGCCACACAGTTGCCATCAGCACGGCGCTCCTTCGTGAAGTCCTGCCAAACCGCAGAACGAAGCTTGCGCGCCCGGGGATTGTGAACTGCTGGCGCAGGCACCACCATGTTGCTGCCTGAGCCAGCAATTTGTTCAATTGCTGTTGGCTCCAGCATTTTGCTGCGACGATCACCCACTGCAGCACATCCAGAGAAGCACATCATATAACAATAGCAAAGGAGAAAAAAGCTCCCAACTCTTAAACAGAAATGAGAGAAGTAACCAAAACTAATACTGAATGCATATACCCAGCTGTACCTTTTGTCATACACTGGAACGCAATCGGTAGCCTTTCACCCATAACCACCAGCCCAAAATCTCGCCGAGCTCCCTCCTAACTCGAATACCGCAAAGCTAGCTTGAATGCATGCACTCAGCTACGTCTCTGCAGAGACTGCTGATACGCTGAGCAAGCACATTGCACGAGCCCTACTGAACGCCTATGACACCAGAGACGCCATTAAAGTTTCGCCAAAAAATGCAAGCTGCCGTGCAGTTTAGCGCAAGAGATAAAACACAAGCATCCCCCACCCAATCCACCTTACTCATCCCGCGCAGATCCCCAATCCCTAAGAGCTACGACACAATCAGCTGCAGCAAGCAAGCGGCCTCGCATGCCATCGCCAAATCGCAGCTCAGAGGGTCCAATTCCGCCACACTAGAACAGTCAAACCCCAGGAATCGGGCGTGAAATGGCTCGCAGACCGCGCCTTTTAGCTAGGGTTTATGGCCCGGGTAAACGGATCCGATAAGGGGGGCAACATGCAGGAGGAGGGGAAGGAGACCTGGTGGGGGAGGGGGAGACTAACCTCGACGGCGGCGGCCGGCGGCGAGGCGGTGGCGGATCGGGGTCGGAGGGAGGCGACCGACCCGCAACCCGATCCGGCGGGGACTTAGCAGATCGGAGCCGGGGGCGAGGGCGTGGGTTGCGAGTTGCGACCCATTCGGGCGTGCGGGGCCCTTGGTTTTGCTGCGGCGGCGGGTTCCGGGTCCGGGGCCACGCAAACGGACGGCTGCGATGCGACCCAGGCGACCGCGATGTGGTACGATGGCTGGGGGCTCGGTTTGGGGCTGGGCAGTGGGCACACGGCAGCCGTCAGCGGGCGAGCTCTTGCCTCTTGGGGACCGGACGAAGAGGTGGGGGAAACAGAATCCAAGCCCGTTGACAGAACGGTTTGGGTTGGATTTGGTTGAGACGGATGCCTTCTAAACCTGTTATTTGTTCGGCATTAGCCATGGACGAACGCTAACAATTTTTGGATCCTTAAACAGATGGTGCGGTTTTAAACTGGCGTTGGACGTAGCAATTTCTGATTCTACCACAAGCGATCATCAAACGTCGCCTTCAGCAAACACCATGAAAAAGTAAACCGTTGCAGGAAGCCCTACTCTTGGCGTACATAGCACCGGTAAAACAACATAAAAGCAAACCTACACATGCTGAAGACACAGCGAAGTGCAGAAACTGCGTTTGGATCTTCACATCAAAGATAAAATGGCCTTTTGGGCGCACAGTAGTAACGTTTGAACTAAATACAATTGAGCAAGTAGGTTACCGGACACAGGTTTTAAAAACAGAAATCTAAGGTTACAAATGCTACATTGCTGAGGACGAAAAGGTTACAATGTCTCTAGCAACATTGCTCTGATTTTTGCCCTGAGGTCACTCGGCACTTCAGCTGCTCCCTGAGAAGATTGAGCAGTGTCACCAGATGGCTTGTCTGATTCAAATTTAGCACCTGATGTGCTCGGGGACACTTCTAAGTGACCTTGCGTCTGTTCACTCTGATCTCGCTCTTCCTCATGCTTCCTTTTAGAACCGGAGCGATGTTCCCTCCGGTGCCTGCGGGACCTGCTAAGCTCTTCATCATCAGAGTAGCGATCATCATGTCTGTGCCGATGCCTTGACTTGGAACTCCGATGCTCATGCTCATCTTCTGAAGGGCTATGCCGATGCCTACGATGTCTGGATTCCCTGTCCTTGGAGTGACTCTTGTGCTTATGTTTGTGATCATCCTTACTATGACCTCTAGAATGCTCTGAGCGGTGCCTCTTCCTTGAGTGCTTATGGCTTTCCTCTGATTCATCTTTCTCCTCATCGGACTCTTGGTGATGTTTCTTTCTATATGTCCGCACTCTGGTCTGTTCATCATCAGTCTCTCTCTCTTGCTTTGTTACATTTGAACCATCACCTTCAAACGGAGCAGAGCTACCTTCACGCTCTTTAGCCTCAGGTTGCGGATCGAGTCCAGATGCATTCATATCAGCAGGTGTGGCCTCGGAAGGGTTATCAGTTGGATCAGATACTGCAGGCAAATCATTCATCTTGTTTCCTCCACTCTTAATGATTGTAGCAAACATCTTTGCACGCCGAAGCCTCTCAGCTTTTAGCTTCTGCTCCTTTGTCATGGAAGCTTCAGAAGAATCTGCCTCTTTGGAGGCGGCAGCAGCAGCAGCTTTCGCAATAGTTTTTGCAATCCAATCGTCATCAATAATTCCAAAACCTTCCTTTTTGGGCTGTCCACTACTTGTAAGTGAAGTATCTGCCTCACTATTTGAAATGTGTTTTGACAGTGCGTCTCGGTCCTGTAAAGATGAGAAACTTCCAAAGCTGGAAGAATGGTCATTACTATCACGGATGAGAACATCTTCCTTCTTTCCTTTCGTAGTGTTAAGTGAGCCACTGGCAGCGCCCAGTCCACGAGTAGCCGCCATTACGATAGCAGCAGCTTCATCTGCAGTGACTTTCCGAGGAGGCTCCTTCCTGACCCCACTAACAGGATGGAATATACCCTTCCCTCGTTTATCATACAACTGCTTCTCTGATGGCCCCACCGAGCTTCTGTCAGAAGCACTGGAGACCACACCAGTAGTTGGACATGCGTTGCTTCTGGCTCCTTCCTTGACATAACTGCTGTCCTTGCATTCCATCAAGCTTCTTCTGTCATCACGATCACGAGAGCTTCTCCTGCCATCGCGCTCACGAGAGCTTCTCCTGTCACGCTCACAAGAGCTTCTGTCATCGCGCTCATGAGAGCTTTTTCTGCCATCGCGCTCATGAGAGCTTCTTCCATAGCGCTCAGAAGGACTTCTTCTATCCCTCCAGTCGGAAGAACCTTTTCTATCCTTGTGATCGGGACTTCTACCATGTGATCTGGACTGCAAGTTCAATAAAAGTTAAGGAAACAAACCACAGTTAAAATCTGCAACGGGATCGTAGCCAAACAGATAACATTTCCTAAGAGGCAGGTGAAGTTCAGTATTTATAACACAAGAATTCTTGTCAACATTCACAATATGAGCATTGACCTATTTCCTGAAGACTCCTGTGTTGCAAGAGGGCGCTTATGTCTAAAAAACATAATCTAGCATTCCACAGGGTATGAGAGATGAACCACCAAATAGAAACAATAAATGCTCTGGGGGTCCAAGACATTTTTAACGAGTTCCACCAAGGCCAAGCTAAAAACAACTCATTTCGAAAACTTGACAAGCAAATCAAACAAGGTGCATGAAAGCTGACCAAGGAAATCAATTCACGGAAATTGGAAAGGCTGTGCAGATCATGTCACGAATCATGCACTGCTGTCCAGGTTACATTATTTACAAGAGTCCCATGTAAGACGAGAAAAAAATCACTAAAAAATTATACATTATAATCTTGGAAAGCAAAGCAAATAGCAAAGACATGCAGAAAGCAACAATTAAACCAAAGAATTGGTGAACACAAGACAGACAAATGTTTTTGGTAGTTCGTGATAGTATATCAACAAAAATGAGAGGAAAAAGGGTAAGCAAAAATGAGAGGAAAAAGGGTAAGTGGTGCATCAGTGATTAATACTTTCCACATGTGAACTTACCTGGAGTTCAGAGATCAAGTGTAAGACATCATATGCACTTAGAGAAAAATTTATAAAAAAAGGCGCTCTTGGGGGGGGGGGGGGGGGGGGGGGGGGGACCATCTGAACTCGGAACAGCAGTACAGAAACATATCTCACTTTTGAAGATTTCATTCAATTGTTGAAGCAACCAGGATAAAGAATGAAAACCAGTTGCTGGACAAAAGAAATGCTAGAATAATAGCTGAACACAGTTCTGAATACGAATATATACCAAGAGTACTCAAGAAGGATATAAAGTAGCTAAGCTTAAAAGAAATGACTATTAACCAATAAGCCAACTATTTAAACAAGAAAATAAGCTTGATTGACAAAGAATCTAGGGCCATTATCAATATTCATATCAATTGTGTGAACACCTTTAGCAGGAAGCTCAATCAGGTTTAAGGATAAATGACGAAACAATTGATCAATATTCATACTATTTTTTGCATAAACTTGGTCTAACTAAAAATATTTTGACTAAGGACAAAACTAGAACACCTTTTTTGTGTGGGTTGGGGGGGGGGGGGGGGGGGGGGTGTTTGTAGAATAAATGACAGTGAAGACAAGGGCATACATTCAATAAACTAGTTTTTTTTCCCCTTTTAGCTTCTAAGAAACAGTAACAAATTAGGCACAATAAATTTCTTCTGGCTTCTACAACACGCTAACAGAAGGGGGGTAATAATACGGATATATTTTATTAAAGCATAACCTAGCATGACTCAAATTACCTCTTGGGTTTCCTGGAGAAACTTGAGATAATAAGAGTGGTATGGATTAGATGACAGAAGAAATGGAAACCTCCCGGTTGTTCTGTCTTGCTCAATGAGTTTTGCTTCAAACTCCTTCCCATTTGTTAGAATAAACTCAACTATTTTCTCCATCGTGCGTTTCATGAAAGACGGTGGTTCAAGGATCATTTCTTTTGATTCAGACAAGCCTGAATTGGTGTTTTCTGACTTGCCAGTAGTTGATGCTGTAATTGTATCTTTACCATCTTTCCGCTGAGCAGCAATGATGCTGTTGCCAGTAAGCATTGGATTCATCTTCATCAATATTGGTTTACTCTTAACTGAAGCAGCAGGTGGTTCTGACACTGTGCTCTGATCTTTGTTATCAGGTATAGTGGATGCAAGTTTTACATGGCCCTGAACATCAGGGGTCATGGTATTTCCAGGGTTCATGCCTTTTGAACCAGGCAGATGCATGCCTTCGTCCTCATCTCCTGAGTCATATGCAGTACCAAGTAATGATAAAGCACCCCCATATGAAGCTTGCTCACCATCAATTTTATTTCCTTTGCTCGTGTCAACAGCATCAGCACCATCTTTCAGCAGTTGAGGATGATCAACAAGGTACCGGAAGTAGCTGTGGAGATCATGATCAGGCATCAAGAATCCAAATGTTGGATTATTTCCCTGTTTCACCCTTAACACAATCTCTGACTGTCCCCCATGCTCACTGACAAACAAAGCTGTCCTTGCAATTATCTGATGTGTCTTCTCAGAAGGAGGCTGTAAATCAAAACATGGTAGAAATACATTGTCTCAGTAATGGCTAGAGGACATAAAAGCACAAAATCATGTCTAAACATAATGAATAAAAAACTGCTATATCGTAGAACCATCCCATTCAGTTTTTATAGGTAGCATTTAAATCATTCTAATCCCACCTGCCTATTCCTTACGTCAAGATACATTGCAAGGAAACAATGTGCATCACTAGTAGGAACTTCATCTCTGCTCCAACCATCTGAAACAGGCATTTAATCCTTAGAAGAACATATGCACCTTGGACAATTATTGCTGGATCAACTGAAGAAGATTAATGAAAGGGTCGAATAGATAAATTAATTTTCTATTATATTTGCGAGGAAAAAGAAGTTAGCGTGAGAGTCAAAGCTTATACTAACCAGCTTATTCAACAAGCTTTCTGGTACATAAAATGACGGGCGATAATACGAGCCCGAAGAATTTGGATTGTCTGAACCACCAGAACTCCCGTATGAGAAAGGGACAGAACTATAATTAGACTGTCTGGTAGCTGTCGCGTTTCCTAGATGGATAAGCAAAATATGTCAGTAAAGGATCGTTATAGATTAAATAACAAAATTCAGGAGTGGGGAAGAAAACATGCAGGCACAATTACATCTTAGTAGCAGTAGAAGAAAATCTCTTACTTGAACTGATCAACTAAATCAAAGCATCCTTCCTGCAAACTTACAAATTTGCACTCGGAGAAAAATATGGGTACAATAAACACTGCTAACTTCAAACATTTGCCAGTGTTACTGCTAATAGCCTCAACTACGTGATTTATGAACTCTTTTTGCTTGCATGTTAGTTTTAGGTGATATAAGCTTTTCGGTCATAGAAGCAAGTAACATCTGAGAAACCATGTACAGTTTGAAAATGGATTTTATCCAACAGGGGTTCGACCGGAACAAAGGGATTCGAACCAAATTGCATGGACTTATTCTGAGTCTTCTTGAGGCTTCAATCACATGAGTCTGAAATGGTAGCACTCTGACTCATTGAAACTGGGCTGCCACAAAACATAAAACGAGACAAATTCGGCCACTAAATGACACCCAAACAATATTTAAAACATGGGTCATGGACAATCTTAACGTTCGTTAGATATTTGTGCACTGATATTTCAAATTGTATGTGCCACCTCAGTTCCTACTACATTGCACACCAATCCACATCCATCTCCAACAGCAGCCTATCAAATCTCAGACAGACAACAAACATCGGACCTCCAGCTTCAGCAAAGTCCACTAGTTTTAAGCGTGCATGCAGAACCACGCTTAAAAATGTCGAGCAATACATACTTCCGCTCAAAATAAATATAGCAAACACACAGCAAAGGGCAAGGGTTCTAACAGTTACAGATGGTAGCGCAAAATACAATAACAGCAGAGAGTAGAGGCACGCGCACGCCCAAAGGAAAGATGAATTTATACCTGAGGGGGCCGCATCTCCGGAACCCTCGTCTTCGTCGCCACCATCGGCCGCGGGGAGATCGAGATATCGCTCGCGATCGAGCTCGGCCTCCGAGACGCCGTCGGAGGAGGGAGCGGATAGGATGGCCGCGGAGTAGGCGCGGCGCGGTCGAGGAGGCACACGGTCTAGCAGGTGGCGGACGTCGTGTCGGTCGAGGAAGGAGGTCCGCCGCGCCGACGGCCGCCCAGGGGACGAGGGAGCCGCCGGAGTTGACGACCTCCGCCGTCGCGTCGTCGTCGAACAGCAGGGCGTGCCGCCCCACTATCTCCAGATCCATGGCTGAGGCGTGACTTGCAGATGCCTCGGCCTTCGGTCTTTTTTTTTCCACGAGGCGGCGGCCACGCGGATCGGAAGCACGGCGGAGCAGTTCTAGGGTTTCGGTTAGAATGACGCAGCGGAGGAGATTGGGCGCCGCTGGCAATGCAAGTTTACGCCTTCATATTTTTGCATTTGACCCCTTCCCGTTTTTGAAAAATAGAGAAATCTCAGGGGATTGAAAGGTCATCCGGCCGGCCCAGTCCACGCATATGTGTATCAACTATTCAACTGGGCTCGCCACCGGGTTGGTCTTACAACACCGGCCCATAGAAATCTCTTTAGTGGCCCACTCACGTGCACACAAGTACACAAGCCATGTGCATTTCCAAATTCCAACGAGCTACTGTACACACACAAGACGATGCGGGCCCACAAGGCGCGAACCAGGAGGACCATGCAGCGCACTACCGAAAACGCGGAGGAGGATCCGCTGAGTGGTGGTGACTGGTGACGCCGTCCATGCTCCGTCGCCCTCCAGCACCAACTTCCTCGCCACGAAAGACCTTGCCCTCGCACTGACACCGGGACCCACCATGGGAGCACGCCGCCGTCGCCGTCATGCAGGCGCTGCCATCAAACGGTTACCGTAACTGACAAGTGTGGCCGCGGCGCGACACCTACCCCACCCGTCATCGGCGCGAGGCGAAACCACCCTTCCAGATATTTCTCAGCCCCACCTCAAAAAGCAGAGGAGAGGAGGAGGTAGCCTCGCCTTTCTCTCCTTTTCCATTCCATAACCTTTCCAACCCGCACCCCGCCGCCGCCGCCCCCAACCCCCATCAATCTCGCTCGCGCAGAAATCGCAAGCCCAAAACCCACCACTTCCCCCATGGAGAACGGCGACGAAACCCTCGCCTCCCCCACCGCCGCCGCCGCCGCCGAGAAGGCCGCGCCCAACGGCGGCATCGCGGAGGAGGAGCAGGTCCCCGTCACCCACCCCGCCAAGTCCTACGCCGCCGTCGCCGCCGAGAACCCCGCGCCCAACGGCGGCGTCGCGAAGGAGGAGGAGAAGGAGGGGGCCGCCGGCACCCACGTCACCGCCAAGTCCTACGCCGCCGTCGCCGCCCAAGCCGAGATCGAGGACCTCCGCGCCGCCAAGCTCGACCTCGAGGGGAAGCTCGCCGAGGCCCAGCGGGAGAACGAGGCCAACGCCAAGGAGGCGCACCGCATCGAGGGGGTCTTCGTGCAGGTCCGGGAGGAGGTCACCATCGCCGAGTACGCCGCCGCATCTGCCGAGAAGGAGGCCGCCTCGCTCCGTGCCGAGGTCGAGCGCCTCCAGACCGACCTCAAGATCGAGAAGGGTGAGCGCGAGCTGGGCAAGAGTAAGAACGAGCAGCTCGCCAAGGATGTGGAGGCCGTTCGCCAGGAGAAGCTCAAGCTCGAGGAGGAGATCAAGGCCCTGAAGGCTTCCGCCGCCACCACCACTACGAAGGACAGGGAGGCTGCTTCGGAGGCTGAGGCCCCGAAGGAAGTGGAGGGCGTGTGGCAGGCGATGGCGGTGACCGCTGCTATCGGCGCCGCCGGGACGGCTGCCGTCGTGCTGATCTATCTCCGCCTCAAGAGGTAATCTGGTGCTCGGTTCCGCAGGAAGTTTTGCTCGGTTGCGCAGGAAGTTTTTGTGGTGATGCTGCTACACCTGAACTGGGAGTGATGTGACTATGAGTAGTTGCTTATTAGCCTACAGAAACATAGGGATCTGGATACTTGGTTATGTTTCACCGCTGTTTTTATTCTACTAGTATCATTCTACGCGCTTTTGGGTGGTGACATAAAAGATGTTCGTGCAACTGAGAAACACTGTATGGTTGGTTACCTTCTGGTTTATGCTACGGCACAGTCCCTTATCTCTGTTTCGATCTAATGGTTTGTGCTCTGCTGATGAGTGAAATTGTTGGTCTGGTGATGCTGTCCCCTTTATCCCCGTTTCGATCTAATGGTTTGTGCTCTGCTGATGAGTGTGCTTAATTGAAATTATTGGCTTGGTGATGCTACCCCTTTTGTGTATTGGTGAATTCATGAAATTACCTCGGTTTTGGCATGTGTTGCATCTGATTTCTGTTGTACCCTATTGAGGCCTGTTGGAGGACGTACTACCACGCTTGTGGATTCTGGTCGTAATTCTAAGTACAAGTTTTTCATCACATTTGTTCCCCTGCCTAGACAGATTGGTTATTTAGGGAAATTGGCATGGGGTGAAAAGGAGTGGGTGGCCAGTTCAAACTGCAGCAAATACCGTTTTACTGTTTATTCATGGTGTTTTTGGATGTGGTTTTAAGTGAGGTCATAGTCTTCACTAACTTGGAGAGCAACATCTTTGTCAAACGAAATGATGTGACTAATTATGCTATGGGCATGTTCCTTTTACTTTAATTTAAATGGCCTTGCGCGATTGGTTTTGTGACGCTTGTGAGTTTTTCATGGTATGCTGCTAATTTGGGATTGGTAGGACTTGTATCAGTTGGTTACTTGATAATTGCTCACAGAAATGGGATCTGAACATATGTTCTGTGCTTGTGGTGGTGACACAAGAATGTTTGGGATGCAGTGTTTGAACGAGGAACTGCTCATCTTCTCATTTATCTGCTTCAGCTCCGTTTCGACTCTATTTGTGGTTTGTAGACGATTGTACTTATGGTTGAATTGATTCATGGTTTGAGAGTTTGTTCCCTTCTAATCTAATTGTTGACATGATGTCAGTCTTTTACTTGTGATGCAATTAGTGTTCTAGTATGCACAAGCATTTATGCTTCTAGTGCTTCATGGTCGCGGCAGAGTTAGTGAATTCACCCTGTAGCACAATCTGGTATCTAGAGTGGCATGTTATGTGGAAATTTTAGGCATGAGCCATACCTTGTATGTTCTTTTCGCCAATGCGGGATGGCTGCTAATACGATATATCTTGAATCATTAGGATTAGACGGTGTTGGTGATAGGTGTTATTTCCTTTTGGGAATATATAGTTTGGATGCTATGTTTTGTACTTTTGTGGTTGTTGCATTGCTCATGTGTTCTGTTTAAGAGGGGTATTTGTTCTGTTCTTTGATTTTGGTAGCCACATGTTTGACAAAAGCAATTTTATCGTTGCAATTGATGGCTATAGACGGTTGTCTTTGTTCACTCAGTTTGTGTGGTTTGTGTTGTGGTTCTCAGTCAACATCACATTTGATGCTAGAGACGTGCAGGTTGTGGCAGTCTGTAAATCTTGGCGATTTAATGTTTGAATTATGATGAAACGCTCTCTACAGCACGTTTTGTCGTCACGATTGCGAATTTTGTGGATTTCATTCCGGATGAGGGTGTTGAAGATTAGATCCGTTTCTGCTCGTTTTTGTCATTTCTGAATGGCCTAGAGTACTTGTTAGTTTTATCGCCTTCTCAGTACCTGGTGACCATTCTATTCCTCGTTGAGCTCGTTGATGTGATTGTGATCAGAGTACTTATTTCATCAACTAGTTACAGATAGTAATATAAGAATGAATTGCTTTATTAAAAAAAGAATGGATTGTTGCGAGCAGGGTTTTTTTTTTATCGAACCGCCCTTAGAAACCGGTGAGTTTTTTTTATCGAACTGCCCCTTGAAACCGGTGAGGACCGGTAGCGGTTAGCCGGAGCGGTTTTTCGATCTATAGTACCGGTTTTTATTAACAGTAACAGTTTTTCAGTAACAGTACCGGTTTTCGTCAAACCGCTCACCATCGGTTACACCGGTTTCCGTGGGAACCGGCCCGGTTTTAAACGGTAAGAAAAACCCTGGTTGCGAGAGTGGCAATGTGCTCGGTGTAGCGAAAGGGCAAGTGGTTAGAGCACCTGAATAACATCTAGTAGGTTCAGATCGTATAAGCGAATTAAATGAGTCTAATAAACATATTATAAAAAAATATGACTTCGGTCAAAACGTGCTTGGTGTGGCCGCATCAGTTGCCGGGCTAATGATCTCCTTGTCGGCTTGTCTCATGATCTCGGCTCCTGTGGAGCATTGTGGAAATGAATCTAACATTTTTTTTTCACATGATATGTCTCGTAGTGTCGTGGGCCTTTCTCGATGTGATGTTCATGCGATGTGCATTTGGGGTATCAAGGCATGTTTGGTTCGGTGAAAAATGGTAAAAAAGATAAAAACTTATTGTTCCAAATGCATAGAGAGAAAAAGGAATGAATCGACATGGGTGACAACGAGTACGATCCGACACTACCACTGAATTGTAATTTCACCCGCTAGCCTCAAGTCCTCAACAGTAACTCAGATGCTATCGAATTATTTTTTTAATCTGTGTTTCGAAAACATATTAGTCCTGATCTAACGTTCCGCTCAAGCCATGCCTGCCTGCCTGTGTCTTGTTGGTACGTACACAATTTTGATTCTCTGACATTATGGCCCCACATCCACATTCCTTCTCCAACCTTCCTGCTCTACAGCTCTAGTACAAACTTTTCCAGAATTCCAGTCCAAAAACCCACCCAAAAACCCCCCACAAAGGCCACCTCAGCCGTGCCCGTGAGTGCTGAGCGCGGGCCCACTCCAGTCTCCAATGGCGAACCTCCTCTTCGAAAACCCCATCGTGGTGGCGGCGATCGACGCCTTCAACGGCCGCCTCGGCGACCCCGACGCCGTCGGCGCGGTGCAGGACCTCATCTACCTCGTCCGCGCCGAGATCCGCGTGAACGCCGCCCACTTCGCCGAGGCGGAGGCCCAGCTCGCGGTCGCCCGGCGGCGCTACCTGGAGGCGCTGCTCGAAGCGGCCCTCGCGCTGGCGCGAGCGGAGGACGACGTGGCGGCGGGGGACGGCAACCCCGAGCTGGACGCGCGCAGGGCCGCGTACGCCGAGCTCTTGGACGGCACCTGCCACGCCCTGGAGCTCCACCTCGTCCTGCGCCAGGAGCTGGAGTTCCTCCTCGTGCTCCGCGCCGCCGCCTACGCGCGGGCACGCGCCCCGCTCCTCCCCGGCGTGCTCGCCGCGGCGGCCGCCGCCTATGCGATCGCCTACGCCGCCACCGGCGGCGCCGTGGTGCCGCGGGCCGCCAGCCTCGTGAGGGTCGCCGTCCTTCTGATGTGTTTCCTGTTCGGATTTCTGGGTTGATGGCCCGGCGATTCCGATCCGACCGGCCGTTGTTCTTTACCTAGTTCCCGTCTCGGTGGTTGGTGAGTAATGTGGGAAATGGACAATTGTCTTTGACTGATCGCTGCTTGTGATGTTGGATGGTTTTTGCTGATATTGACATTGACATTGGTTGTAATTGCTGCCGTGTGTGCTCTGTGAAAGGCTTTGGGGGAAGTAATGCCGAGTGAGGCTTTGTGAAATGTGATATGTTGATCCGTAGTGTTTTTTAAGTTCATTATGTTTGCTCATCTTCTTGCACACTTTGCACACCGATGGTGAAATGAAGCAAGCAGCTGAGGACATGAGATATTCAGAGTCTTTACCCTTGTATTGCTAGATCCTTCATCCTTGTACGATCCACTGACATTGTTGGTGTTGGCGGTTCATGATCCTGGTATTGTTCAGTGCTCTGTTACTGTATGATTGGGATTTCAGCTCTACTTTCTGAACGTGTATTTGGTGGATTGGTAGCTTGTAGTACTATTCATGTTTGGCTGAACGGAAAACGCAGTTGCTTAGATTGTGAATGCAATATGGTGTTCAGTCGGTAGATTAAGTCATCGACTTCCGTCCAGCGTCCATTGCTGTATCTGTGCCGAGCAAGCCCAATCTGGACGCTGCTGACTCGCTAACACGATTAACCCCCCACTAATCTTACTTACGGCACACGCTGTCTAGCATCCCGGGCCCACCATCCCACTCTCTTTCTGCAAGCTTCCGTTTCCCAGTCACCACCCGGCCTAAACCCAACCAAAACCCCCCACCTCTCGCGGTCGCAGCAGAGCAGAGCAGAGAGCGCGCGCGTGCCGCGGCCCCAGCGCACCCAGATGGCGGACGCCAGGATCCACAACCCCATCATCGATGCTCTGATCGACGACCTCGCCGGCCTCCTCCGCGACGCCGACGCCGTGCAGCGCCGCCTCGACCTCGTCCGCGCCGCGATCGGCGAGAACGCCGCGCTCCTCCCGGAGGCGGCGGCCCAGATCGCGCAGACTCGCCGGCGCCTCGTCGCGGCGGCGGCCGACGCCGGGGCTTCTCCGCGCGCGCCCCCGGAGGAGCTGGGACTGCTACTGGCGCTGGATGATCCGGAGGTGGCCGCGCGCGCCGCCGACTACGCGGAGGCCGCGGCCCGCGCCGAGCGCATCCGGCAGCGCGGGCTGCTCCTGTTCGGCGCCCTCGGGTTCCTCCTCATGGCCCGGGCCTTATGCTTCGCCTCCGCCCGCGCCCGCCTCCTCCCCCGGGCTGCTCCTCACGGTCGCCGCGGCGTACGCGCTGGCGTACTTCGCGTCGTGGGGCGCCGTGGTGCCGGGGCCAGCGAGCCTCCTCAGGATCTCTGTCCTGCTGCTGTGCTTCCTCTTTGGGATCCCGGTGGGCCGGTGGTGGGTAATTTGGCCTAGCGGAGTAGTACGGCACCCTGACAAATGTTGTTTTTCGTTGGATCGCTGTTCGGCAAGTTCATCTGCTGATCATCTCGGTTTTTTTTTCCGTTCGTTTTGCTGACTGCCTGACTGTATACTGAAGTATACATCTGTGACTGTGACAAATTGCTGACACGTATGCTCGTCTAGAAGTAATATAGGTTTGAGAACTGAGAGTAAATCAAGGCCTTGGGAAATCGTATGCCATTTTGTTTTAACTAGTACCGTGGAGTTCATTTTCTCGCACAATTTCTCTGAGTTCATCTTCTCTGATATATGACGATGGTTTCTGACAGGTTTTTTTTTTCCCAACCGGTGACCCTAAACCGCCGCCCACCGGTAGCGGTTTACCGGACCGGTTTGACCGGTAACCGTCCCAAACCGGTGGAATTCAAATTCTCAAATTTAAACCTAGTGTAATCGGTTGTGACCGGTTTACCGGCCGGTTTGACCGGTTTACCGGACCGGTTTGACCGGTTACAGACGCATGGAAAAAATAAATTTATAATTTTTTTTGCATGATCTATGCACATATTAATGTCCAAAGTAATAATTTATAATTATGCATACAAATGGGTGGGGTGTTAACTGAGTGTAGGAGTTGATGGGCCTTCACGGGCCGCGCCTGCTTTTTCTTTTTTTATTTAACTTTGAATTCCCGCAAACTGTACTAAACGAATGAATATTTGAAAAAAATTATACCATTAAATTTGTCGCAGCTTGAAGTATTTTGGGAATTTTTTGAATTTTTTAATTTTTGAATTCAAAATTAAATTTTTTGAATTGGGCCGGTTCGTAACCGACCGGAACCGGTACCGGTCCGGACCGGTTACACCGGTAACCGCGGTTTCTGGACCGGTTCCGGTCGGGATTTTTAACCCTGGTTTCTGACCTCAGAGAAATTTGTTTATCCTTAATTCCTTATGTTGCCTGATATGCTTGCACGATCTGCTGTGTGGATTGGGACATGTTTAAATTCGATGAAAGGGTGAAAAGTGATGAAATTTTTTTGCGTTGGGCCGCATGCTGTGAGTATTTCTAGGTAATTTTTAAACACGATTTTCTAGGGTTTTTTTTTTTGGCAAAGTTATTGGAATTAAATAGGCCCTTGATGCTGATGCTTCTTGAATTCATTGCAGTGTGGCACTACTCGAGTGCTGGCCTGCTGACTGCTGTGAGTATTTCGTGTCTTCTGCCAGACTGCCACTGTGAGTTGTCATGATAAATTCTTGCAGTTGGAATTTTCGTTGTGTAAAGTATTACTGTGCCGGTTGTGAGTTTGTTTGTTGTGTAATGTTAATGTATATACATCCGTGGATGGCTGTGTTGTGCACTGTAAATTTTGGTGATGCGTGGTGCGACAGTTTATTTGCTATGATGTTTTTGTTGTTTGCTTGTTTCTTAGGGTGCAGTATGGAAATTTTATAGTAACTGATGCTGAATGAAGATCATGTTTTATTATTTTTTGTTTGGGTGCTTCAAGACTTTGAGTTTTGGGGGCAAATCGGGCACGTTCCAACATGCAACTGCTTTGTTCCTTGGCTCCAACTGATCTGAATTATGCGAGCAAGAAGTACACAAGATTTAAAAACCTCACCTTCTTGTACATCAGTCACTACTAATTGGTGTATAGAGTAGCACAATTACTATAGCTAATCTTACTTCCCTTCCAAGTCATGCGCGGTACTAGTACAATGCCAGCTCGCTGATACCCGGCCGGCCCCACAACCCCATTCTCCTTCTCCAACCTTCCTGCTTCCTTTTTCCAGTCCGAAAACCCCACCCAAAGCCCCCAACACCGAGAACAACCACCCGCTCCAATGGCGGATCCCAACCCCATCATCGCTGCGGTGATGGACGACCTCGACGGCGCCGGAGGCGTCGACGCTGTGCAGCTCCACCTCGACTTCGTCCGCGCCCAGATCGCCGAGAACAGAGCCATCTACGCCGACGCGGCGCCCCAGCTCGCGCAGGCAAACCGGCGCCTCGCCGAGGCGCTGTTCGCTGCCGCCGCCACCGCCACCCGCCGCGCGCCGCCGGAGTCGGAGCCGGAGGAGCAGCAGAAGTCGCAGCAGCAGCCGCCCACGCTGCCGGAGCCGGAGGATCCCGGCGAGGAGGAGGTAGAGGGGCTGGCGGCAGCGCTCGCGGCGGAATTCGCGGAGGTCGCCGCCCGCGCCTCCCAAATCCTGCAGGAGGAAGGGGAGGCGGTGGTGCAGCTGGATGCGGCGGTGGATCCCGAGATAGGCGCGCTCGCCGCCGACTGCCTGGAGGTCGCGGTCCGCGTGGAGCGCTGCCACCAGAACGACCGGATTCTGGCCGAGGCCCGCAGATTCCTCCTCGTCGTCCGAGCCGTCGCCTTCGCCTTCGCCCGCGCCCACCTCCTCCCCGGCGTGCTCCTCACGGTCGCCGCCGCCTACGCGCTCGCGTACGCCGCGTCGAGAGGCGCCGTGGTGCCTGGGCCCGCGAGCCTGGTGAGGATCGCCGCCCTGGTGCTGTGCTTCCTCTTCGGTGTTCCCGTGGTGGGTAATTTGGCCTAGGGAAGTAGTGATGCAAGGCCCTGACCTGACAAAATGTCTTCGCTTGATCACGGTCTCGTCAAGTATCATCTGCTCATCGTCTTGTTAATTACGTGCTTTGCTCCAGATATACGCCGTCCAAAGGTAATGTAGTGTAGCTTCGAGAAAGTAAGACTGGGGAAATGTGATCTCGTAATCGTAATGTAGCTTCGAGAAATTAAGACTGGGGATGTCTCGTTTGGATCATATCATCACTGTTTGTAAAGCCCATCGTTTGCTCATTTTGTGCACTTTGTTGACACTGAATTACTGATGATGAAATGTGGTGCACACATGGGACATGATGGTTGCTCAGTCCAGAGAACTTCAGTGTGATCTTTCCTCTAGCTTTATCCTGGCAGATGAGGGGGATTACTATTCATCATGTTTTTGTGCTTTATAATATTTTCAAGTATCTTCTGTACTAAACGTCTTGGTATGCTAAACCTTGTCCTAAACGACTTCTAAAACATATACGGAGGGAGTACATGTCTGAGTGCTACTTGCGTCATTTTAGTCGATCCAATTCGGTGCTATTTGAACATATATTGGTGGTATATTTTGAATTACTTTTTAGTCGAAGAGAAGCTCAAGTTGCTTTGGTTGTTATAAAGTGGAATTGAATTGCTTTGTGTTTTATAAAATGAAAGTTACTCTGAGTTCAGGCCAGCTCCTAAATGGGCCATTTGTCTCTCCTGTATACTGGGCCGTGCTATTGTCGGGCCCAGCCCATATGTTATGTTCTTCCAGCTGGGGGCACACTGGACTGGGAAGGCTGGAAGCCCAGTACGATCCACAGGGCAAACGGAAGATGATGTAATTTTGAACAGAACGAATGTCACATTGTCACTACAAACATTATTGTAACTGAACCTTCTTCATTAAAAAATGAACAAAACTTCTACAAACAATCTAGATGAGCAATTGCACAATATTTGTCCTAATCCATTCAAGAGCCATTGTTGCACTCGCCAATGATCTTAATTTTGCCTTTTGAAGAATTGGCTCTCCATATTGGAAGGTGGCGATGGATGTGGTCGAAAACTCTTTGGTCCCCGTCAAGAACTTCCATCTCCTCCAACACAAGTGCATTCTCCACGAGGAACTTTGCGAGCCTGACTTCGAAGCAGTCAAAGCGCTTCAACTCAAACTCCAGCCTTACCTTCCTCAAATGACTCTCCAAGCAAGGGGACGGGCGCGCCTTATTAAGCGGAGCGAGATCCGCGTCGTCGCCATCACCAATGCCAAAAGACGGAGAAGCATCGACCTTCTTCTTCCCGGACTTTAGCCTCTCGAGTGCCTCCATGGATCTCTCGAGGCCCAGCCGAGCTTCCCTCGCGTCAGGCGTGCGAATCGTGCGGTCGCGATAGGCGGCATACGGGTCTCCGCCGTGCAACTTGCACTTGAGGTGGAACTCCTGCAATGCCGTGCAGCACATGAGCAGGTCCGCTATCGCCGCCGCGGCGCCATGGCTGTCCACCTCGTGCGATCCTTCCAGTTCCAGGAACGCGAGCTCGGGGAACGACGCTTTGAGGTGCGGCACGCCGCCTTGTTCCTCCTTCTCCGGGTTGACGGCGGCGGCGATGTCGTTGATGTCCATGAGCTCCAGCTTCAGGGCCCGCAGACGGCTGAACCTGCCAATAGCATCCCAGAACAAGGCGTGCGGCGGCGGGGGCGTCTCCCCCCGGGAAGAAGGATGGTTTGAGCACCGCCGCGCCGTGCAGAAGCTGAGCTGGACGTCCTGCAGAATGTTCGCCGGCGCCGCCGCCGGGTTGCGGCCGAGCGGGAAGTGCTCCACGAACCCCGTGTACCGCAGGCACCGAGCGCCCGGCGCGTCGACGTCGAGGCCGGCCGTCCAGTGGCAGTGGATCACCGTCACGGACGCCGTGGCGGCCGGGCAGCAGAGGAGCGCCCGCCGGTTGCACATGACGTCGTAGTCCACGCCCTCCGCCGTGAACATGACGCTCTCGAGCCAGAGCCGCGCGAGCCTCGGCGCGGCGTCGAGCACGGCCTGGAGGCCCTCCAGCGACGCCTTGCACGTCTCCAGCTTCAGCGTCTCGAGGCGGTACCGGCGGGCCGAGCGTGCAGCCGGAGAGGTCGAGCACACGGAGGGACCGGCAACGGACGCGGCTCGCCGGGAGCACGTAGATGTCGCACGTGCCGCCGAACTCGGCGCGTAGCACGATGCGGAGCTCCTCGAGGCGGCGGCGTACCGCCAGCGCGGCGAGGACGGCGTCCAGACCCGGGGAGGCGTCCATGATGCCCCTCACGTAGTCGCTCTGGTAGTGGCTGATGATGAGTACGCTGAGACTCCTGATGACCGGGCGCCGGCGGATGGCCGTTAGGGCGTCGCGGAAGAGCTTCCTGCCTACCTTTAGGCCGTTGTAGTTGCCGTCTCGGTAGTCCCTCGAGTCCAGGTTCAGGGTGTCCGCCATGGCAGCGCGCAGGGTTCGCATGGCTGATGTACTAGAAGAGAAAGCTTTTGGGTATTTGAATTGGCGTGTATACAATGCCAACTACTTTCTCTTTATGCAGCACGGCGCTTGTGATCAGCTTCCGGCTCGGATTGCCATGGATATATATGGTTTCAAGCTTTTAACCGATCGACATTGATGATTCATCAACCGTCTCCGCATGCTAGATCCGTTTCCACGTCGTGTTCGACGCGAAGACCCTGGGCTTGGCGCCTTCCGCGTCGTGTTCGACGCGTTCCACCACTCCTCGCCGGCGACGTGGAGCGCCTCCGCGGCTCGGGACGGCGGCGCCCTGGAATGAAGAGATCCACGGCAAGGCTCGCCGCCTCGCCGGGGAGAGCGGGACGTGTGCGCCCGGACTGGTACAGTGGTACTTCTCGACTAGACCGCCATAAGACGGCAGCTACTACCGGGAACTCAAGGACGAGTCCGACGGCTAGGACCGCCATACGACGCTGGCGCTGACATGCATCCCAACGGACTCCGGGAGGGACATCCAGGCATCCAGCTGCGGGCGGCCTCGCTGACCTGATGCTGGATTGGTGCCGCCGCGTGCGCGCCGTCACCATCCCGACAACGACAAGAGCCTCTAGAGGATGGCCCTCCAGTGCTGCCACGGCACGCGCCTCGCCGTGGACGCCTTGGAGCTCGGACTTGCACGCGCTAAATTGACCCACACCCGTAACTTCTCGCCCGTACACGCACCCACCCACTCTCCTATCCTTCCGGCAGTGGGGTCCGCAGCTTTTCTCCATCCTCATCCACTCGCCGCCCCCCCCCCTGACCATCGCGGCGTCCCCCCAGCCCCGCCGTCGGGTGCACCACGCGCTCGAACCCTCCTTGAGCCCCTGCGCGCCCCGCCACCGGCCCCAGCGTCCACTGCCGACAAGTTATGTCCCGCGCCAGCCCTGAGTTGTGACTCGTCGTCGGCCCCTGCGTGTCGCTCCGTCGCGCTGCGACCCCCGCCGGCCGCCCCGCGTGCCACGCCGGCGAGCTACGGCT
This sequence comes from Urochloa ruziziensis, assembly GCA_015476505.1. Taxonomy (NCBI): domain Eukaryota; kingdom Viridiplantae; phylum Streptophyta; class Magnoliopsida; order Poales; family Poaceae; genus Urochloa; species Urochloa ruziziensis. Next base: position 47,616,934 of record CM027122.1, on the reverse strand, counting down.
CCCGCCACAGGCCCCACTTGCCTCGCCGTGGAGATGCGCGCACTTGCATGCCTCGCGCGCTGGGAGGTGGCTCTGTCGCCAGGCTAGCACCGCCCGTGGCGGATATGCATGGCGGCGCCGGCGAGCGTCCCCGCCGCTAGGGAGTAGCCGCGCCGGTGAACGACCCCGCCGCTAGGGAACGGATGCGCGCGGTGGTTCTGCTCCTCCCATGGCTCGCGATGGGGAGCGACGCCGCCGTCGAAGATGTTTTTTTTCTTCAAATATTTTCTCAAACTTTTTTAAATTTTTTCTTGCAAACTTTTTCCACAATTTTTCTGAATGTTTTCTCAAACTTTTTCTGTTTTTTTAAAACTTTTTAAAAATATTTATTATCTATTTTTCTAAAAAAGATTTTACCGCGGAGTACGGAAGCTATATATCTTACGGGCGCCCATAAATTAGCTACACCCCCGTGTTTATCAGCGTTTCCACTTTCCCGAGCACCACTGTTTGTGCGTGTTTGGGAGGCCATTTACTTTTTTGAAAAATTGGGAGGCCATTTACTAGTCACTACTATTGCAATGTAAAACAATTGTTACGTTTTCATTGACCCGCCATGAATTTGAATATGATAAGTTGAAAAAAAATTAAATGACATGACTATAAGATATTAAGATGCCAACACATCAACCTACCAAGGTTTAATACTCGATCTCTTGATGCAAATTGAGGCCTCTAATTTCATCTTGTCCTAGGACTTCCCTTTGGGCAGGCTTTCGTACCGCCGGTCTAAGAGCATCTCCAAGAGCTCTTGTATATGGGCTTTCTTTGGCTAAAAAGAAAAGAAAAAAGATCAAAAACCTGCATCCAACAGCTTTTCTATCTGCTTGGCCATCCATCGAGGCTTGCTATCTTGTCATCCTCGCTTGTCATTTTTCCTCAACGCTGCCCGCTTTCTATCTTAAATATAGCCATCACATTTTTTGCTAGTCTCTTGGATTACCCCATGAAATTAGGGGTTTTTCTATTCTTACAAAGGAGGTATAATCATCAAATTTAGCAAACAAAATACAATAGCTCTTGGAGATGCTCTAACAAGAGTGCAAGACCCGCTAGTTCATGGCATGGTGATGTCATTTTTTTCAACCCTTTCTCTTTTTTCGGAGGGATTTTTTTTGTCAATTCTTTTAAATCTGTTTATTTTACTACCTCAACACCATCCAGGTTAGCCCACATATAGAAATGAACAAGAAGAAAATAAAAATCCAAACCTAACCATGTTATTTTCTTTGTTGTCTCATGGGAACATTTCATCACCAGCTTAATCTAGCCAAGTTAGGTCATGCTTAAAAAGCTATATGGTTATGCATACTTCAAGTTGGATGAGGTAAAGATTGTTCACACGGCCCATTTCTTTAGGTGGGTCACCCTTTTTGCCGTGCCCCGAAAGCCATGACGACGGCCACTGCACCTTACACCTACCTGCGCGAACGACGTGTCAAAGGTTCTTAAGAAAGCCAAAAAATATTATATTATTGCCTGATGTACATAGCAATGACATATTGCACCAACCATGCAAAAGGCATTTTTATCCTTTTTTACGGTCAGGTTCAGCATCGTGTTGCCATCAAACGTGGCCTCGTTTGGATCCACTCAATTTTAGAAAAAGCTGGCTGCCTTGTAAAACTCTAAGAGCTAGTCTTTTTAGAGCAACGACTAGGGCTTAAAATGTCAAGAGAAATACCTTGCCCGATTGTGAAAGCCGGATTGTGAAGTTGGACTGTTTTGATCAGTTTACAACTTGGATTCCACGATTTTGGAGGATCCAAATTAGACGTACTCTCTGCTCATTTCTTAATCAAGTTGGGAAGCACATGGCAATTGACAAAGTGGGACATGAAGCGATGCCATTTTGTCATCGGTGACATTTTGTTTTAGACCAGTTTTGTCATCGATGACATAATATGCGGCGCAGGTAGCATCGCTTTCATCCACGGCGCGAGCGCGACCCATCATCATCCGCCCAGCAATTATCTTGGCAAAGAGCGTAAATGCCATTCGGTCGTTCAGCAGCCAATATTTAAATCAGCGGGGGATGCGACACGAGAGGGGGACTGGCATGTTGTAATTCCACGTCATGTGGCTCGTCCTGTGATCTCCTACTACGTGACAGTACATTAGGGGCGAGTGGAGTAACGAAACGTGTTGCTAGCTTTTCATTTTTCGCTGTCAAAATCCATATGGGCCATAAACGTCCAAATCAATGCAGGGCGTGTTTAAATTGGAAAAAATGAGTGAAAAGTACAAAAAAAAAAGAACTGTTTTTATGGAAACGTGCATAAAGATAGAAATGAACAGACACAATTCTCTCTAGATGAATACCTTTTCTTAAAAAGAAAACATTTTTTTTAATCTAAGGCCATTGGATCCACCCTAACTAAATTTTAGCTAGCTAAATGTAATGACTTTTTTTAGCTTGCTAAACTTTAGCCAACTAAACTTTATCTGGGATGTTTGGATTCCCTAGCTAAATGCTAGTTTATTGACTATAATACTCTCCCGGTGCAAGAGGAGATGAAGATTGCGGTGGTAGTGGATGTAATTTTGTCAAACCATTAAGGACATTTCGGTTTTTAAACAATCTTAGCTGGGTTTAGCTACTTCCAACTAGTTATAAAAATTTTCTTTCCCATTAGGTAGAAGAAGTTTAGCTGAATTTTAGAGCTAGCTAAAGTTTAGTTGGTGATCTAAACGGGGATCTAGAGCCGCAGGAGAGTACGTTCGAGGAATTTTCACGCAACGCAGCCATCGATCTCGGAAAAGGCTATCGTCCGACGTGATCCAGGCTGCCCCCGATAGATCGATTTCAATAAAAAAAAAAAAACGTAACGAGCCACGCCGATAGGTCGATCCGAGCCTCCGAGGAGCTCGGTAGCTGCCGCGAACGAGCCAATTGTTCTCGGTCCCACGAGCTATGTGCTATGTCGCAGTCAAGGTCTTCCCATGCGCCGCTTCGCTATCAAGAACAGGGTCCACCGGCTATAAAGCACCAGGAAACCACCCAGGATCTCTCACACTCGCTCTCACCGCTCGCTGTCCAGTGTCCAGCACTCCCGGGCCGCACTTGCCAAAAGGCACACACGACAATCTTTCGGGAGGAAATAATGGAGGGCGCCGTCGCAGCTGCAGCAACCGCAACCACCGCCGCGACAGGGAGGCGTCGGCCGGTGGTGCTGTACCCGTCGCCTGGGATGGGCCACCTGGTGTCCATGATCGAGCTCGGCAAGATCCTCGGCGCGCGTGGCCTGCCCGTCACCATCGTCGTCGTCGACCCTCCCTACAACAAGGGCGCCACGGGCCCCTTCCTCGCGGGCGTCTCGGCGTCCAACCCGTGCATCACCTTCCACCGCCTCCCGCCCACCACCGCCACCAGCGTCGTCGGCAGCGTCCGCACCAAGCACCACGAGGGGCTCACCTTCGAGGCGATCCGCGCCTGCAACCCGCTCCTCCGCGACTTCCTCGCCGCGTCGTCCCCGCCGCCGGCCGTCCTCGTCGTCGACTTCTTCTGCAGCGTCGCGCTCGCCGTCGCCAGGGACCTCGGCGTGCCAGGGTACTTCTTCTACACCTCGGGAGCCGAGGTGCTCGCCTTCTTCCTCTACCTGCCCGTCCTCCACGCCACGACCACGGCGGACTTCAAGGACATGGGGGAGGAGCTCGTGCGCGTCCCGGGCATCCCGCCGTTCCCGGCCACGCACGCCATCCTTCCCCTCATGGAGCGGGACGACGCGGCGTACGATGGGTTCCTGAGCGCCAGCGCTGAGCTGTCCCGTGCCCACGGCGTCATCGTCAACACGTTCGTCTCGCTCGAGCGGCGCGCCGTCGAGGCCGTGGCCGAGGGACGCTGCACGCCCCCCGGCCTCCCGACGCCGCCGGTCGTCTGCATCGGCCCGCTGATCAAGTCGGAGGAGGTGCTGGGAGAGGGCGGGGAGGAGTGCTTGGCGTGGCTGGACGCGCAGCCCGAGGGAAGCGTGGTGTTCCTCTGCTTCGGCAGCATCGGACGGTTCAGCGCGGAGCAGATCCGGGAGGTGGCCGTGGGGTTGGAGGCCAGCGGGCAGCGGTTCCTGTGGGTGGTGCGCGCCCCGCCCGGCGGCGACGGCGGCGAAGACCCGGCGAGGAAGCTCGTCGGAAAGCCGGCGGAGCCGGACCTGGGCGCGCTCCTGCCGGAGGGGTTCCTGGCACGGACGGAGGGCAGGGGCCTGGTGGTCAAGTCGTGGGCGCCGCAGCGGGACGTGCTGGCGCACGCGGCCGTGGGCGGCTTCGTCACGCACTGCGGCTGGAACTCGGTGCTGGAGGCCGTGATGGCGGGCGTGCCGATGGTTGCGTGGCCGCTCTACGCGGAGCAGCGGCTCAACAGGGTGTTCCTGGAGGAGGAGATGCGGCTGGCCGTGGCCGTGGAAGGGTACGACGGGGAAGGGGAGCTCGTGGCGGCCGAGGAGGTGGCGGCGAAGGTAAGGTGGCTCATGGAGTCAGACGGCGGGAGGGCGCTACGGGAGCGGACGCTCGCGGCGATGCGGCAGGCGCACGACGCCCTGCGCGAGGGCGGCGAGTCGGAGGCCGCGCTGGCACGGCTCGTGGACGAGTGGAGACGCACTTGACCCTTGTCACCCTTGACGTGGTAAAGGTGGGTGCGGGATGATGCGGATTCTGTTGGTGGGGGAAGAGATGGGTTGATGGGTGGCGGAAGAGTCAAGTCATCACGACGTGGTCACCAATTCCTTCCCTGTTGCGTCGTGCGTTTGGGGGAGCACAATTCAGTGCGCACATGGCTTTCTTTTCCTTTGTTTAGCTGTGGAATTTTTCCTTTGTTTGGCTGTGGAAATGAATAAATATCGGCCATTAGTGTTTGTGACTTGGTTACCTACCTCTTTTGGAGAAAATTCAGAAGAGCTTACCGAAGATAGACAAATTATATGAAATCCTCTGCAGGATCTTGTTCCCTTCTTTTCTTCATGTATGTAGTTCCTCGGTCACACAAGAATGTCTCTGTCAGATTCCTGCAGTAAGATCCGCCATCGAGAACAAAGCATCAGTACGTGTTTTTGGGTGAGGTCTTATAGTTCTCCATTTTACAAAAAATTTCTCTCTTGATTCCCGTGCCTCTTCTCACAATGCACGTCTCCTAATGTATAAATTTTCTCAATTCTTCACTTTTTTCCGTTTCCGGATCACAATAGCAAAAGATCATGTTTCGACGTTACTTTTGTGATAAATCCATCGCCAAAGGATAAAGCATTTTTTCAACTTTATTTTTGCTTATCAAAGATAGACAAATTATATGAAGCCCTCTGCAGGATCTTGTTCCCTTCTTTGTCTAGTTCCTCAGCCACACCGTCGCTTGCTCGTGGATCTCTCCGAGAATGTCGATTCCTGCAGCAATATCCGCCATTGAGAACAAAGCATCAGTAGGTGTTTTGACTTCTGTGACAAGGCCCTGTAATTCTCAAACTCTTCATAAAGTTTTCGTTTAAAAAACTGTGTCAGTTCATTTTTTTTACGCAAGTTTCATCCTCTTTTCCTCCATCTTCATGGCCTGGATCCATCGCCAGGACAAGCATTTTTTTTCAACTTTACTCAAGTCAAGTAAACTTGACGTTTCAGACGAGAAAAACTAGTGGTACTCTGGTTTTGCTGTCTGAAACGGAACTTGCACCGGTTGTTTGTCAGAGTCTAATCTCTTTTTGATATGAGTATATGACCCATGAATTGGAGGAGCATCATAACAGAACAAAGTGACCATTTTTTTTTACGCAAGTTTCTACCTCTTTTCCTCCATCTTCATGGCCTGAATCCATCGCCAGGACAAGCATTTTTTTTTCAACTTTACTCAAGTCAAGTAAACTTGACGTTTCAGACGAGAAAAACTAGTAGTACTCTGGTTTTGCTGTCTGAAACGGAACTTGCACCGGTTGTTTGTCAGAGTCTAATCTCTTTTTGATATGAGTATATGACCCATGAATTGGAGGAGCATCATAACAGAACAAAGTGACTAATGCTTCTCTTCAATCGAAGAACAAACAAGTGTCGTCAGCCTCCTTTGTTTCTTAACTTCTACTCGGATGTCCTGTTCTTAATTCTATCTGAAGTAGGGGAAAGCCTCCCTGATTTCTCCCAAAAAAAAAAAAACAAGTGTCATTAGTCATCGTTTTCCCTAGTCAGCATCTTGCACGCATGACGTTCCATTGGGTAATCAAAACTTTAGCATCATTGCAGCACCTACCAGTAGAATCAAGCGTGAATACTCACTGATGGCGGCATGTATCAGCAGATATGAGACTATTGGTCCGTCGTAGATCGGCCCTGCCATTCAGCACCTTCAGATGCATATAGGCGAAATGGAAACATTGGTGATATCTCAATGACTCATTCCATGCCACGGCCAAACGAGCTCCTCTAGGAAACAACGTGAATACGTGATGTCGCTCGCGTTGCACGGTGAAGGCTCTGCATCTCTCGTGGTGGTTTTCCCCGTTGGTATCAATCCAGTGCAGATTATTTTTTAAAAAAAATCAATCCAGTGCAGACGTCACGCGGTGGGCGAGACGGCGCGCGGCGGCGAGTGGGCCCGGGCCCTGGCCGCGCCGGGGCACGAGGCGAGCGACTCGTGCGAATCGCTCGGGAAAGAGAAACGTGCGACGTCAACTCATTTTCCACTTACATGTGGGCCGTATGTTCCTGAGCCCACATGTCAGCGATGACGCGGCGTCAAGCCCGTGCAGCGCAGCTGCTGCCCTGCTCGCGGGAGGCGGTTGCCACTTGCCAGCTGCTGGCGTCATCCGCTCTATTTAATGCGACCCCCGAACCCTTTTCCAGCAATCTCTCTTCCCGTCTTCCGTTTCTCTCTTCTCCCCCCCTGTTTCGGTTTGCCGCCGCCTCCTGCTGGCTGCTCCTCCAACCGGATCGAATCGCGAAGCGCAGTCTCCGCAGGAAGAGAACGCGCCTACGATTCTACAAGTAGGTACGTACGTGCATCTCGAATCCTGGATCGAGTCTAGTGTTCCTGCTTTGATCGAGTAGTCCCTTTGTCGCGTGGTGATTAATCCTGTTGCTGCGCAATTGTGCATCGCGTTCCTGTCAATGTTTTCGTTAGGGATCGATATCGTGGTGAACAGAGTAATAAAACTGATGTGTGAGAGTTTAATTTGCATGCGATTCGAGTGTTTAATTTGCTGCTCGGCTGCCACACCAGTAATGATCCCATTTTTTTTTTTTTTTTTACATTTGGATCCGATCCATTTTCTGTGGTTCATCGGATTGCGTGGTTGTTCATCTGTGCGTTCGGAATGCAGATGGCCACCGCGCGTCTTCAGCTTGAATTGATGCGCGATTGGTATGCGTTTTTTTTGTGTGTTTTGTGGGTGAAGCGATCGCTCTGCGATTAATTCAGACATGGCCAATGCTGGCCAATTTAATTTGGCAAATAGATCGATATAATCTTCTCTCGTTTTGTACTATTCAGATCGATATCTTGTGTGGATGCCGATCGTTTTTGATTTGGTGAGTACTTAGAATAGAATTCTGTGGTTGATCCGTTTGAATTGATGCCTGCGCAGAATTCGAAGCTGTGATGGAGGCAGCAAACGAGCCGGTCGAGCTTCCGGACTTCGACTTGGTACGTGAACGTCGATCACATACTTGCATTGCCTGTCTGCATTCGCCCTGCTAACTGACTTATATAATTCGTTGGCCTGCTTGATCTGGTTGGTATTCTCGTGACTGCAGGATGCGGATATGGCGATGATGACCGAGTACGTGCCCGCCGCCGACCTCCTGACCCCGTCTCAGGTCGCCGCCGGCGACTACTGCATCAGCATTGGGTCGCTGCGGGGGCTGAACGCTGCCATCGCCGCCGTGGACGGGCCCATCACCGGCACGATCCACGCGATCGTGCTCCCCACCGCCTCCGTCAACGACTGCCGGTTCCTCAGGGACGCCTGGCTGGCCGGATCCTACAACGCCATTCCCTTCAGGATGGCGGACGAAGGCTTGGGGCTGGACGGCAAGCTGATCCAGCACGACACGCTCTTCAACGCGACCTGTTCAACTTCACCGTGCGGCCAGTCGTTCCGGGGCGGCAGGGGGCTGGCCATGCTCGTGCTGTTGCTCGCACCCAGGCGCGCGCCCGCGCAGCGCTCGGCTCCCAGCAGTGGGCGCGCGACGTGGACGGGGCCAGGCGGGAGCTGCACCAGATCGTCGCGCGTCCGCCAGGGAGCAGCTGCGGGCGATCAGCGCTCGCCTTGACGCCGTTGCCTTCTGAGTTCTGACTGACCTGCCTGCTGCGGGGGCGGGTATATCAGTGGCTTTGTTACGCAATCAGCAATGGCATACGGGTTGGGCTGCGTATAGTGGTGGAGCGACGCGGATGTATTAGACAACACTGGAGATCCGCCCCCAATTACGTCATCCCCACGTCATCGACCGGAAAGTTACGTCAGCGGCTCGAAAGCCACCCCGCGGCCGCCGGCATCCACCGCAGCCCGCGGCCGCCGGCGTGAACGCCGCCTTGCCGCTCCGCCCCACCTTTCGCCGCCGCCGCACCACCCCGTCCTTTCGAAACGTTGCGCCCCCGTCGCCGGCACCGCCCGCCGGGGTCCTCCACCACCCGGCCGGCGGCGCCATCGCCGCCCGGCCTCGCCGCCCACAACCCGCAGCCACCGCCGGTCTTGCCGCCGCCCGCCAGCCCACCATCTAAATCCCGTTGGCCTTGGAATCCTCCATTCCCAATAACCCAAATCCCTAACCCTAACCCTAGCCGCCCGCCTCCGCCGCCACCCGCGACCGGCGGCGACGCGCCGCCGGCCGCCCCACCCACAACCCGCCCCACCCACAACCCGCTGCGGATGGTGCGCGGAGGAGGAGGAGGCGGACAGCAGCCAGAGGAAGAAGAGGAGGACGGCAGCCGGAGGAAGAAGAAGAGATTTGTCATGCTTACGTCAGCATTACATCATGCTTACATCAGCACCTGCCTCTCCACGCTGTATACCCGCACCAATCTTGAAGCGCCATCCAACGGTCCTTAATAGGGGGCGGATTTCAGGTAGGGATTATCACAACGTTTTCGAGTGGTGTAGGGAGGGTGTTGGCCATAACTCGTCCGATCGATCGATCGATCGTTGGAGCATGTCTACGTGTGTGTGTTGCCTAAACGCATGGTGTTTGCGCCTATCAGATCTGGAGTACGAACTCCTCCCTTCGTGTCTGCCGCTTGCTGGTTTTGTTTGCAACAAACAGAGGCAACAGATCATGTCTCATTAGCCAAACTTTATTTGCTGCCCTAAAATATTTGAAGTTTCATCATTAGCCAAACTTGTCAAATTTTGCTAAATTTATATAAATCTATAACATTAAATTAATTAATTTTGTTAACTAAAAGTATATCTCAGATGACAGATCATGTCTTGACAGTGAATTTATTTGGTAGTATACATACTAGTAATATTTTCATATGTTATCACTAGCTAAGCTAAAAGTCACCACATAAACCTAAAAAGTTACACAAGTCTTTTAAGCAGTGCACCTTGGTCACTTTAGCGCTACTTTTGCCTGAGTATAAATATGTAATCGCTCCGTTCTATAATCAATCAATCAATACGACCATCAAACTTAATTTTTACTTTTACTCGTTCTTTACATTCATGGGAAAATCAGTTTGAACGGTGAGAAAACGAGATGCCGGCGTGTTGAGACTGGAGACTTCGCTCAGACTGGTCTTATTTTTTCTCAAAGTATGTGCGTTCAAAGCTTTCTTGAGGCGTTCTCTTGTCTTTGGAATTGGAGGCGTTGCAAAACGGGACCAAATGACGTGTACATGTTGTAACGCGGACCGGTACGTGCTAGTCCAAGACTCCAATCTTGTCCCTCCCTGTACCTGACCGGCTTCAATTATATGTATATACCGTATATAGGCGCATATATAAAAAACAAGTTGCCTTGGCGGCTTGGCTCGCGTTTGGAGGCGATCCGATCACCAACAACAAACCCCGCCTGCGCCATGGCTGGCCACCGGAAGCGGCCGAAGTTTGATCCTGACTTGATGGTACGAGATGTCCGTAAACAACCCAGCTAGCCTTTGGAATTTTTCTTCAAGTTCAAGCTCGCCGTCGTCGCCAGCCCAGACAAGTACAGGTTGCCGGCGAGCCAGCTGCTCCTCCTCCTGCACTGCCAGCGTCGTGTCTCTGCTCCTCGGCCACGTCAGCTTAGAGCTGCCGGCGGCGCCGCCCGATGGCAGCAGCTTCCTTCTCGGGTTCAAAGCCTTGAAGAAGCTGGAGCTGAAGTTCGTCGCTAACCTGGGGGATCAAACGCCCTTCATTTGATATCTTATAAATATTATTGTTCTTTACTGTAAATATGGTCAAACTTAGAATAGTTTGCGGACGAACTCAAAACCCCTTATATTAAGGATGGTGGGAGCACAGTATAACTACACCAGACAATGCAATGACACGGAATTAGAGATCCGCGCATTACACTTGTGTTTGATCCATAATATAAATTTGGAAGTCAGACCGATTGACTTTTTTTGTAGCCATATGAAATTACAGGCATATTTCTATTTCATTTTTTCTTTTGTTTTCTATATTTATTACTGAAAATATGGTACTCATTAGTGTTTTGTTGATGCAGTTGAACAGTTTTGATTCGAGCCCTCATTTTTTGAAGACAACTGATTGTATCCGCCCACACATGCACGATCACCTCAGGACGGTCCACGTGACTGGGCTGTTTGGATTGTCGGGTCAATTGGAGCTGGCAAAATATATTCTAATGAGTGCTAATGCTCTTGAGTCTATGACCCTTAATCTAGCAAGAAATGAATACCCACACGTACATTGGGCGCCCGACCACACTTATTTTACAATGCTCGAGGCATTTGCGAAGAATTACCTAGATCCGCAAGGGGTGTGCTGTGATATTTTAAGAATTATAGGCCTTACTAATTTGACTTCTCGTGATGATGATGGCGTTATGCTGCAATGAGCAAAGATGTCCTATTTGTGATTAACAGTGTCAACTTGTTAAGTACTTTGGAGCATTTAGAACATCTATATTCTCTAAGAGGTACTGATGTGTGTCTGCCTCTTTTGTTTTTTTAATAAACCATGGCATGTTTAAATTTTATATTCTTCGATCACCAACTAATCAAATAATATACAAATTTCTTGTTGAAACGATAACAATTAGTAAAATTTATACTACTCTATCCATGCACAAAAAATTTGATGTTCTTACATTGGTCAAACTTTAGAAACTCTTATGGAATAGCTTCAAAATATTTAGCCTGCAAACATGGAAGAAGCAAGCCTATACACTTTTCACAAAATCCATAATGGAAATGTTTTAAAATCATATGATATGTAGACCTTGATTTGCAAACATCAAATTTGGTCATTTCAAAATAAGTAGCCTCTGCGAATTGGCTTGTAGTCCAATGGTAGTACGGTCCAGTGGAACGCTACCCACCAGGGTTCAAATCTTGGTGCTCGTACCTTTTCCTGGATTTATTTTAGGATTTAACCGGCGCTATTCTTTCAGTGGTAGGCGACGTGCCCATCGATAGCGAGGCGCCAGCGGTGACTTCGTCAATCTCGAGGATCAGCCGGCTCAGTCTCTCGGAGGTGCTCATAGGGGCAGGGTTACGTGCGTGTGCTCGTAGGGTTGAGTGTGCGTGCGTTTGTGAGCGTCTGCGTCTGTGTTTCAAAAAAAAGTAGCCTCTGTTAAGTGTTAAATCAGGCCAGAGAAAGAAGAAATGTGATGCTCATGTTAATTCCGTTTGAAAAGCATCAAGACACCTCTCTCTCTAGGCGTAGATGAGGATTTAGATGAGGATCGATTTGTCGGATTACTTAGCGTTTACTCACAGTAGACACCTCTCTCTCTAGGCGTAATTACAATTCAACATTGATAATTAGTAAGGCATTCATATCTTTATGCGAATGTACAGTACTAAATCAGATTACTTTTGGGTTGCAAAAATTATTGCTTCAAAATCAAGACACGTGTGTTAAGCTAACATTATTACCTTAAGCAAGTACAGTAGCATGAATTTCTCTTGTTCTCGCTTCTTTGATCAAGTAGAAATTGATCCAACATATCAGTACAACATTGGGCAGCAGAACTTGAGATGAATTACGTAACTACGCCGCTATGCATCTCCACGGGGCCATTCAGAGTTAGTTGTTAATAGGATTCGGATGACAACTGCTTTTCTTTTTCAAAATATGTTTTTTTGGTGAAATTTTGTAAATCCAAAGGCTGTAGAGGACTACATACAGGTTGCCTTGTTTCTCCACTGCTGACAATTGATGAAGCCAAACGGCTTAGTGTACACCTGCAAGTTGTAATCAAATCGTTAATTTTACCTTATGTCCCCAAGTTTAAGGAAAACATAGTAGAGCAAACTTTGTGGTACAGAATTGGTAAACTTGCTGTATTGAATTTTGAATGCAATAAGCATACCTCCAGGGTGATCCAATAAAGTTGGCATTTGTGTCCAAGTAGGGTCTCCTCGGCTCCTCGCCATTGTTGTTCCATGTTATACAATTGCTCATGGACACTGTCAAAATTCATATGCGAATTTAGAAAATTGAGCGACAGTAGAACACATAGTCAGAACAGTTAATCTATGACAATGTTGCAGAGGACAACCTTTTCAGTTCTGCACTCTAACACCAATTTATTTTTTTAATAAAAACCATAATCGAACTAATTTAGGCAACACTCATACAACTTAGTTTTTTTCTTCCTGTAGAAAGTGTTAATTGTATTAGTTTACACAAACATTAACCCCAACTAAATAAAAGCCTATTTGAGGCTCACGTGAAGTCTATCCAATTCCAACTCATGGGGCATTGCTCGGTATATTTAGTAGTGCTATCCAAATGTGTGTAATAATTACTACTCGAGGGATAATTAAGTGAATCTCAAGAAAATAGACCCTCAGCAGAGTAAGGTTGTGCTTAAAATAGCATAACAGATTACCAGTCAGACAGTCGGGAAATCGGGACTCGGGAGGTGACCTGAAGAGCAATATATGGATGGATCCTTGTGCCACAATTTCTGTTATGTGAATTTATCAGCAAGGAAATCTCCTTTTTGGAAGCAAAAGAACATTTACCTTAACTGCAACATTCTAAATTGTATAGATAGACATGGTCAGGAAGCTACACGTCAGATGATGCGCTTGATCTCAACATGACAAACATTAACATGACTCAACATAAACTAAGTGCTCCTGCAAAAAAGGGCAAGTTTTTTTTTCTTTTCAGTATCATAAATAAGCAGACAACAAAATCATCTAAGACCAATTGAATATTAGTGTTTACCCCTAATTTTTGTAATCAAATTGCAACCCTAACTCCTAGGTCAATGACCATTTTGAAGCTGTCAATTTGCATATGTTTTTAACAAACCATGATAGGCGCTAAAAATCATCAAAATGGGACTGTACGCTCCTGATAATTTCTAGTATTTTCTGTAATTTAGATTTAATTTTCAGAGAACAATAAATCACCAGAAAAAATAAAAAACTAAATAAAAAATGAGGACACACATTCAAACACACATCATCCTCTCGTCCCTTACCTGCAGGACTTTGTTCTTCCTTGCGGGTGTGGTTGATAGCCGTCGCGGTTAAGTCACGTTTTGACCTCCGTTGTACAGTAGTGTTTCGACCGTGTTGATGTCTCAATCCAACCGGTTGGAACTTGTTTATTTTTTATTTCTTTTCTTTTCCTGGCTATGGTCTTCCAGGGCTGTAGACTTGTATTTTTTCTTCTATATCAATGAAACACGCACTATCTTGTGCGGTTCATTAAAAAAAAACAACAGATATCAGTGCCCAAAAGCTAGTATCCTTTTTCAGCTTATCTGGTGGTTCATAGAACAATTTTATAACACCAGACATTAATATACCCAACAAAGGGAAAATGACTCCATGTACCGCTGCTGCTATAGAGCCTAATAGAAGAACTGGAACTTCTGGAATGTTAAGCTTAAAGAGACGTCCAATTGGTGCTTTCTTAAGTGCCACAACATCTGAGAGCCCTTCTGTTTTCTGTCCAACTGAGTTCCTATCTTCATGTAATTCAGCCGACAATCCTATAGGGTTCTTGAAGGAATATCTGTTGCTATTACCAAAAGAATCTTTATTCATTGACTGTCTAAGTGAAAAGCTGGTGCTTTTTGATCTGGAATCTGGCACCCCAGAATCTGTCTTTTTACGCCTTTCATTAGCATGAGTCTCTTGTAGCCTAATAAGTTGGTAGTAGGCACCATTGGGATCCTTCACCAGTGCATCATGAGGGCCTGTATATAAAATATATTTTTGTGCAGTAATTGGATTAACATTGCTTGACAAGGAAAATTTCTGGAAAATAAAAGTATCTAAGAGAATCAAACCTTGTTCTACTATTTTCCCTTGAAGAACAACTGTTATGCAGTCAACATTCCTTACAGTGCTTAATCGATGAGCAACAACAATTGTGGTCCTTTCCACCATTATCCTATACAGTGCCTCCTGAACTATCCGCTCAGATTCCACATCCAATGCACTTGTTGCTTCATCAAGCAAAAGTATTTTTGGATCCTTAAGGATGGCTCTTGCTATTTCAATTCTTTGCTTCTGTCCTCCAGAAAGTTGTGCGCCACGTTGCCCAACCATTGTATCATAGCCCTGGTGGAAACATTGTTAAGCGCTTGTTAAATTAATTGCTATTGTTAATTGCTTGTTAGTGCAAATATTCAATTTTTCTTTTTCATACATTTGGTAACTTGTCGACGAAGTTTGCTGCATTTGCAAGCTCAGCTGCTCTCTTGATCTCTTCTAGTGTCACATCTTCTTTACTGTACATTATGTTGTCTTTAATGGAGGTCATAAAGAGCACCGGTTCTTGGCTGACCAGACCAATCTTCTCCCTTATCCAGTTAAGCCTAATGTTCTTGATGTTAATGCCATCTATCAAAACTTCACCAGCCTGTGGATCATAGAATCGCTCGACTAGGCTGATAACAGTTGACTTGCCACTTCCACTCTCTCCAACTATAGCCATTGTTGTCCCACTGGGAACATGTAATGACAATCCATCTAATATCAATTGATCAGGTCTTGACGGGTAGTGAAAGTGAACATCTTTTAGCTCAACATCACCCCTGATATCTTCTAAGATCACACCACTGGTATCATCTGAATCTATCTCTGGTCTCCTTTCAATGGTTTCAAACAATCTGTATGCTGCAGATTGACCCTCCGCAATTGCAGAAAAAGAGGGTGTTGCATTACCTAAAGATGTTACAAAGAATTGAATTGTGGCATGTTCAGGAAATTATTATTTTACTATGTACAATGATCAAACTAAATTTTTTGATTTCTGGATATGAAGTAATATTTGCATAACTACTATTTATATCCTGCATGTATGCACACTTTGTTGAGCAAATATATATAAGAGATATCATGAAGGTACGATCATGCGAATACTAAGCACAGATCTATATGACTGAAACTGTGTTGTTTCATATTTCTAATGTTAGGGTTTCAGAAGCTCACGTAGCGCCAGTTAACACTGCAAACAAAACTGTGATAATCTTCCCTCCAGTATAGCCTTTGTCAATGATTAACTTTCCACCATACCAGAAAGCTAGGCCATAGCTACTGAACAAAATGCAGAAGACAGATCCCATGCCAATACCATTGATGAGGCCTTCCAAAATATCAGTCCTGTATGCCTTCTTGATCAAATTTTTATACATTGCAACAGCTTTGTTCTCGCCATTGAACGAAACTACCTGTATATTAAAACAAGATATCGTACTAACTTACTGTCCTCTATTTACAAAGTAATTGATTTGCTGTGAAATGATTAATATATAATTTGAACTCACTGTCCGTATAGCTCCAATGGTCTGTTCAACTATGTCCCCAGCATCCCCATAAGATGTCAGTTTCTGGCTAGAAACCTTGGTTAGAAACTGCGCAGAAACTGCACCGGCAATAGCAATTAGTGGTAGTGATGTTAGCATGACAAGAGTGAGGAGCCAGCCTCTTGTGAATGCTATTATAAAACCACCAAAAAAGGCAGATGCGAGTTGTAGAAGCTTTCCTGCCTGTAAATGATAAGTTAATAGATTTATGAATAACAGAGCACCACTGCACCAGTATCATGAGGTAAGACTTGATGCAGAGTATGGAATGTCCTTAATTCATTTTTGTTGAAAATGTAAAACAAATACAATGCGTGCATTATCTCGCGTTTTTGCAGGTCTGTGTGCGCTTCTGATTGTGATATGTGGCGGAACATAAATCTAATACCTTCTCGCCGAGAGCATCCTGAATCACTAGGGTATCACTGGACATCCCGGAAACTGCTTTTGACCTGTTGTCAACTCTGTATCGAAGAATGCAATATCTTGTCTCAGGACTGCATTAAGGTATAAAGAACGGATGCGGGCTGACTGCCTTTCTCCAGCCATCGTCCAGCACGAGACCTCTGGGACAAGTGAAAGGTAAGCCTTGTATTAGCATTTGAACCATACAAGTAGAATTAAAAACTAACAATAGTTCCTTTGAGATTACTAAATGCCGTGAACACAATGATAATAGAGAAATCAATTTATACTTTATATATATCACATATTAGATATAGTTTTAGTTTAGTTCGTACACTAGTAATATTTTTTCCCAGTATTACTTCACATTCATGTTTTCATTGAATCAAAAACAGAATAAAATTCCACTTACGAAGGAAAGAGACAACCGCTGCCCCGATGCCCAAATATATGAAGTTGAGAACAACCTGGAGGAAGAAGGCCGACTGTTAGAACCGACTGCTCATCAAGCCTCCAGATAGCAGAGGACGACGAAGCTCTGGTTCGCGGCCTCTGGCAGCGACCGGTTTACGACGCTCACCTTGGTGACTTTGCGCATGATGCTCTGCGTCGTGCTGTCGCCAAAGGAGTTGATGACGTTGCCGAAGAGGACGGTCATGAGGGGCTCCACCACGCCGTTGGCCACCGCCCCCACCGTGCCCACCACCATCAGCAGCACGTCCAGGCGGTCGGCGTACCGGAACATGCAGAGCAGCTAGCGACACCTTCTTGGCTGCTGCTGCTGCTGCCGCCGCGGCCTTGGCATCCTTCTTCGCCTCATGGCCGTCTCTGCCAACTCCGTTCTGATCCTCGCTGTGGGCAGCGGCGCCGGTAGCCGTCGCGTCCATGGTGGCGCGCGCCAAGCTCAGCTTTGCTGTCATGCTCGGATCTCTCTGCTTGTGGGGAGTACGAGGTATAGTGGGGGCACTGTATATATACGGTAGCGTATTATGTTTGATGCAAGCGTTAGACGACTTGACCAAGCATTACAAGCTTAATTGGAACTTGGTTGGAAGCGACCCGGAACGATCATTAGATCACGGGTACGGAGTAGATTACTAGATTATGTCGGGGGGAAATGCATAGACCGGCCGTATCGGGTCATGCATGCCTTGTATGGTTATGCGAATGAAGCATCAGGATCAATTCCATAGCACGGGTGCAAGCTAGAGCCGTGCTTCTTTCTTTCCGATGTCAGCGTGAACCGTGAGATCAGCTATTCAGCTAGGTGCAGGCATGGTATCATACAAATCTTCTCGATCGACGGCCTCTCTTTCCTCGCAGAACGCGGTTGGACCGGCCACGACTATAGATGATAGACAAAGACACAGAGCGACTGAAACACATATATATGTATAAAAGATTTCTGCAAAACATATGAATTTCTTTGCTAGCGACAGACTTACTTTTTTGGTCAACCATTACAAATCCGTAAGATTCAACGTGCATTCTAAACAGTTAAAACTTTCATTCAGCCACGCATATGGAAGAATATCCGAGCTTTTGCCCTTTCAACCAATTTGACAAAATGAAACAAGATTGTCAAACTAACTTCCTCACATTAATGCAATTCTAAGAGCATCTCAAAGAGCCTCTGTAAAATAAGTTGGCTAGCTAAAAATAGCAAAATTGTGATAAAAGTGGGATCCAACAGCCTCTTCAAAACCCTCTCCACGCTATCCCCTCTGCATCCCGCTCCTTCCGCTGGCTTTATTTGCAGAGCGAGCACGGCTCGCCACCCACCTCTCGTGGTCCCCCGCTCTCCCTCCCGCGCGTCTCCCGTCCTCCTGCCCTCTCGTGCCGCCGGAGGTCTTGCTCGCGCCAAAGATGAGATGGAGGGTCGCCGACGCGAAGTGGAGCTCCTGAGCTTGCGGCGAGCGGGGAAAAGAAATCAAACAAATCAACCCAATCAAGATGGAACAAATACTAATCGGATGTTTCATACATGTGCAGTACCTCCTTCCAGAGTTCAGCTTGCTCATCAATTTCAAAAAAAAAACTTCAGCTTGCTCAAGAAATCCATCCCGACACCTTGTGCCTGCACGTATAGAGACTCCAGGGAGCAGTGGAATGTAGCGACACCTTGTGACTGCTTCTTGCGCTCCTGCCAGCGGTCGTTCCACCTCCTCCATCGCCCACACCTGCACGGCGCGGCCACGCCGGCGCAGCCTGCCGGCGCCCGCGGCAGTGGAGGAGGAGAGCGGGGAGACAAGCACGGAGGTGCCGCAGTCGTTGACGAAGCAGTTGAGGAAGACGAGCCGCAGCAGATTACCCATCGAGGTAGGAGCCAGAGTAGGTGAAGGGAGAGGAAGAAGATAAGAACGGAGGATGACATGTGGGCCTACTGGCACTATAACATATGGAGAGACCAGTTTTAAAGAGTTGGTTGGTTTACCTCTATTTTTAGAAAGCTTTTTTTTGTTAGCCTTCTAATCTTTAAATTTAGCTAGGATTATTGCTAGCCACTTGGAGATGCTCTAATAATAGGATGGATAGAAACTGTTGTAAAACAACCGGACTTTCCAAGAAGGAAAGGAGGACTAGAAGTCCTAGTCCTTATCCGGTTGCTTGTGGGCTCTTACCATAATCTCTAGCCTTAGTTCGGACTATATAATCAGAGGAGCACCCCCTATTGTAATATATCGATTTGAGGAATAAAGAGAAGCTCCACCTATATTGTCTCTTGTCTACTTTATACTTGTTCTTGTGTGCTTGTCGTGAGGCGGAGAGGGAGAAGATCCAACCGTTGACGACGTGTTTCACAACACGTTATCAGCACGACCGCTCTTCGTCGACTACGCCGGAGGAGTCGCCATCAAGCTTGACGCCGGCGATCTCACCGATCGCCCTCGCCGACGACTACTTCGACGACGTCGACTACATCAACGTCGCCAAGCGAACGGATCTGCACCGACTCGCCATCAAGCAGGCATGTCTACAACAATGTCTAACGCCCTACGCGGTATGTATCTACTGATAACTGCCCTACGCGGCAAGTGGAGTAGATCAAATTGGCATCCAAGAAGGTATGTATATTTTTTTTAGTAGATTAGATCTGCTGGACCGACCATCGAGTTGGACGATTTAATCTGCTATATACGTCTTACCGGATATCCAATCTACCTGCACACGTCGGCAATCTTGGGAAAAAGAAAAGGGGCACGTAAAGGTTACGTAAACATGTATTAGCCGTACATGTGAAAGTGTGATGGAATGCCTCCATGAACTCGTCGTCACCCGCGTGGAAGCAACAACGATGACAGCTCTTCCTGCAGGACACCACGAGTAAATCTTAATCGCCGGCATGAAGACCGGCGGTGCACACATGCATGCATACATGTACGGCTCCCACGAAGAAGCCGCTTACCGGCGTTGCATCCGCCGACTTACATTACATCGTGGCGCATGTAGACGCACAACCTGACCTAGAGGACCCCTCCGTCATGCACTCAATCTTGCATGATCCTGCACGCGTGAACGAGTCCTGACCCAGGACGAGATCCCAAAGGCTTGTAGCCGTAAGCCACATGAATCCGAGTCTCATCCGTATAAGTGTATAACATCGCTTGTGAGTTGTGACCCGAATGGCCTAACCTGCGCTACTGCGCGCCCTGTTGCTACCGTGTCGCCTGAAGCCGTTGCGTAGCCAATGCCCGCATACCGTCGAGAGGCTTGAACGCCCATAGCTCGCGCGATCGTGACCGGCTCACCCGGCAGCCTGCACGCTAGCTACTTAGCGTCACCACCCGCAAACGAGCTTTCCACCCGCCCTGCCGCCACTAGAAGCAGTAACGCCGCCCTGCCAATGGTGCTCCCGCCAGTCGCTTGAAGCGGCAACGACACCAAGGCCTAGCAGCCATCGCGACGCCTCCCTATCACGGCTAGCAGCCGTAGCGCCGCCTCCAACCCACGGCCAAGCAAGCACCCACCACGCGGCTTCCCTACCGAAGCAAGGAGTCGTGCCCGAAGTCAAGCAAGAGTTGGAGCCCCACACGCAGTAGAGCACGAGTCCGAACCCGCGTCCCCGCCTGAAGTCATGCTAGCGCAACCAAGCACAATCCGAAGTCGAGGAACATACTGAAACCGAGCGCCGCCAGAAGCAAGCTCGCCACCTGAAGCTGGCGTACACGCCTGTGAATCATGTCTTTATTGAGGTCAGAGAAGCGCCTGCAGCGTAGAATTCTGCTTTCAGTAAAGCTACGGAAAATATCACTAAGCATCGGGATGAGGATAGTATAATTATATTGTGCAAAAATCTCCTAGAAGGCGGATGGAATTGAATTACAATAGAATAACCTGCAGTTTGGCATCTGATTTTTTTTTATATAATCAAGTGTTATATGCTTTGTTCGTTTTATTTTTGGCAAATTACGAAGTCGATTTTTTTTGTTTTGCTGTTTTGTGAAATACTTATATTCACACATAAATTCAGTAAAATAATGCCTTTAATCATAGAAAATGGTTTTAGGTTTATGACCTCTCTCAATCTTGAAGGAACCTTAGACATGTTACACCCCTGAGAGTGTCATATTTATTAATTTTTTTTAGCAGTGATAAATGTGACATAATTTTTGCTAATTCTGGAAAAATAACAAATATATTGAATAGATTAACCAACCTTAATTAATTTTGCACTTGTTTCATGCATTTAAACACATGAAGTGTGCTTGTAGCAATTGCATGAATAATGTAGGAAGTGACATGAAGTCCACTATTTCTAGAAGAAATTTTTATCATTGGTTTAAAGTATAGTAATGTATAATTTCAAGAAGAAATGCTATATAACTTTGAAAGTTATTTTGTCCATGTGAAACAACGTATTTTTCTTCCAACATGGCATTATGATTTTACAATAGCAGTAAATTCGTAAGTTGTATGCCAACTATTTGAGTTTATAAATAACATGAAGTTATACAAAATTATGTGTTTTCTTGAAGAATCACATTATTTGCCACGTAGGTATTTTTGCAATTCAAGAAGAATACGCATAAACTCAATATAGAAAATATTTTTATGTGATGCATAAATTATAGAATTGGAAGGAAAATAAGATACATTCTTGAAGTGATGTTAGGATCAGGGGGAGATGCATTGGAACAAAGAAGTTTCATACTCACCCCTTAACCATACATAAATAGAATTTTCTACATAAGGTGCATTATTAATTATATTCATGAAGAATTTGGTTATGCTCACGAAGAGAGAACAATTACTTTTTGCTCCATACTAGAAGTTTAGCAAAATTTTAAGAATATTTCCCAGAATAGAAGGGCAAATTGAATATAGTAGTGTTTCTTACCTCTGTATAGGTTTTTCTCACCTTATCTTATGCCCACTTGCTTGTAGCAATTTTTACCTGAAGTAATAACTTTAATCTCATGAAATAAATAAAGAATTACATGCTGAATATTGTAAATAATTGCTTTGAATTGCCTATTTGATAATTATTTGAAACGGATTTTCCACTAAAAGCCTAAAATAACCATGAAGGTTACGGTTATTGTGCATTTCTACCATGAAGGTAGAACGAAAACTGAATTTTTTATAAAGCACATTAGTAATGTACATGCTTTTTAATTGAACTCGGAAGATTCAATGTAGTCTAGAAATTGTATATTACTCAATTATGTACTAAAATACATAAGCCCTGTAACTTGAAGTTTATTCAACCCAAGCCATATTATTGTACATTGAATAGTACAACTATGTGGATTTCAATCATTCTCTATATATACTAGCAGTATAATTTAATTCTATGGTATATTTGAAATAACTCATAGATGATGCTTGAAGCATAACATCCCTGAAGTGCATCTATGATATGAAAAAGGGTAGAAAATAGGGTATTAGAGGCATGGATAAACTTGAAAAATCTAATAGGCATATCCCTAATCTTGTAGTATTGTTGGTTTAGAGCTGCATCCTGTTAGATTGATGGACAAACCAACGCGCAAGTTGGCCTGTAGCTGTGGTCATTATAATGACTAAGTCTGTAGCTCTGCGCATAGCCTTCGTAATCCATATATACCACTTGTCACTAAGAATGACTAGTTAATAGCTTTTTCACACTAATGTGGGAACCTGCATGTTACTACATTATTTATTAGCCTTTGCATGGGTATTATACTAAAAGTCCGCTTTATGTTGGCTAGAAGCCACAATACTGTTGTTTTCTTGTATTAGCTCGCATGCTATACATATACTCAAGCTTCTCCTGTTGAGTAGTAGCTCTCACCGTCGAGATGATCAGCAAGTCATCACAACACACTATCATAATCAGCTTGCATGCTGATTCAGTTTGTGCATTTCATGCAGATGTATAATGTGACTAGTAGTCATCATATTATCTCTAATCAAGTAGGTTGAGATCAGGGGAGCAAACCAATTTGAAATCGGGACAATAGTGATTTTATTCAATCAATTAGAAATTGATTAACTCAATTAGAATGAGTTTACGAACAAATAAAAGATGGACCTGCTAGTCCATTGTGTGGAAAACTATTTCGTATTTATGGGTTCAAAATCTTAAGGCATATGGGGAATTCTTGAATGAATAAGCAATTAAAAGAAATTTCGTGTAGATTTAATGTTGCAAACTATAAACATGAAGTTTATTTTTCTAAATTACTTATAGTATATCATATGAGTATTTGAATCTAAATTTTTTTTTAGGCTAAATAAAGAAGTTAGACAATAAAATAGTCTCGTAGATTTTTAGAACTGCAAATTTGTAGGTATGCAGAACATACCAAATTGCATAATATACAAATAAAGTCTATGCATAACAAATAACCCCTAAATTTTGAAATTAGGTGCGTGAAAATTATTAATTTCACCATATTGGCATACATGGGTATTAACTTGAAGTTTAAAAATATGGATATGAAATTCCATTATGTAAAGCTCATGGGGATATTACTGAAAGTATGCTATTATTTATGAAGATGTAATACCGGCATTAGGGGGAGAGAAAGCCTATATGAATGCCTTGTATTGAATGGAATAATGATCTTCATAAATATTCTTGAAAGCTTGAAGCACGAATAAAAACACGCACTAAATAATACTCGCATGAAGCTGAGTATAATGCCAGAATATTTAAATGTGAGGAAGCCCATGAAGAGCACCACCTGATGTGGAAACACACTTGAAGTGAAACTATTTATAGGATTTTATCCCAGTGAGAATGTGCACATAATGAATACTCACAAATGGGAAATTGGAGATTAGGAGAAACAACCTGAAGTTATTAACCAGAAGTTAAGTTTACTTGTAGTAAACATAATGCTATGTGTGGTATATCCCGGGTATTTAATAATATACTCACCGTGGCAAATGACTTGATCATTAATTTAAAATCTACAGGGACGCCTGTTGGTTTTGGATTAAATGAACTTGTCATACAAATTTTACTGAAACCTCCACAGAACTCCGGAAAGAAGACCATCATGGTCAAATACCTCACAAATTAAGAATGGTCATCATGAAGATGAAAGCCTAACACTACAAAGCGCGCGCACTGTTTTGTGTTGGGATAGCAGATATTATTTGACTATATCATAGTCTTATCCTGAATATATGGGAGAAATAGAATGAATGTCGACAATATTACCTCTATCATTGCAATGTTTCTCTAAACGAGAACAGGGATCCACAAATAAAGTGCATGGCAGAGTCGCATGAAGCGCTCATATCGGGTCAATGAAAAAATGCAATTGAGGTTAAATCATTAAGAATATACTTGAACCTGCAAGTTCAAGTTACATAAGTCATTATGGAATAATGATATGGTGAAATGAAATGGTTTATAGGTCTTTCAAAAGACTAACAAACTCCCATTATGTATGAATGAATATTCTGCTGCTTATCTGGCAAATGGAAAGAATAAATTAAATATTATGCAGTTAATTGATGGATTCGGAAAATCCATAGGTGATCCTTGAAGGAATCATCATTCCTCGAAGGAATTAAAATTAAATCTCATACTAAGTATTAAATGTCTAAGGTAGATAATATTTCTGAATGAATATTAAAATCTCTAGAAGAGTTAAATCCTGGAAGGAAATAAAGTCATAGAATGACTTATTGTGAATAACACTTTTAAAATGGTTCATTGAAGAACTCAAGTTAAAAGGATCATGTAAATCACTTCTCTCTTGCATGAGAGGATTTCTCACATAAGAGAAATACTATTCTTGAAGAATTACAAAATCCTTGAAGGATATAGTCAATGAATGACTTATCAGTCGTTTCCTGAATGAACACCAATAATCTTGAAGATATGAATTAACTTTATACAGACCCAAATAAATTAAGAATGAAGTGAGCATCATATGGTCCTGAATGTACCATTTAAACACTTGTGCATAGCTATCTAGTATTGATAGTAAGTATTCTCACATACCACAGAAGGTATATTGGTGATTGGCGATTTGAATTATCCCCTCAAATGCCAAAGTGAAGACTGATTTATCTATAGTGGAATAAGCTATCTTTGAAGATCTAGTGAATAGATCATTGGTTATAAACTAGAATCCACTTAGATAGAGTTGTTATTATTTCAAATTTGAATTTTGAAGTTTGGAATCAAATATCTAGAAGATATGTGAATTGAAAACTTATTAGCCCCATATTCCTCTGAAAGGATAAAATTTATTTTGTGTTGCACAATTAATAAATGGTTATTAATGCTTGAAGCATTGCTCTTTATCATAGTTAAGTCTTTGAAGGACTAATTATTGTACTCATATAAATTTATGTAGAATGTAACTAAGACATTATTGAACACTGAAGTTTAAAGGATGTCGACATGAGGGGGAGCATATTTTTTATCATGTTGTTACTCAGAAGGAATCAACTTGATGATTAATTTTTGAATTTACCATAAAGGTATACCACTTGATTATTTAAGATCATTAATGCAAGAATCATGAAGTTCATGCATTAATCTTGAAGATTTATCACTATTCACGAAGAATAGTAAATATAGAATTGTGTATAACCAGAAGGTTTAATGTTGTACTCTTTTTTCCCTTTGTGAGTTTTTACTTGAAGGTTTCTCACATAAGGTTTTTGATGAGGCAACATGTGCAATACAATTGCGGTTGATATGTACTCTTTTCTCCAAGAACTGTTTTTCCCACTGGGTTTTCGGATGGAGTTTTTGATGAGGCATATGCATTCGCGGTAATCGCCCAAGGGGGAGTGTTGTAAAACAACCGGACTTTCCAAGAAGGAAAGGAGGACTAGAAGTCCTAGTCCTTATCCGGTTGCTTGTGGGCTCTTACCATAATCTCTAGCCTTAGTTCGGACTATATAATCGGAGGAGCACCCCCTATTGTAATAGATCGATTTGAGGAATAAAGAGAAGCTCCACCTATATATTGTCTCTTGTCTACTTTATACTTGTTCTTGTGTGCTTGTCGTGAGGCGTGAGAGGGAGAAGATTCAACCGTTGACGACGTGTTTTACAACAGAAACGTATCATGCGCAATCAACATTTATGGCATAACCATATACTCTCTCCGTCCAGAAAAGAATGATGTTCTAGCATTTATAATTTGTCCCAAAAGAATGATGTTTTGGGATTTAAATCTCATGTAAGAATAATCTGACGCATTAAACTTGTGCATGCCTAATTAAATGGAAACAAAATTTTCTCTAACTTATACCTGTAACTCAACTAACTGAAGATATATGCGTCTTTTCTATTCATTCTTAACCTGTTTGAGAAATCCTAAAACATCATTTTTTTTATAGAGGGAGCACGTTTCTTTTAGCTAGCCAACGAAGCACGGACGCGGAGGCAAGCTAGGGGACAGAGCAAGTCCACGACAGCGCTTGACATCACACATGATCCATGCATGCGTGGTTATTGGTGGGCTAGCACGTCACGAATATGTACCATGGACCGCGTTTGGACCGAGCAGAAGACTTTCCGTGCCATACTGTGCGTCGGCACGGTACAGCCGCCCAAATCCCAGCTCAACCCACAAATATCAAATGGTGATCACAAAATCGAAAAGCTAATTGAGCTAGTATAGTAGTATATATGCGCAATGTCTCCTAATGGTAAAATGGGAGGGTGGTGGCGGTTGTCGAGGACGCGTCCCTGTGCTCTGCACAGGCCAGTCGTTCAAGCTCAACTGGTTAGGTGCACTGGCTTGATACAGCCATATCTGCAGCACACAAGCCACAAGCCTCAGGGGACCAATGAATTCGGGGGACATACATCGCACATGTTTTTTACTGTTTTTTACTGTTTTCTAGACACACATATCAGTTTGCGCACACGATCCCTTTGTTTCGTTAGACTGCACATAATTTTTCTTCATGATTGTTGTTCAGTTCGTCTTGGTATACTGATCCAATGTTACTTCCTCTGGGTGTACGTATCCAAATTCTTTCCGAAAGGTACACATTAGATTTGTTTATCTACCATGAAGTTGTTACGCATCTGTGTAGGCCAGGGTAGTTTGAAGGAAATAGAGATGAACTCTTCCGTTTCCTTGTTGTAAATAATAAGAATTAAGAAATCATGCTATACATTTTCATTTGATAAGCAGGGAGAATCTACCGGAGTAACAATTATGTACCACTTTGTATTAATGGTGCTTAAACATTTGTTACTAGCCAAGTTCAATATTTTCTAATTTCAAAAAAAAAAAGTTCAATATTTTCTTGCTTGCCAATGGGTATTTCTTCTTTTCAATTTTGAAATCCTATCTTTTTTTTGGAACAAATGCTAATATTTTTTATAACCACAGTTGTGACAAGCATGCAGGCTGAATTGCAAGGCTATCAAGATTTCCCAGTATCTTCAGGGGATTAGAACACACCAAAAGGAACGCAGGAAAATTAATAAAACAAAGCAGAATGAGTTCAACACAGTTTCTGACGGATTCAACGTGCAATTCTAACTTTCATTCAGCCACGCATATGGAAGAATATCCGAGCTTTTGCCCTTTCAACCAATTTGACAAAATGAAACGAGATTGGCAAACTAACTTCCTCAATTAATGCAATTCTAATAATAGGATGGCTAGGAGAGAGATTTTAAGATGCTTGGGATTATTGTGAGCCATCCATTGGAAGAAATCGGATGGTGGAAAGTATAGAAGTACCCAGAAGTACCTAAAGAGAGTTACCAAGTAATACCTTTTCGTGGGACCAAGTACCAATAATTATAGGAGTATCTATTAATTTAGTTGATTTTTTTCATAATTCTGAAAGGGTATAAGGGTAATTTCCTTTTCATATCCCTTGTCTTATCCCCATCCCTGCGGTCGAAGCACGCGGAGGAGCGGGAGCGGAGCGTCTCCGCCGGTCCGCCGGTGAGGAGAAGCCTGACGAGGTCCACCGGCGAGGAGAAGCCCGACGAGGCGAGCGGAAACGACCGGCGAGGAGTCCAACTCCACATATCTGAAGCCCCCCAAGCACCCCGGCCACCAGGGCGGCGGCGCCAAGGAGGAGGAGGTGCCGAAGCAGGAGGTCTCCGGTGAGTCCGCCGCCTCGTTCAAGGAGAGCCGCGACGTGCGGATCTCGGCGAGCCTGTGCCGCCGCCGGCGTGAACGCCGACGAGGAGGAGGAGGCCGCGTTCGCGCCCGCGCGCCTGCTGCCGGTCCCCTTCAAGGAGAGCAGCGACGTGCGGACCTCGGCGAGCCTGCGCCGCAGCCGGCGCGAAGGCCGATGAGGAGGAGGAGGCTGCGTTCGCGGCCCGCGCGCCTGCTGGCGGTCCCCTCCGCTGGCCGCCCTGGTCGACGTTGTCGCGGCGTAGCTTGGCTCCGTGCTTCAGTGACCGGTCGGGGGCGGATGTCGAATTGAGGAAGAAGAAGGTCGATTTGGTTGCTGCGAGTTGGATTTGGTGCTGTGGAGATGGATGCGGCGGTGTCAGAGCTCGCCGCAGCATCGGAGATGAAGGTTCAAGCTGCTCAGGCGAGAGCACGAGCGGCTCTCCTGCGTGGGCAAGGATTTCCTCGTTGACTCGAGAAAGCTTCGGTAAGCTGGTGGAGGTCGAGAGGAGAGGTCGATGGAGGCCCTGGAGCTGAACGCGCAGGAGCTACTCACCATGTGTGCCTTCATGCGGCAAGGAGGTACTGTGCTCTGCTTTTCTCTAAATTCTGTACTGTCATATAGCTCCAAGTTAATGATTACAGTGACAACCACTAGTGCTATAGCTGCATCTATGTGTTCGTATCCTCTATGTAAACTATATGTTCACAATGGAAGTTGGATTATGAAGTCATTGGAGAATTGTCCATGGATGTTTAAGGCCCCTGTGTTAGTAGTTCAATCTGTATGATTTTTGCAGTAGTTTATATGTTGACAATGGCAGTTGGATACTTTTCCTCTGTTTTGGCAGTCTGCTGTTTGTATGCGTATGTTGGTGTTGGAGCCATATACTCCTGATAACTCGTTTAAAATAGATGCAGCTATTATTTGAATTTCGGGAACCTAGACTCTTATGCTTAGCCCGAGAGTTTGAACATTGTTACTAATCTGAATGTAGGTCTTAGCTGCAAAGAATTTTGAGAAGTTTGGTGCACATGTTATGTGCAGCGAATCAATGCATACGAATAGAAGCTAAGCTTTATAGTAGGCAACAAACCGTTTGTAACATGTAAATAAAAAAGGGAAGCATTTGTTTGTCTGAACCAAGGAAAGTAGCAACTGGAACATACATAATTCATTAGCAATTGCAACAATTTATCATGAAAGATTAAATCTTCTTAAAAGGGCTCTTTTGATGTGGCCCTGGTTTGGAGACCCTGCCTGTCTTCTTCTGAACCTGCTCAGCAATTTTCTGGGTGCTAAATTGTTGTACAAGAGGATCTTCAGCTTCTTGTTTTTTCCTTGGGCGTCCACGTTTCCGCTTGGCCGAGCCCATTTTCTTGGGATTCGTATCATCCTTTGGATCGCTGATTACTTCAACGTAGTCGTCGGTCGGGCCATCTTGTTCATTTTTCTTTGGCTTCATGTTATCGTAATCTTCCTTCTACAAAAGGGAAAGGAAAGTATTAGTTATGTTGACAACATGTATAGCGTATAGGAAAAATATAAACAAATGTATATTGAGCATCACAAACCGTTAGCACTTTCTTGTACGAGTCCAATCTGTGTTCGTTGCATTCTGAGAACAGAAGCCTAGTGCACATTTTCCACGCGAATACCTCAACTTGTGTCTAAAGAGCACATAAATGGGTATGTTAGTACATAAAGGAATGCATAAATAAGTGGAAAGCATTACAAAGAAATTTATTATTCCATTTACATCTGTGAAATGCTCGGCCATTTTTTCCCCGTCCCATGCCAACATGTACTTCAGTACGAATGCCCCACAAGAATAGCTGCAGATTTTAGTCAATGAATCATCATATGTATCATGTATAGGGTAGGTATAATGTACACACAGTTCGTACTTGTTATGTTGTTGCGGTATGTTAGGGTAGGGTTGTATCTTCCAATCAGTAAGCTTGATGGGCGGAGTAAGTCTAACCAATCCATCATTAACGGCATCATCAATGCATGCTTGTATGGACCTCACCTGGGTAATTATGAAACATGGTTTAGTTCTGTTAAAGCTTCATTGCCATTGTGATACTAAGAGGCAGCGATAGCACACTTACCAGGGCACACTCCTTCAGTTCATCTCGCAATCTAGGATTGGATGCTAAAGAGTCCAAGACCTGAACCTCTTCCTTAATGAAATTAATAGCCAGTAGAATCCAGTGGCAATCATGTACGTGCATTGGGACAAATAACTGGAAAAATGAATTGTAAAATTGCATTGGTTTTGTGATAGTTAAATGAGTAAAGTCTTTTCTGCAAGCATACTTACCATATGTACCTTGGACTCCTAATTCCCCACAGAGAGGCTTCATTCAACACACAATGCACCTTGAACTCCTTCTCCGTACTATCCTTCCTAGCCACAATGTACGAAAGCAAATCACCTCCATCTAGTACCTCGATGAGAACATTTTTGCTGGCAGCATGTATGCTCCATTTCACCAGGTCGAAGACCGTTGGTGTGAACACTTGTGCAGCGTGCTTCTCTATAGCTGAAGCATCTAGCTCTGTGAATGGAACCGATTGTGTTGCCGCAGCATCGTACATCGCCTCGTTTCTGCGCAATGATCCAAGGCAAAACTCATAGTGCAGCAACATTTCAAAGAGTGTCATTTTACCATCAAGGTGCGTATGCAGTGTGGAGTTTAGGCTCTCGCTCCGTTGATTGCTCCTCAGTCCTAAGAAACATCGTCCCTCCTGATATGCAGCACACCATAGGTTCCTCATCTGATACATCTGATGCAACCAGTTGTCCTGACTCGTAACTTTATTCCTCTCTAAGAACTCTTCCCATTTCCTCTCAAGCTCTTCTATTGAACAACAATCATATATAAATTTCCTAAAATCTTCCCTAACATCATCATCGTGCAAATTGCGAACTACGTTCTGCTCAATATGCCAGATGCACAACCTATGGTTTGAATTAGGCCAGACCACCCGGATTGCTCTCTGCATTGCAAGGTCTCCATCGGTGATCACAGATATCGGGTGCTTGTTCGCCATGGCATCAGAGAAGATCTGCAACATCCACTCATATGCCTCGTTGGTCTCGTGAGAGATAATTCCACATCCAAATATTACGGTGCTTCGATGGTGATTCAACCCAACAAATGGCACAAAGGGCATATTGTACCGATTGGTCCTGTATGTGCTGTCGAATATAACGACATCACCAAAAGCTTCGTAGTCAAGCTGACACTGACTATCAGACCAGAACAATCCATTTAGACGGCCCTCCCTATCAACCAAATACTTGAAGAAAAACTCAGGATCCCTATCTTGCCGTGCTATTAGGTGACGAATTACTGTCCGAGCATCGCCGGCAGCGATTGTCTCCTGCTTATTGTGATAGCTGAAATTATATATGTCCCTGCTTGTGCATCCAACTTTATCAAATCCTCCATACTGCACTTCCAGAATATCCCTGATTCGATGCTTGCGGATCCCAGAAATTTCCAGCTCCACTATTGAAGCTTTCTGCTCGTCACTGATTCTCCTATGTGAACGCAACAAGCAAGCAAGCTCTGGCATGGCCAAATCATGGTTGTGTTCATCAATGAAATCCTTCACGTACCACTGCTGTGTTTCCTGGTTTTGTGCAATCACTATTTTGGCTGGACACCCAACTCGAGTGATATTCCGTGCTTTCCTCTTCCTATTTTCTTTCACCATGTGCTTCACTTCACGGAAACCTTGACGAAAGCAGACAAATTTTCTCAGAATAATCTCCTCATTGGCTTCGTCCCACTCAACATAGCACTTCCGCACACTAAACCCTTTCTCAAGAGCATATTGGTTGTAAAATTGAAAACCTTCTTCCTCACTACCAAACAACTTGTTGACAATTTCATAATACTCCGATAGAGCCTCTGCGCTTCTAGGAGGCATATCTTCCTGCATATAATATATGAATGACTTAGCAATATGTTTTCCCAACCAAAAAACCAAGACTGGACAATATGACACTTAAATAGTTTATCAATGCACACTAGGATAACATCTGAAGAAAGTACCAAACATGACTGCTACTTTTCCAGTACTAATAAAGAAAAGCAGGATACAGTGAACGATCATATGATGAGGATAACTTGGACAAAGCTGCCCACAAAAATGAGTATATGAACTTTCAAGTTGAAGGAAACAAATGTGTCCTGCAGTGATTTTCAAACTATTAACATTTTCTACAATTAAACTATAAAAATGCTGATCAATAGAAGCTGGCAGTTTCTGTTATGGCAATGAACCAACCTAACAGCCGATCGATGACAAAGAAAAGCAGGATGAAATTAGCCATGTAATCTGTAACTGCAAACGTACCATGTCGTCTATGTGGGTAATAAAAATGGACATTGATACTAGTAGCATTAAATACTTTGGTGATCATTTGGTGATAGCAGAGACATGGATGGTTTCAGGCCATTTGCTTTGCCTCAATTATACACGCTTCAATCCTATAGGATTTCTCCTCTGACCGTGGTCCTATCAGGTTTGGTTATTGCCCTACATAAATCAAACCGATTCACTATGGTACTGCTGGTACAATCAGGAAAAATACCTGGCGGCGAAAATTACAGCGGCTCCTTGCCGAATCGACCGGGGGCAACTCTCCTCCAAGAATCACGCGCTGTGATCCGACGGAGCTGGGATGCGGCGGCGCACAGTAATTGCGAGCCGATTTGGAGAGGAAGACGCCGGGATTTGATTTGGAGAGGGGGACGCCGGGAGCCGTTTTGCGGCGGCGCAGGCACGGGCGGCGGTGCCTCCCGGTGTCGAGGCCGGCG
This sequence comes from Urochloa ruziziensis, assembly GCA_015476505.1. Lineage (NCBI taxonomy): Eukaryota > Viridiplantae > Streptophyta > Magnoliopsida > Poales > Poaceae > Urochloa > Urochloa ruziziensis. Next base: position 47,584,187 of record CM027122.1, on the reverse strand, counting down.
GTGTCTTCGGCGGCCGCCCTACCCGGTGTGGGTGCCGGCGGCGGCGCTATCCGGTGTGGAGGTCGGCGTCGGCGTCGGCGTCGGCGGGGTCCGACTGTTTTTTTTTTTCTCTCGATCTGAGATAGGTGTGACGGGAATTGGATGATGAAAGGAGGAAGAGAACCGTACACATGAGAAGTTACCATAATGCCCTTTTCCTATTTAATTTAAATTGTCAAATTAAAACCTAGGTACTTTTGGGTAATTGTTGGTACTTTTCAAGCACCGTAACAAGGCTCTGGCTAGGAACGTATCATGCGCAGTCAACACCATCTCCAAGAAAATGTACGATTGGTCGAGTGATAGGCACCACCTCCCATGCCAACCCTTTGTCTTGACAAGCATTTCTTTGACTAGCCGGAGGAGAAATTCGAGAAAAAGGAGGAGCCATCCTTTGACTTATCTCCGGCACGGCTGGAGTCTGGACGGACGGATGGACAGGAGCAGTAAGCGTTACTTGCATGCCAAGTACGCACAGTAAGGGGTGTTTAAATTGGTGAAAAATGATGAAAAGTATGAAAAATTTATGCATTGGGTCACGTGTACTGAGAGAAAATGAACTGATACAGTTTTTTAGAAAAACATTTTACGCTTTTAAAAAAGTTAAATAGGGCTGTGGCCGCACGAGGTGCAACTCACGTCACGTGATACTTAGGCCAGTCTCAGTGGAAGTTTTATGGACACAATTATCTAGAGTGACACATCATCTAAAGGATGTTTGAAACTATGATTAAACACTCTCTCTCAACACAAACTTTCATCTCTTGTTGTTCCCTAGGCTACATGCAAGACACAAGCTGTCTAGGTAACTGTGTACAGAGGGTTTCATCACCATGAAACCATTTCATCTCTCTTCATTAATACATTGCCACATCATCAAAAATAATGACATGACAGCCTATTTAATGCCCATAAAGCTTCCACGGAAGCTCCACGGTCCACATGGGAACGGGAAATAAAGGACACGGAAGCTCACTGCTGACTTCGGTCGTCGTGCTCGTGCACCTACGCTCGTTGTACTTGTACTACAAGTACAAATGTACAACTCCTTGACCTTTGACCTTTTGTTTGGATCCATGTGCTAAAATTTAGTAGATGTCACATCGAATGTAAGAGTAATGTCGGACATGATTTTTATTACCAATAAAAAATTACAGATTCAGTAATTCACGAGACAAATTAATTAAGTATTACTCCCTCCGTCTCAGGATATAAGGCACGCACGTAAATCAAAATTCAAACTTTGAAAACTTTGACCTACGATTAAGCTTGTATAATAAAAACTTTGTCTTACAACAATAATATAATTGTATTCATATTTAAAAGTACTTTCATATGACTATAATTTTGTTGCTACAAGTATTATATTATAAAAGATATTAAGAGTCAAATCTTATTATTGAAGACCGTGCCAAGTTTGACCGCGCCTTATATCCTGAGACGGAGGGAGTAGCATTTATTTACTGTAGCATCGCATTGCCAAATCATAGACTAATTAAGCTTAAAAATTTCGTCTCGTAAAATATTTATCCCGTAAAATAGTCACAATTTGTGTAATTAGTTATTTTTATATTTATATTTAACACAATATAGTTTGTTTCGATGTGATAGGTACTGAAATAGAGGGGAACAAACACCCCTCACGGTCTGCTTGCGGGGGACAGCCGATATGGCATGCGTAGGCAGGGGAGAGCGAGTAGCAACATCATGGATGGGCTTTGCCGTTTGGTCGATGCTTGGGATGCATGGCCCAGCCTAAAGAGGCAAAAGCAAAGAACTGTCGTCACTCTCCCCTCATCTATACTACAAAGAGTGTCACGGTTGAAACGGTTTTTCACCACTCAAAAAATTACCCTACTAAAACTCACAGAGGATCCACAATTCAGAGCCAAAAGGTGGCCCCGGACGACCGGGGGTAGACGCGTTTGGTCGTCACCCCCGTTCTTTTGCGCCTCGGCGCCATCCTGCCCCCTATTCTTTCTCACCTTGGCATTTTTTATACTCGCTGCCTTCCTTTCCTTTTGATCGCGTTCTTTGTACGGTAATGCAATCAAGGTGCCACTTTTCTTTCCTTTCTGTTCGTTGTATTCGTATGAAAAAGATACGCTGGTTTCCTTCCAAAAAACGCCCCTTTCCTTCCCTCCACTTCCTTTGGAAATTCGCCTGCCTTCCTTTTCCTTTTGATCGTGTTCTTTGTATGGTAATGCAATTAAGGCGCCGCTTTCCTTTCCTTTCTATTCGTTGTATTCGTATGAAAAAGATACGCTGGTTTCCTTCTAAAAAAACATCCCTTTCCTTTCCTCCACCTTCCTTTGTAAATTCTGCTGCCTTCCTTTCCTTTTGATCGCGTTCTTTGTATGGTAATGCAATCAAGGCGCCGCTTTCCTTTCCTTTTTATTCGTTGTATTCGTATGCAAAAAGATACGCTGGTTTCCTTCCAAAAAAACACCCCTTTCCTTTCCTCGACCTTCCTTTGTAAATTTGCCTGCCTTCCTTTCCTTTTGATCGCGTTCTTTGTATGGTAATGCAATCAAGGCGCCGCTTTCCTTTCCTTTCTATTCGTTGTATTCGTATGCAAAAAGGTACGCTGATTTCCTTCAAACAAAACACCCCTTTCCTTTCCTCCACCTTCCTATGCAATCAGGGCGCCTACACCTTCCTTTTGAAATTCGCCTGCTTTCCTTTCTTTATATGGCCGTGTGCATAAAGGAATTTGAACTCCTTTCTTTCCTTTTGTAGATGACTAGCGTCCATATATGTGTTGTGTACCAGTCAAGGTTTCCTTTCAAAAAAAGGAATGACATCTACGCAATCGGGTGTCTCCTTCCTTTTAAAACTTGATTACTTACCATAGTTGTAGGAGTCAATCAGGGAATCGATTACTTACCAAAGTCGTGGGCGTCCAGGTTCATCTCCTTAGCCCTCCTGCCCTCTATATAAGGCGTCCCCTCCTTATTCTCAAAGTACACAATCTCTCCCTTCATTCTCATCATCTATTCAGAGTTCATATTTCTTTGCAAGGGCGTCGGCGTCGAGCGCGGCGCAAGGGTGGCCACGACGGTCGTCGTGTCCAAGCTCGCCAGGTAGAAGCGGAACGTGCTCCGCGTTGTGACGGTGTCTGGTGCTGTCGAGTGTGTGGCGTCGTTGCTCCACGACACCGGCGACGAGGAGAGCAACCTTCTCGGCCTCCCCATCATCAAAAAGCTGGTTGCGGTGCCGAGTTGCTCATGGATACATGTATCGTGAATATTTTCTTTTATATATGTTGCTGATTGTTTAAGATTTAATTATACAAAAATTTCCTTCTGTTTTCGCCGGAGGCCCAAGCTTTCGATGTATGAATATATAATTTTTAATATGAGATGCTATTGAATAATTTTAATATGAGATCTAACAAAAGTATGCATTATTTTACATACTTATTTTTTAAAAAATTAAGATTTTTTTAAATTTATGTTATTTTTATAACACGTGCCTGTGACACGTGCCAACCTACTAGTAAAAAAACAAAAAGAACTCTCGTCAGTCGTCACTAAGGTTGAAAACGAAAATGGACAATCCCGTACCGTCCTGACCGTTTTTCTACATTTATTCCCACCTTTTTCGTATTTTTAGAAAAAAACGAAAACAGTGTGGAATACGGGATAAAATACAAAATCGGGACGAGCTCGGTCGGTTAGGGGTGTATCCCGACCGTTTCCGCATATCCCGTATTTATTAGGGATATACCGTATTTACTTATCCCGTATTTTCCAGCCCACACAAAGAAGCCCAGCAAGTCAAGCAGCCCAACCCAACAAGTCACTCCGCCCACAGCCCCAATCCACATCGTCCCCCCCTCCCCCCCCCGCGAGCCAGGCAGGCGGCGTGCTCGTCGTCGTCACGCCGCTCACTTCTCCTGCGTCGTGGTCGATGTTTCCCATCTCCCAGCGCAAGGACACGCCATCGTCGCCCCCTTGGCCCTCGCACAGCACTGCCCCCACGCACGGCAGACGGCACCGGCCGGACTCCTGGTAAGACGACAACGGGATTCAGCGGCGGGTTGGGGCGCGGGGAGGAGGCAAGGGACGGAGGGGCGCAGGCTGACGAGGAGGTTTAGTGGCGGTGGCGATGGGCAACGAGGAGGCAGGCAACAGCGAGCACCCGCCGGTGACAACAAGATGCGACTTACAAGCGTTGTAGCCGGTGGGGAAAGGCAGCCTGACGCAGAGATGTGGATGAGAATTGAACAAACGCGAGGAGGCAGAGGATAACGATGTGCAGTTTCTAGTGTGGAAGAATATCGTGTGAATGAGAACGTATGTAAGGATGGCAATGGGGCGGTTTCGAGTCGGATATCCGCGGGTTTCGGGTCTAGCGGGTTTGGTTTTGGTTTGAATTTCTCACCCACGGTTCGTGGATACCCAATGGATAACCGAAATCAATCATTAAGAATTAAAACTCATGTTTTATAATATACTAATAATATCTTTCAAAAAATAATATACTAATAATAACTTGTTTACTTATATACTACTCTAAGTTGACTCATGCAATTATTTACTATTTGTTGCCTCTTGTTTATACATGTGAATATGTTATATATCATGCATATGTTTATAAAAGTCATCATCATTCTTAATATTTTGCCATATAAAACAAGTTTCGGGTATCCAATCGGGTTTCGGTTCGGTTTCGGGGAAGGAATTTTCACCCGAATCGGTGTTCGGGGCGGTTTCGGGTTTTAAGTTCGGGTTTGGTTTTGGGTGCCCAGACACTCCACCCGATCTGAACCCGACCCGTTGCCATTCCTAAATGTATGACGTGACTGATGGCCCTGGGCTAGATGGAGCGTCCGACGTATTATTGTATGAGTAGCATTGTTAGTTTATTACCATTATATTTGTTGTCAATTGGTCATACTCATGTGCTATTAACTTGTTAAAAGTGAATATATAAACTTAAACATATAGTGTCAAGTCATGTTACTTGTTTTTTTAGGTCGTTGTTTCCGTTTTCGTTTTCGTATCCCGACCGTTATCGACATGTTTCTGTTCGAGTGAGTTCGTTTTCGATATTCCCGTGATTTCGTATTCGTTTTCGTTGCCGCCCTTATCGTATTCGTTTTCGTTTCGTATCAAATGTGAAAGTGAAAACAATATTAGATATCCCGATCGTTTTCTACCGCTTACGACCTTAGTCGTCACTCCCCGGACGCCTCATGTGTTGGCTACGACCGGGTTGTAAAGCGTGCGCATGAGCGCACGCACCGATCGATAGCCGTGCGCCCGTGACAAGACACGATGCGACGCGACGGCATGGACGCGGCTGAATCCACGGAGATCGCCACGGAATCCCTCCGTTTTCCCGAAACGCAGCAGACCGGCCCGCGCAAGGAACCAACCACCCCCACCGACCCTTGCCTCTCCGGGGGGCGGTGGCGGAGCCCCGCGCGCAAAAGCGCCCCTCGACTCGAGTGGAACAGCGCGAAAGCGACCGGACCCCGACCGGCGTCAGCTGCCTGCCTGGGCAGTTGAGCCGCACCGCACGCAGCCAGCAGCTAGCAGCAGCAGGGGCTCAGCCAGCAGTCAGGGGCCGCCGGTTCGGGCATGACGTCGCGGAAGAAGCCAGCGGCTGCGGCGGCGGCGGTGGCGCGGCAGCGGGGTGGCGGTGTCATCGTGGCGGGCGAGGGGGCGGCGGCGGCGCTGAAGCGCGGGGCGTGGACGCCGGAGGAGGACGAGCTGCTGGCGCGCGCGGTGGCGCGGGAGGGGGAGGGCCGGTGGCGCACCCTGCCGCGGCGCGCGGGCCTGCTGCGGTGCGGCAAGAGCTGCAGGCTCCGGTGGATGAACTACCTCCGGCCGGACATCAAGCGCGGGCCCATCGCCGCCGACGAGGAGGACCTCATCGTCCGCCTCCACCGCCTCCTCGGCAACCGGTGGTCCCTCATCGCCTGGCCGCCTGCCGGGCCGCACCGACAACGAGATCAAGAACTACTGGAACTCCCACCTCGCCAAGAAGCTCCTCGCGCGCGGGATCGACCCGCGCACGCACATGCCGCTGCCCGCCGCCGCAGCTGCTGCTGCTCCTGACAAGACGCCACCCCTGCCGGTAGTCAAGACTCCGGTGGCGCCGCCGCCGCCAGAGCTGCCGAGCTCGTCGTCCGGCGCCGCCGGCGTTGGGAGCGGCGGCGACGGGGGCAGAGACGATCTCGCCGCCATGACGACGGGGCTCGGCGCCGATGGCTTCGAAGGATTCGATGACCAGTTCTTTGCACTGGACGCCGCGGGCCGTGGCGGCTTCTTCGACATGGGCTGCGGTATGGTCGACGACGGCACCTTCTCCTCGTTCCTCGACTCACTGGTCAGCGACGAGAACGACCAACTGGCCAATTACTTCGGCGATCACAAGGACGACGCTGATGGTGGTGACAACGATCAGGCCGGAGATTAATTAGCTGATGATCCAAGGTTCCCAGGAGGCCAGGTCACACAGTAGAGATCTCGAGATAGGGTAACTTCAACATGCATTTCAATTGTCAACTGTTCAGTGCATTATTAGGCTAATCATGATTCGCTAATGAGCAAACTATGCATAGTATAAGTAATTAAGTACTGCTTCTCTTTGTGGTGGTGGTGGTGTTTATGTTTGTGATACTGTGATGAAATCACGGGAAAACATAACTTGGTTGAGAAAGAACTACTGCATTGCTACTGTTTAGTCTGCTGCTCTGGTTTAATGTCTGCACCTACTGCTCATGTGTGCGCATTATGTCAGGCAAGCAGTTTGAGCACTTGCTTGCCACAAAACTGCAGGTCTACCCATCTATATATGCACGCACAGCTCATTCGACAATGCTGCCCATTGCAATGAAAGTTGTGGCTCGGTTTGTTTTGTTTTTGCTAAATCCATGATGATACTGAACTGTCTGAAATCACACGGTTGAAGGTTGTAAACTGAGAGCTACATTTTTTTTAAAGACGAACCTTTCTCTTAAATGCACACAATGACACGACCGCTAGCTAAAACTCACAGCATCTAAATATGTGGACACCAAGATTTGTACCATCTCAACTTACCAATGGATGACGTAAATCTGCCATGCATGGACCATGGCTTCACTTCCACCCGTATAATCCTGCATGCTGACAAAGGAACGCGTAGGACAGTACTCCCTCCAGTTTGGTAAAAGAAGTCGTTTAGGACAGCGACACGGTCTCCAAAGTACAACTTTGACTTCTTATTTTTTATAAAGATATTTATTAAAAACTAACATTTTTATATTTTTATAAAAGTATTTTGCAAGACAAATCGTTTTCACATTTCCAAACTCAACGAACTAAAAGTTATTCACGGTTTATATTCCCAATGTTTGACTTAAATTTTGTCCAAAACGACTTTCTTTACCAAACCGGAGGGATTACTAGTGTATCTAAGGAAGAAGAATGAGGAGAAAAAAATTCACGTGTACAACAGGCGAACATATCAGATTGTGCTACACAACAGTACAACACCACACGATTGGCATCTGAATGTCTGAAACGTCAGCTTATGAGCTGCTAGAACTTAACAGAGCAATCTTTGAACGCAATGCGAAAGGATTTCAACAGGCGAGAAGAGAACAGACGGCGACCTGTGGAGCGAGAGTTTTCCAGCCTCCAGGGGCGCCGATGCTGATGCGGCCTTGCATTGCTTCCCCACCCCTGCCTAGCTTAGCTCCATGGCCAAGGCCAAGGCGAGGCTTCAACTTCCGGTCCCAAGCCACTGCAGGGCGCTGGAAAAAGAGAGAGAGGCACCGGGGAGCCCTGCGTGCTTGCCTGTTATATAGTACTGTACGTGCGACGCTAGTTGTGCACCGTGTGAGACGGACTGTCTGGTTGGACTAGACGACCAAGGAAATTTAACGCGGTGAACTAGCTTGTTCTCCCGTGTGTCTATCTGGTTTACGCATCCCAACCAAGTGTGCATTTTGCAGTGAGCGCGGTGAACTTGACTGGTAGCTGCCACTTTTCGCAGGGAGTTGAAAGTCTGAGAGTTCAGTGAAATTGAAACCTGCCTGAGCGTGGCCGTGTTTAGTTGGCAGTGTGAAATTTTTTCAAAAGAGAATCTTAGATGCATGAAGCCACTAAATGTAGACGAAAAAATAATTCATTACATGGATGGAGTGTATGTCGCGAGAGCGAGCCTACTTAATCCAAGATTTGCAACAGTAATGCTACAGTAATCGTCTGCTAATTGTTAATTATTTACCCTCTAATTACCCGTCATTAGATTTGTCTCGCGATTTGCTGGCTAGATCTGTAATTAGTTTTATCAATAGTTTACATTTACTACTCCTAAATGATAAATTTTCTTTAATGTGACATCTCGAAAACTTTTCACCCTACCTACCTAAACACGCCCAGTAGAGTTACAGTGCCAGTGGACCGGATGAGGCCAAGCGACCAAACGGTCCAGAGACTCCAAAGCTAGCGCGTGTGAGAGATATGCAGCACATACATACACGCACAGCATCCATCGTTCTTGCCTTGCATTTGCACCTACCGGTATGTGTACGTGAATGACGACTTCAACTCTTCAAGCTACATATACAGTTCCAGAGGCGCAACGCGTAGCGAGAGATTGCTGGAACACGGGATACGTTTTCAGGGGAACATTACGTAATGGGAGCTTTCCGCTTCCATACCGTAGCGGCGCAGCCCACGAGCGCGCAAGATTGCAATTGCAGCCGCGGCAGCCCAGGCAGCCCACCGTCACCGGTGCTGGTGGGGAGAGACCAGCCGCCGCGACTGCACGACGAGAGGAGAGGGACCACTGGTGAGCGTGGGTCCCGTCGCCCGAGGGTGATGGCCTTCGCCGTCGCGCCGCCGCTTCGGCCGCCCGGTGCCCTGGCCGGATGGAGGAAGCGCCCAGGGGCGGCAACTCCTCCGCGGTTGGCCGTCGCCCTGGCGGCGTCTAGCAGGGTCGGCGGCGAACGGGCCCCGCCGACGTTCGGCCGGCTGCGGGAGGAGCTCCTCCAGCTCCACGCCGAAGCCGACCTCACCCAATCCAAAGGTAACATGTCTATCACTGGAACATTCAATGCTGAGTTCATGGGACGGCTGTATGCTCAGCACTGTTTTACTGCCCAAACTTTCTGCTACTCTCCCCTACAACAATTATGCCTCCCGAAAGTGCAGTCCAATTTATCTCTAGTAACTTGTGTTTTCTACGTAGCCATCTTAGATGGACCTGATGTAGACCTGACGGTTTTTGACTGTGGACATGGATACAATGTGCTGATGTAGCACCTGCTTTAGCTTTACTACCCATCATCCTTATAACATAATTTGTGTTTTGTATTCTAGCAAATAGCGCGAGGGTGAGGCTTGTGCGGTTGACTGAGGCTGCTGAGAATCTTAAGAAGCGAGCCGCAACCAGTGTCCGTATGGGCAAAGAGAACGAGGCCGTGGATTTACTTATGCAGAAGAAGAAGTTGACCAAAGCCCTAGAGAACATTAAGGAGCGCATTGAGGTGCTTGACAAGCTTTCGGCAAAGATTAGTGAGGTGATAACATGGTCTTTCATTATCATGTAAAAACTAGTATGGCTTCTTTCTTTACCTAAAAGGCTGCGCATTTTCTAACTTCATGCCAGTTACTCAAAATTACTTCCCAAGCCATTATTTGGCATTTATATCTCACACTGTTATGTGGTGATTATGCTGATTGGCCAAGCGTTTGCTTCAACTATGGCATATAACAAGCTCATATATGACATGCCTATTAGTCAGGAACTGATTGTTTTAAATTTGTGTTCATATATCTTATGGTATGCACAATCCTACAATGAGTTTTTTTTTTTTTTTGATTCAGGCGATTTCAATAAAACAGAACATGTTAATTGAGTGTGCATTGCGTCCAGGGACGTCTAATGGTGAAAACTCCAATGACATGATGAGGGTTTTCTCCAGTACAGTAAATAATGGAGTCAATGGGGCTGAGAGTAGTGATTCTCGTTTGCACTCAGTTGAAAGGGAATCTTTTGAGTTGAGAAATGAGGCATATGCAAGCATGGCTAGCCACTCTGACCAAAGTGCATTTAAGATGGCTGATAGCTTCACATTTTTAAACGATCCTGACCCAGCAAATAGCACAATGAATCCTTCTGCATATGATGGATTTCTGGAGCATATTGATTTACAGATAAAATCACTAGAATATGAAATTGAACAATTCATCAGTTCCCAATCAGTCCAAGAGGGGGGCAGTGAGAGAAATGACAAGTGGCAAAGATTGTCTGACATACATATGCTTATAAAGGAAACTAGAGAAAGGTGGGTCTTTGATGCAAAATCAGATAACTTCAAAGCATGTAACTTTCCATTCCAATTACACGGTTATTTCATTGTTGCACAAGATATGCTTGAACTTCATTACAGTAACTGACTATTTCAGGATTGCAAGGATTTTGGATATGACAGTAAAAGAAACTGAATCTGGAGACTTGAGATGATAGGAACTACAGTGAATTGGTGGCATCCACCCTCATCTATTTCATCGGTAAGTGTGCCCCTCTGTTGCTTTGGTTGTACCAAGGAAACTCAGGAATCCAGTACTCCCCTGTATGAAACTGTCTTAAGTGTCTTTTATGTATAATTATCACTCATTGTGCTTCTTCCTGTATACCTATATATCTTACATTTTTTCCATTATGGAGATGGATGCAGTCCACCAGCTCTTGAACTTTTAGTTCGGCTGCAATACAATAATATGCAACTTTCTGTTTCATGTTAAACGTGCAACAGATAATGTATTTGAATACTCATGATAGACAAGGGTATTAAATGTGTCACACATACATGTGCATGCTACTTAACAAAGTGTAAGAAGGACATCTATCATTGTGATATGGGAATGACATATTCCTTAGTTGCTAGTAGATTCATAACTTTCCAATTATATCCACGAGAGGGATCCTTTCACATTTGCCAAACTCTAGCTGATCAAACTGTTTGGAGATCATTGTGATGTCTTTCTCATCAATCTTCCCCGTCTCCTTGAGCTTGTATATCACAAAGTCTGATTTGCTGTTGCATGGCAAGCAGATTACTAATAAGTGGCTATTGACAACTATATAACTTGAATATGAAATACATGGTCACTATATGATAAGAAATATAGGAGGTGTGACTGTGAACAAAGAAAGTAAATTTTATTTAGGGAAGTGAGTTGTTAATGTTCATGCCTCATTCATCACAGGTTGTCCATCTAATTATATAGTGTTAATCTCAGCCCAATGTTTCTACAGCAGATTATTTTTTAATCAGGACACTTTGGACCTAGTTTCATCAGAACAAGGAAAAGAGATTAGTTTGTGCAGGTAGTTGTCAGGAAGCATAGTTCTAGTGCATGCAGGCTTCTAAAGGTGTATATTCAGTGCATATACTACCTTTACATTTTTCCCCGTTTTTTTAAAAAAACTTATTTTCTTAGAAAGTCTTGTCATCCACAATAATGTTATGACCTTCCTTTTGTCTTTTGTATATAACTTCAGTGCCTTGTTAGTTAAAAGGAATAACAGATCGTTGGCTATTTGTCATGTAAGAAATTAATAAAGTACATGTCTTTAAATAAACATACTTTTTAGCATGGAAAATATAGTAATGTTGTCAGTGAATAGATAAGAAGAATTTAGAATTTTAGTTATATAAATTGTCTTTTTAGAAATTTTAGGTATTAATTATTGAAAGGCAACTTCAAATCATAAATTTTCATGAAAAAAACTGAACTGTACCTTACAGCAGGATTGTTGTCTAGGCCTGCTACAAGTGGCTCATTGTCCATTTTCTTCTGGAGGATCCATTTTGTAGTCCGCCGGTTTCTTCTGTCCATCCTTAGATCTGTTAGGAATAAGAAGGCCTTCGCAACTGCCAAGGTGCTTACCAACAGGCACACGGTTGCAGTGAGCCTTCCTGCTGTTGTTGAGAAGCTTTTGTCCCCATATCCAACTGTTGTTACAGAAATGACTGACAAATAGAAACTATCGATCCAGCTTAGGCCCTCCACTTCATGTACTATGATTGTGCAAATTGAGATAGTGCCTGCTACAACCACTAATGCAAGCATTACTTTCATCCTCCCTCTTGACCTTTTCTTTTTAGCATCAATCATATAAGTGTCAAACACCTTGTTGAGCTTGTTATCATCCATTGTGCTAAGGAGTACTGCCCTCTGCTTGTCCAGTTCATTTGTCAACAGCCCGTTTAGCATAAGGTCGACAAAACGAACACCAACTAGTAGGAACAAGCATGTGAACACCTTTGTGAAGTTAGTACAAGGGACTATGTCACCATATCCTATTGTGCACAAACTAATGATGGTGAAGTAAAGGCCATCCACTAACTTGAATGTTGATTTTCCCTTGAAGCCATCAACGTTTGTCATGTACACGAGGACCCCTATTGAGATGTATAAGATGACACTGACAATAGCCTGCCTTGCAACTGATGGTGTATATTGTGCAGCTCTAGCATGGGTTTGGTCATCAATCTCATCTGGACAGGGTGTTTCTTTGCTTGATGTGAATATAGAAGGTGAAGAGTGCACCCGCTGGATATTTGATGGGGATACCATATTGGTACTTTCATTAGTGGGTGGCAGATGATGCGGAGTATTGACGTTAGCTTTGCAATTACTGTTTGGGCGAAAGGAAGTTGCGCACCTGCTTGGAACATCACATGATCTTCTTCTGTCTTTCTTGGAAGTGTACTTTTGGTCGCGCTGTACCAAAGGTAGAAGAGGTTCTTCCATGGAAGACAAATTGGAGCTTGGATCACTTTGTTGCAGGCTTGCAGCTCTTAGGCTGGATCATCACTTTATATCCATGGTGGTTCTGCTGAGACCTGGAAGTTGTGAACATCAGGCATTCGAGCAGGGATGTACACTTCCCTGGCGTTTCTGCGATGAGAAGACTGGAGTACATCATATCTTGAAATATATCTTTCTTATTTATTGCAACACTTATATCGTGTAGTTTCTAGTATCTTGCATGGTAGCTGATGCAAGAGGCAACTGGCGAAAAGGAAAGAAATGGCGGTCATATTCTTTCTTTTGATATCTGAAATGGCGCTGTTGTGGCTGGGATATCACGCACGGGTCACTAGTTGGTTCACTGCAGGTGCACTAAATACGCGATCATGAATTAAATTTGGTGTTACGTTTTGGTGCAGGTACCCAAGTTGACAATGGCTCATCAGCAGTTTGATCTTGCAAGTTGGTTCCCGCCCTTGAGGTGATCCATTGGATTTAAGGCAGTGCCATATTATGCAGGACTCCACCCTACAACCGGCGGGGTTGCCTTCTTTTCTGGACAGAAACATGCAGATTTGTTGCTGTGCTGAGATCTCGTTGTCGGTGATGTACAGTACAGATCACACCGACCTAAAAGCTTCTCAAGCTGAAAGATCTTGATGGAAGGAACTTGGTTGCTTATCATCTCCATTTCTGTGAGTAGTCGTTATCTGTATATGTGTATATGGACCTTGATTGAAGGCAACCTTGTTGCCGTCCGTCTCCGCGTGTATACTGCATACGTCTTAAGGGAATGAAGTCAAAAATTGTAGTACCATGTCTAGATTTAGCCCGAAGACCGAAGAATTTTAAAGTGCAGGCCATTTTTGAAGCTTTTCTTGGTGTCTTTCCTTCTCTCCAGTAAACAAGACAAACTCAGCGTTCACGGCACAGTATCCTCTTATCTTTGAAGCTTTCTAACAGCGATGAGATGATGAAATTTGACATTGAGTTTCTGTATCCAGTATCCACTGTCCAACATGCTCGCATCCCGAGCAAATTCATCGAGTTCCAAATGCTGGAAGATCAGATTGTGCACATAAGGAGATCTCGAGGGAAATTTTGGATGGTCGATTGCTCCTGCTTTAGACCAAACACGAGCTCATTTTTTATTCTTGGCCCAAAGTTGTTTCCTTCCTGGACTGCGTTAACCCGCGACGGGAGCACGCGATTTCCTATTTCGGCCTGTGCGCTTTCCATTCTGACGCTCGCCTCATTTTTTTCCTTTCCGAGCTTTTTCGCCGCCCCAAATCGCGGCACGGTGCTGAGATCCCCGTGCTGCCGCTCTAATCTCTTTCCCCTATCTCACACCAATTAGCCTGAGCGCCCTCCCAATCTCTGCTGCCGCTTTTTTGGCCGCTGTACCCGTGTTGTTGGTGTCACGCTGCACCCCTTGGTTTTGCAACTGGCGACCGCTTGAACACTGAGCGATTATATTTAAACATCTGCAGCTTCCACAGGTTGCTAGGATAGAGAATAATTTACCAGAATACTTCAGTGGAGAGAAGCATGAATCGCTTCCCCATGTATACTGAAGTTGCTACTTCACCGATACTCTTTTGCTATGAAAAACAAAATAACATGGATTGCATAATATATTGCACTAGATCCTTGAGTTTATATTACACAGGGATCACAAGATACAAGTTGTGCCTTAAACACACTAACTTGAGTTTTTTTACAAACTGAAAAGGGGAAACATATATAATAGACATGTTTTTTTCACAAAGTTGCCGCCATGGCTCCATTTCCTTGAGCTTGTCAGGTTGTCTACATCGCTATCTTGTAAGCACAGTTTATTTGGGGAAGCAATTCATTCTCTGCATTAAAAAAGAAGGAAAAATTATTTGGGGGCACAATATGCGATATATGTTTCTGAAAAAAAATTAAAAGGGATGGAAACTTAGTTCTGTTTCTTTTTGGTCAACACATCCCTCCAGTCCACCTTGCTGAGCTATTGAACATTTAAAATAGGGCATCCTTCCTTAACTTCATCTCATCACATCCAATAAGCTTGGGGAGCCTTCTTCCGTTCCAATGCTGAATTGCCATGAGTGAACGGCCCACAATCATGGCTAGTTAATAAAACAAATAAAGGGAATTAGTAAGGAACACATACCAGTAGAAATGGAATTGCCATGAGAAGAATGGAATTTTAACCCAAAAAAAAACTATGCTTACATCCGAATTGTTGGAAACTTGTAGACATCATGATGAATTCTAAGTCAAAGTTGTAAATTATGCACATTGTGCATCCAGTGTGTTGTTGATGTAAACTTGTTCCATTGTGTGATCAACATGACACTGACCTTATGCCCTCTCTCTCGGATCAGCATTGCGAGGTGCCCTCAGTGAGTCCACAACTTGAAACTTTCTTGCTCCAAAGTTCACTGGTGCTTTCAGGTCAGTTTTGTTAGCTTCAAAAATTGGGAATAGAATCTGTGAGAAGAAATTTAAGATGAATTGTAAACATGTTTTGATAACTTGCACTTGAACTAGAAGTTGCTAGTTATAGAAGTATAACTTCTATAACTTGCCACTATGTGATGCTGCACTAACACTAGAAGTTGCTGCTTGTTAACTACACTAACACAATAAATTGCTGCTCGCTGCGTTGCAGTTGCTGCTATGAGTTTCTTCGTGGAAAACAAGCAGAAGTGTGATGCTTACCATGTCATAGTCAATGTTTAAGAAGTTGAAAGGCTTCTTAACCATCTTGTTGTATGTTCCATCACAAATCATCTGCATCTGCAAAAACAAATAAAAGGAAAGAAAAAGACACATCATGTTTCATGGCTGTGAAAAAAGGTAAAAAATGTATATAAATAAGTATAGAGGAATACATTTATGATTTACCCGATCCAAAGAGACATTATCTTTTTCATTTGTAACTTTGGATCTTTCGATAACACATAAGTTCCAACATGAAGCATGTTACCATCTAGGGATGTGCCCATTATTATACTCTTTGCTATTTCATATGTAGTGCTGGTAACTTCATTGGATTTGAATGGTGTTGGGTTGCAATATTTATTGTGCTCAGAAATAATCACATAAGTTGCCTTAGAGAGAATGCAAAAAAAATGGCGCATACCTTGTACCCTTGTCACTTGGTAACCTGTTGTAGCATTGAATCAGTCATGGATCCTGTTGCTATTGATTTTATTGGGTTGTTGTTGTTGTCATCGTCGAAGCCGAGGGAGGAGCTTAGTGCGTCTGGCACATCCTTGAACCCTTTGCTCTCTATCATCTTTTATACAGCCTGATAGCACAAAAAAGTAGAGGGGAACAAAGTTCTAGTGAAAAAGTTGAAAAAACAGTGTCAGGTTGCTGCATAAACTGAGCTATACGCTGCTCCATAACTTGAGCTATAAGTTGCTGCATGAATTGAGTATAAGTTGCTGCACAAGATGAGCTATAAGTCAATAAGTTGCTGCATGAACTTTAGAGACGGTGTGCTAGAAGAAAAAAAAACGAAAAGAAAAAAAGAAGCATATATAGCACAAACTGAAACACACACAAATAAAATTGCTACATGTTACAAAAAATAGCAAAAATCCAATAAATTGCTACAGGTTCATCAATTGGGGGAGGTTTCTATAGAATTCAATTAGCAACTTCCCTATTTATCGACTAAAAATGAAGTTACTGCATCCCCAGTAAAAAGAGTACTTATCTGTTACAAATAAGTTAGCAAAAAGTTCATCCCGAAGAAACATGATTTCATGTCACGATAAGAGGTGTCTGCATATACTTAAATTAGCAACTTAATCTAAACCACAGTGATTATTTATGTACTCATTTAGCAACCTCGGCCCCAAAAATTACTGCATGTTCACTTAGCAACTTATTATCAGCCTTATTGCTTATCTGTGTACTCAATTAGCAACCACATTCCACCAAATTTGTTGCAAGTCGATTAGCAAAACTACATCTGAACCTCAATGATTACCTATGTGACTCAATTAGCAACTTCATCCTTCATCTAACCCTCTTTACTGCATCCCAAAATGTCAAAGAAACTATCTAATAAGCAAACACATCACACATTAATTCCCGCCCCTCCACCCACCCACCGTCCCCTCCAAGTGATAATCCTCCTCTTCAAGCCTCATAAACTCATTGCCTGCGCCAAGGGCAAAAATGTTGAGGTTAGGGTGGGTACGGTCGGATTGTGGGAATCTCACATCGGCTTACTGCGTGATGTCACCGTGCGTCCAACACCGGAGACCCCCCCCCCCCCCCTCCCGCCGCCGCACGAATCCTAGAGCCCGCCTCCCCACTGGTGCTCGCGGAGCGAATCTGCATTTCGGCATCGCCGCTTCTCCACACTCGCACCTAAACCTCTATGCTCAATTAGCACCTTCATGAGACAAACCCTGAACTACGTACCAACTTGAACTAGCAACTTCATCTGAAATATAGTCCTACTGCATATCTAAATCTCTATGCTCAATTAGCACCTTCATAAGATAAAATCCTCAAAACTAGCAACTTCATCTGAAACGGTCTTATTGCATGGGGGATCTTACCTCAAAATCACGCTGAAAATTTCTACTCGAAGAACACCATGTCACTGCAAAAACTACAACACTGTGCTTATCTACAACACAAAAACACCTCACTACTTCATCTGGAAAATGATAAACTAAAGAACAAAAACACATCACTACTTATCTATATGCCAAATTAGCAACTTCATCTGCAAACCCCTCGCTACTTGGGAACTTCAATTAATCAACAGACCCTGTGAGTTATTCAATTAAACAGTCCAAGTAGAGCATGGCTGGATGACATGGTCCCGATGAAACTAGCGCATATGCATATGGAGGATGGTGCTGATTAAAAATGACATTGCCTATAAACTG
The DNA here is from genome assembly GCA_015476505.1 of Urochloa ruziziensis. Taxonomy (NCBI): domain Eukaryota; kingdom Viridiplantae; phylum Streptophyta; class Magnoliopsida; order Poales; family Poaceae; genus Urochloa; species Urochloa ruziziensis. The sequence goes on along the minus strand of CM027122.1, from coordinate 47,566,474 downwards.
AAATTAGCAACTGCAGACTGAAATCTAGCGACTCAGAACCAAATGACAGTGAATAAATTTCTTTAAAGAAAAATAAAAAAATACCGCTTGTCTTCACACTGAAACTAGTTCATGCATATCAACCAAAAAAAAGCATACTAGCAGCTACTCAAAATTGCTGCAAAAAAAAGCATACTAGCAACTTGAAGCATGCTACTGCCTTGTCCAATTAGCGACTTCATCAAGTATTCATCCACAAATGCTACATGTAAAAAAAAAAGGAAAACTACATCTCCATAACAACTGCATGTCAAAATGGCAAACTCTTCCTAGACTAATCTCCACATCCTCAGAAGTTGTTGTGTACTAAACTAAAATCCATGCATAGCACAAAAATTCCCCCACATGAATATGTGGAAAGGCCTCACTAAACTAGTACCCCGTAGGCCAATCCAAAAAAATAATCGAATCCAGTCGAATTTCCTCATCTCGCCGAAGGGTGCGATCCAGATGGAACCACCTATCATCTCATCGCAAAAAAAAAAAAAAAAATAAATAAATAAAAAAATCACGGAGACCTGGAAAAGAGTTGGGGTCGGGGGAGTGGATGCGGGGTGTGGGGATGTCACCTGGGGATCTCCGCGGTGGCGCTTTGCATACAACACCGGAAGTAGCTTGCCCCGCTCCTGCCGCGGCCTTTGCACCGGTGCTCGCGGACGCCTCGCCCCCTCCCCTCGACCGAGTACGAATAACCCCGGCCGCCCCGTGCCCGGCGCCAGCCACGGTACGTCCGCCTTCAACCTCACCTCCGTGGACCCCTGACGCTGTCGGCGTTGACCCTACCCCGTCCCCCGTCACGACGGAGCGCTCGCCTGGGAAGAGAACGGGCGCGGCGGAGGCGGAGGAATCCGAAGATGCTCGGAAGGGGGCGGCGACGGCGACAAGAAACAGGCATATGCCGTAACGGACCAAAAAAAGGAAGCGTTTCTCGGGCCGGGAATCATACACCCTGCACGGAGGCCTTATGGGCTGAACCGGTCGCGCGTTAGAGTCGGAGCGCGACCCATCGTCATTTAGATTTTTCCTTCCTGAATCTGCAAACTGTTCATCTCAGGCACAGGCCAGCAGAGAGACCGGGAGACGGCCAACTTCTCTGCGTCGGCCCGTAGGTTACCTCTGTGGGCTGCCATGGAGGTGAAATCCACAAGGCCGCTGAGCCTTCGTGGGCCTGGATAAGAGCTGCTTCTTGTCTCGTTGACAAATGAATGACAAGCCGATCAAAAAGCCTCTCGCCTTCCGGCGACGGCGACCAGAGATGAGACACGTGGGAAAGCTAATTTTCCCTGTTCTAGACATGTACTAGTAGTGCTACTTTGTACAGTTCCACGGAATAGCATTTGTATATATTAGTTGAAAAAATGTTCAATTTCTTTTCCGCCCATGGATCGTACTACTATAAGTTCCATGCGTGGGTCCCGCCATGCATCTGCGCTAGCTAGCTTGCCCGTACTCCTACGTGCGTGCAGCTTTGTGTGAGAGGAAAATAACTATAAACATGACGTCTCGTAACTAAACTTGTTTTTCCTTGTGGCTGTGCGATCTCGATGAAGCAACTTGTGCTAGTATAGCATGTGACGTGCGTTCGTGTTCCCAGCCTTAATAAAAAAAAAAGTACTACCTTCGTTCCAAATTATAGATCGTTTTGGTTTTTTAGGTTCATCGTGTTTGTTATGCACCTAGATAAACGCTATGTCTAGATTCATAACTAAATCTATAAATTTAGAAAAGGCAAAACAACCTCGGAGGAAGTATGTGAGGGTTCGCTTCCAAATTCCAACCACCATATGATAGATTGATAGTGCCACCAGCTAGCGTGGCTTGAATGAAGCTATATGAACAGAGAGGCGCAAACAGCCAGCGTGGCTTCCTTCTAGAAGCTATATACACACCATATACTTCTATAAAAAATTTTGTTAAGGAATTGTAGCATACCATAAGCAGGCGATCATTGGCTATCTCACCAATAATGTGCTTTGCAGAGTTGCAGGGTTTGACCAGCACCAGCAAGGGGACCCAAGGACCAAATACCTTGGATGCCAAGGAAGGCACTTTTCCTTTAAAGAATGTAAAAATGAATTAAAATGTTTCGCCTAACAGAAAACGACGTCGACATTACAAGGAGTGTACTATACGACATACGCACGTGGCGGCGGGCACCGTTATATTTCTGCAGCGGCTGAAGTGTGGATATCACCTGACAATGACAGGTTTTTGACCGGTGGCTATCGACACGTACGGCACTCCTCCGTTTTTTACTTTTGAGGTCAGCAACTCCTACGTTAATCGTTCTCCGTTCGTTTCGTTGGGTTGGGTTGGGTTGGGGTTAGAAAATCTAAGAGAAAAGAACAATCCGTCGAATTGATTCAATAGTATTATGTGAGAATAATAATTCGCTGGGCTAAAATGACAATCTCAAACAAACAGAGCCACAACTGTTCAAACCCGTTAATGATCGTCGTTTATTATTCTCTAGCTTCATGGTTTTGAACTCCAGAAAGGAGGGCCAGACCCGGAAGCAAAAGCTAGAGACTTTTGGTTTTTGATCGTCCTTTTGTTCATACGAACTAAGTAGGTCGTGATCAGCGAATAAGGAGATCTCAGAAAGAAAACGATTGATATCCACAAATCTGCTTGCGATGGAGACGTCGAGTAAACGTCACACCGGCTGAAGAAGCCGAATGGTTCGTAGGCCTGACATCACACCGGCTGCACCAGTGCATGCAGAGACTGCAGTTTCCGCAAACGATCGACTTGGAGGGTCGAAGATTCTCTGGTCTAATTAGTACAAATCGAGGGAGAACAAATTAGAAACCAAGGATCACCACCAAATAAATTAATTATAAACCAAAAATTACCACCAACAGCGAAAAATATTTTCTTCATAAAAACAATCAGTAAGTAGAGTTGTTTCGGTAAAAGTACGCACCGGTATTTGAAAAAAATAATGCAAAACATAAATCTAAAATTTCTCACTTCTAATACTTGTAAGGATATTTAAATAAATTGTTGGTCCTACTGTTTTTTGTACTTGGACCCACCGATCTTATACTTCTATTTAGGTAAATTTCTCACATAATTATTAACAATATCTTAATTAGGCAAAAAAAACTTGTCTATGGGAGAAAAATCTAAGAAACCTAATAACTATGTCCGATTCCAAAAGGCATATCACATCATATTTACATACACGCGGTGCATTTGCTAAATTGTGATTGCATTATGAACCAATTGAAGACAAAACAATTATGGTTAAGTGTTTCTAATGCAGCTTCCTGGGCGTTTCCGCAGCGCATATCTCTAAAGAACAAACAGGGGATGGCACACCGTACATGTCGCCTTTTGTCTTCTTGAAGTTGCTTGGTGAGAAAGCATCTCTTCAATCTTTTTTTTTTCATTGTTTTTTCGTCCGTCGTCCCCCGTCGAGAAGTCAAACCCATAGACACATACTGTAGCCCATATGGACTAGTATAAAGATCACTGTAACCTGGTGCTCATATACATGTTAGTTTGACCTGGCAACCGATAAACTTTGGAGGTCAAGCATTTTTCTGCGGCTGTTGTATGCACTGATCGTCCCCGGCATCTTCCTATTTTACAGATTCTTTTGCACGCAGTCGTGCTGTGCATATGGCATTACCTGCTGTTTCATTGCCCTTTCTGTTAGCGAGCCGCACGCGGACTGCTGCTTCTTGCGGCGCACGCAAGCTACTCGTCTTGGCTGCTGCATTATTATTGAAGGACATGTTTAGATCGAAGAAAAGGGACAAAAAATATAAAAAAAATATTGTTTTTATGAAAGCGTGTATAGAGATAGAAATAAAATTGATACGGTTCTATAGATAGATAACTTTTTGTGAAAATGTGACGCTTGAACCTGCTAATGTTTACCAGTAGAGTTATTTAAACTGCTAGACGACAAGCACTAGCTAATGGTCCGTGCAAAAAGTTTCAATAGGCATGTGTCTACAGCATGCGCGCGGGTACCATAATAAAGATGTTTTTTTATTAAAGTACAGGTCTAATTCCATGAAAATCAACAGTGAAATAAACTTGTTCTTTAAGGCGTTGTCTATATACTTACTCCGTATATGCCTAAGACATCACACTCTGTTTCTGACCCCAACAGATAAGATGATTATGTCTGTGCGTTCTTCTGGCAGGCTGCAAGGACAAATAGCTTACCTAGCTACAGAATTTCTTCTAGCACCAAAGGGACTAAATGACAACAGAGGTTAGTTCACCTAATCCACACAGGTGACAGGTCACAACCCTGTTAAGCATGTGCGGTCAATTAGCATTACGCCGGAAGCTTCACGGCTGTTACGCTGTATACTGTGCTGCATCGATCATACAGCAACCTCATCATATCTATTTTGTTAGATTCTGACTGACCTTATTAGCTTCAAAATAGATCTAGGTTCAGCCAACGGTTAGCATGCCAAATGTACATATCTTTGAGCTTTTTTCCACAAGGAAAAAAGTTGCAGTTTTGACCATCGCTTCCAAGAACCCAGCCATGAATGAGTTTGCGTGGTCTTGTGACCTCCACCAAAAATGCAACACCAGCTACTAATGTCGCTGGGCGCGCATCCATAATGTTCTACAAAATCAAAACTTTACAAAATCATGATTGCACTATGGTACCATGAGTCATAACCTTGCTAGTAGATTCTTGTGGCATTTATCGAATTACCGCCTTTTTTCAATTTGAAGGAGTAATTTCTCAAAGGTACATTACTCATATTTAAATATTTTTTTATAAGTACATTACTGTAGTCTGAGTCTTGTCAACCTAAGAGCATACATATATTCCTGACGCTAGTGAAAATAATGGTGGTCGAAGTGGATCGGGGCAGTGTTGTGCCCCTCGGCAGGAGGGAACCGGTACGGACGACGTATGGTGAACGCAGCGCGACAATGGAGAATTGGAGATACTCTGCTTCTATAAGACGCATATATATCTTCCCTTGATGACGTTACCGTATCTGATATATTCTAATTGATCACTAAAACCTTCAACTAACTTGGAACTGGGGAGAGTTGATCTTTTTTTTAAAAAAAAGAACAAAAAAATGCACAAAATTGAAACGGAGAAAGGCAGGTTGATCTTTTTTTTTTAATGAAAGTCGAACGACGACCGGACTAGGTGTGCGCTTTTATTTCCGTCCAGTCGATCTGCATTTCGCCATCACGCACGGCTCGGAGAGGACAGAGGGGATGGACAGGCGGCTCCATGGCGGCAGTAGATGAAGGTCGGCGGTGGTGACGGATGACTCGCTCGTTCGTGGGAGGTTGAATCGTTATCTGTTTGGCAGAGGTTAAAGGGACTAATGTGTACGTATGAATAAGGGCAAAACAGTCCATACATGGCAAAATACATGTATTTGAGTTGAGAAAATAAAGTGATTAAAATGACAAAATGTCATGTATTAAAAGTGTCAACATTTCAAAGGTTGTTTTAGCGGTCGACGATTGAAATAATAGCGAAGCCTATTGTTTGAAGTCCTATAATAGCAAATTTCTCCCGAATTTGAACTGATCACTGTCGGCGCTGACATCACTGCGCCAATTAAGCGTTCGCAGCTAGCTCTAGCCCGTGTTTAGTTCTCACCTAAAATTTTTTCACCCTCACATCAAAGGAGAATCTTAGATGCATGAAGTATTAAATGTAAACGAAAAAAGTGAAAAGTTATATGGATATGTTGTAAATCGCGAGACGAATCTAATGAGCCTACTTAATCCATGATTTGCAACAGTAATGCTACAGTAAACATCTGCTAATTATGGATTAATTAACCTCTAATTACCATCGTTAGATTCGTCTCGATATTTCCACCCTATCCATATAACTTTTCACCTTTTTTTTTACATTTACTACTTCTAAATCGATAAAATCAAAACCTGAAATCTTTTAACGAAAAGATTTCGTAAACTGAACAAGGCGCTAGTCAAGGAGCCACTGCCACCCCCGGGGTCCAAATGGTGCCGGGCTGCCGGCAGTTTGGGAAACTTGTGCATGGGACAAACGTACACATGTACTTGCTTGCAGAGTAAGGTACTGTAGGTGCTTAATTTGTGGAGCTCCCATCGAGTGAGTACCCTGAGTGGGTCTGCGAGCGGGCCGCCATGGGACGGGGTGTTTAGATCAAGAAAAATGGTGGAAAGTACAAAAGTACTATTTCTATAAAAACGTGTATAGAGATAGAAATGAACTGACACGGTTCTCTAAATAGATAACTTTTCATCAAAATGAGACATTTTCCCTGGATCTAAACAGGCCGGATTCACTGGGTTGAGCAGGTGGTCAGGTAAAAATCTACGGTACTGTGATTGTACTGTACCCTATGTCAACGTATAATAAGTCAAGTACATTGAGAAAAATCCCTTATTTGTTGGAGCAAAAAGAGAGAGAGAGAGAAAAGCATGTCAAATCTTTGCACTCAAAAGTTGGATCGCTCATGGAGAAGTAAGATTATAGATAGGATATGAATTATTTTCTTAAAAAAGTACTCTCCTCAGGTGTAATCAAAGTCTAAATAACTCATTAAACTATTTCTTGGTTTAGTTTTACCCTCTAAGCTATGTCATTTTCTTCAATTTAACCACTAATTGTTTTTTCTGCACGCACAAATTGAACTTCAATTTTAAATTTTATATATGGTGGCAGTGGACATCGAAATGTATGTTAAATGATATTATATTTTTTCATAATAGTTTCATATAATTTATCCCATTGATTATATAATATTATAATTTTGCATCGCGTCATTTTCTCAATCAGAACCATTTGCGTAAAACGTTTTGCAACAGAGGTTGGCGCGGGCTACTAGCTACTGCACGTGCGACCAGCGAGCCCCATACCTGCTAGAGAGCCCAAATGTTAATTTTGGCTGGTGGTGCGCCGATTCAATAATATTATGTGAGGAAAAATAATTTGCTACGCCGCGCTAACAAGGGAAACCAACATAGGCTTATTTTTTCATTCCCAATTTGAGAGGTCAAACCCATCGACATATCACATACAGTACAGCCCATATGGACTAGTATTATTAAAGTGTAATTATCACTGTAACCTTGCGCTCATGTATACAGTACGTCAGAGTTTGACCTGGCAACTGATAAACTTCGGCGGTCAAGCATTGTTCTGCGCACTGATCGTCCCCGACATCTTCCTATTTTGCAGGATTTTTTTGCACGCAGTCATTTCATTCCCCTTTCTGTTATCGAGCTAGCTGCACGAGGTTCTCCTTGCAGCGCACGGAAGCTACACCTCGATCGCCTTGACTCATTTACTAGTAGAATTATTTAAATTGCTGAACGACATAAAACTAGCTAATGGTTGTAGACAGGGCGCCCTCACGTCATATGCTGACATGCAAAATTTTTCAATATGCCTGTGTCTGTTATAGCAATGCATGCAGGTACGACAATAACATTTTTTTTTGAAAAAAAAGTACAGGTCTAATTCCATACAAATCAACAGTGAAATAAGTTTTTTTAGACGTTTTCTACTAATATATGCATCACTCTGTTTCTGACCCCAACAGAATAGCTTACCTAGCTAGCTACTCCCTCCGTTCCAATAAATAAGTCATTCTAACTTTCTTAGAGAGTCAAAATATTTTATCTTTGATCAAAATTATAGAGATGACTTTAACGATTTATAGGAAATATATCTGATGAAAAATCTAATGGTATTTATTTGATATCATAAATGTTAGTACTTTATTGTATAAATTTGGTCAAAGTTGAGAAAGTTTGACTCTATAAGAAAGTTGAAATGACTTATATTTTGAAACGGAGGGAGTATTTAATATAATTTCTTATTTGCACCAGTCGACTAGTACATGACAAAAGAGGTTAGTTCAGCTAATCCACACGAGTCACAACCCTGCTAAGTATGTGCAGTCAATTAGCACTGCACGGGAAGCTTCACAACCCCGTGTCTACTTTGTTAGCTGATTCAAAATCGATCTCGGTTCAGCCAACGATGATTAGTATGTCAAATATACATGTCGTGGAGATTTTTCCACAAGGGAAAGAAAACACAATTTTGAACATCGTTTCCAAGAATAACCAGACACGAATAAGTTAGCATGGTCTCCCAAAATGCAACATCAGTTGCAAATGAAACCAGATGTTTTTCTTTGATAAAAAAACGCGTAATAATAATAATAATAAAACTAAAACAGAGAAGGGAACGGGAGTGAATGGCACGGGTTGACCTTTTGGTATGAGAAAAGTCGCGCGCCGTCCCCGCGCGCGCGCTTTCCTCCGGTCGTTGTCGAAGACTCGAAGGGCATTTCGCCATCCCGCACGGGCTCGCCAGCTCGGAGGGGAGGAGGAGCCCCACCCGGCCACCCTTCTCCTCCATCTCCATGTGCACGGCGCCGCTTCCCAGCACCGTCGTCTCGTCTGCTGCTCCGAGTGGTTCGGATCGTGGCTGACAGACAGCTCGCACACACCCCAAAAGGCCTCCGTTTGATTTGACCTGATCACGTCGGCGCTGACGTCACGCGCCAGGATTAGCTTCGCCTGAATGGCTGACGCGCCCCGGGGAGGGGGGGGGGGGGGGGGGGGGGGGGGGGGGTGGGGGTTCACCGCAGCAGTGCTGCCACCCAGAGTCCAAATGGTGCCGGCAGGTTGGGAAACTTGTGCGCGAGGCCGTGCACACACGTGCTTGGTAGTACTTGCTTGTACCGTAAGATACGTGCTTCCTGCGTGCGTGGAGCTCCTTGTGGGTCTGCAAGCGGGCCATGCGTGTCAGAGTCGTTGGGTTGAGCAGGTTGGGGCTTAGATGGAACGTGAAATTTTTTCGAGTATGTCGGACACACATTTGAAGTATTAAATATAGACTAATTACAAAACTAATTACATATTCTGTCAGTAAATCGGAAGACGAACCTAATGAGTCTAATTAATCCGTCATTAGCACATGGTTACTGTAGCAATTTATTGTCTAATCACGACCTAACTAGGCTTATTAGATTCGTCTCGCGAAGTACACTCCATCCATATAATGGGTTATTTTTTTCGACTACATTTAATATGCCATGTATGTGAGGGAACATACTCGAAAAAAATTTCGTGAAACATCAGGGCCTTGATCAGGTAGGTCAAAATCTGAGGTGACGCGACTCTTCTTTTCATTTTTTTTACACCTATGTCAACGTATGATAAATCTGTCTAAAAAACATGCAGGAAATAATTCATTTGCCTTGCTTCTAAAGAAAAGGGAATAAGTCATCGCGTCATTTTCTGAGTCAAAACCATTTCCGTGAAACGTTTCGCAACAGAGGTTGGCGCGGGGCACTGTACACGTGCGACCCGCGAGCCCCATAAATACCCTTGCAAAGTAGACGCAGAGCCGTAGGAAAGCTGCCCCAGAGGCAGGCGAGTTAACCGTAGCGTATACACATCGAGCCGCGAGCAACAATGGACGCTGCTGCGGGAGGGAGGGATGGCGAGGAGAAGAAGGAAGGGAAGAAGGCGAACGGCGGCGGCGGCGACGCCGGCGACAAGAAGGTGTCGTTCACGGGGCTGTTCCGTTACGCCGACGGCACGGACGTCCTGCTGATGGTCCTCGGCACGGTGGGGGCGCTGGCCAACGGCGTCTCGCAGCCCATCATGACCGTCATCTTCGGCCAGGTCATCAACGCCTTCGGCGGCGCCCTCTCCGTCGACGACGTCCTCGGCCGCGTCAACAAGGTGAGAGCTCGCCGGAGACACCGTACCTCCGCCGCGCCATCTTAGCTACCTCGTTGCTAGCCATTCTTCCGAAACACGTGTATGGCGTGGAGACAAGCCATAGCCGAGGTCAAATCCAGTCTCATGGAGGTCTGATCTGATCGAGATAGAAAGCTCTGTTAATTCTTGGCGTTTGTGCTTTCACTACCTCGGGAGAACGATGGGTCTCGTACTCTCGTATCTTGAGTTCCTGACGTTTGGCGCCATTAGTCCCCTGCTTTTTTGTTCTTTGTTCATCTTTTAGTTTCTTTCACACTTCTCCCTTTTGTTGGTTATTGAACCTTGAGATAGAAGACGGAATGATGCCAATCGAATTTGATCCTCCTTAGAAATCAAAATTATTCCAGGATCCGGGTTCGACAGGGACTTGTTAGTGACGTCCAATATGAACAAGATGCCTTTTCAAATTCTAATTCAACTGTTTTGCGTGCAAAACGTTGCACTGCTCCTTCTCTCTTCTTGGAGTGAATTGTTGTCATCTGTTCATCCATGAGTTTGAACCAAGCTTTAATATTTTCATACCAAGGCGTCAAACATGGCCACGCTTAAAAGCATGAAGCAGAGTCTTACGGGTTACCGGCTTAGTACACCACTAAATAAGTACATAAAAAAAATACAAGTACACATATAGAACATTTCAGGACAACAAACAACTAACTCGACGATCTAGGGACCAAGTAGAATATTTTTTTCGCATTTATAATTCCTTTTCTTCCGCACATGCATTTTTCTTTTCTTTTTTTCTTCACGATGTGCTTTCTGAAAGCTACCTTTCTGAAGCAGGAATGCAAATCGATTAGCTAAAGACAGTAACTTGTAGGTTATTCCAGTTGATTGCAACTTGTAAAATATAATAATAAGAGACCATGTGGAACAAAGTTACTATAATTGATAACTAACCACCACAGGTAACGGCTGGAATCTTTCATGATCAAAGATCCGGAACTCTGTCCAAGAACAGGGTTAGAGACCATCCACACTGACAAATTTGTCCGTTGCATGTTCTTTGCCAGCAGGTTTTATACGATTCCTGAATAAAATAAATTACAAAAAACATTCATCAAATACATCACTAAAAATCCATTTCCTTACATTCCTTTTTGAGACACGAGTGCATTTCTCACACTGCTGCTGTTCTACCTTCCTTCCTTTCAGGCAGTTCTGAATTTTGTCTACCTGGGCATTGCAACAGCGGTTGTTTCCTTTCTCCGTAAGTATTAGTAGACTTTTTGTTAACCCTTGCAATCTTCATATCCGCTTGCACTCTGCATCACAAGCTAACATTGCTGCTGCTAACGATGACCATCGGTAGTAAAAAAAGAATCCTGCATTACGTACAATGATAAGAAAAGATAAGCTTAACAAAAAAAGAAGCTTTGTCGCACGTATGCCAGCTTGCATTCATATCAATGTTTCAACTTTCAAACATGCAAGTTGTCATCACGGAGCAGAGTTCAACTTTGACTTTTGTTATATATATACTTTCAAAGAAGGGTACATAAAGTTAGTGTTCAGCAGTTCATGATAGTGGTAACAAAGCCAACATGTTTTGAACTTCCATGGAAGAGATACAAGAAAAAGTGTAAGATTAAAACATTGCTTCTTCAGCAGACTGATTTTAGGAAAAAAATCTGAAATAGAGTTCTAGTACATGTTTATTGTTTAAGGTATATATATGGTGTTCGTAGCGATTAAATTTGAATCCAATGCGTTCTTTGTGCAGAGGTGTCATGCTGGACAATGACAGGAGAAAGGCAGGCAACACGCATTCGATCTCTGTACCTCAAATCTGTCTTGAGACAAGAAATAGCATTCTTTGATGTAGAAATGACAACTGGGCAAGTAGTTTCAAGGATGTCTGGTGATACCGTGTTGGTTCAGGATGCCATTGGTGAGAAGGTAATAGCTTTCTCCTCTATGAAAATGAAAAGTGCAGAACCAAACTCTCTGTTGATTATCACCAGCTTATATTAAAAATTGCACAATTTGACACTCCCAAAACTCTTCAGGTCGGCAAGTTCCAACAACTCATTGCTACCTTCATAGGTGGCTTTGTAATAGCATTCGTAAAAGGATGGCTTTTATCTCTTGTCATGTTGGCATCCATACCTCCAGTTGTCATTGCTGGAGGAATTGTCTCAAAAATGCTTTCTAAAATCTCTAGCAAGGGGCAAGCATCATACAGTGACGCGGGGAATGTAGTCGAACAGACACTTGGGGCCATTAAAACAGTAAGTTCAATGCACTCAGTGATTAATTAATGGCAGGTACAAGACAAATCTCTACATTTTCAATGTGGCATGCACTCACCAGTTTTCTTGTGGCTACATCTGTGTAACAGGTTGTCTCCTTCAACGGTGAGAAGCAAGCTATTGCAATGTACAATAAACTTATACACAAGGCATACAAGGCAGCTGTTGAGGAAGGAATTACCAATGGTTTTGGCATGGGTTCGGTTTTCTTTATATTTTTCTCAAGCTATGGTTTAGCCATATGGTATGGTGGCAAGTTGATTCTTAGCAGAGGTTACTCAGGAGGAGACGTCATCAATATCTTGTTTTCAATAATGACCGGGGCAATGTGAGTTTCTTTAAATTAAGAGGAAATTCTTACGGTGATCCATGTTGCATGGCTGGTGGTGATGGTGTTGATTTCCAATATTTTGTGCAGGTCTTTAGGTAATGCAACACCCTGCATGGCAGCCTTTGCAGAAGGACGATCTGCAGCATACAGATTATTCACAACAATCAATAGGAAACCAGAAATTGACCCTGATGACCCAACCGGTAAGCAGTTAGAAGACATCAAGGGTGATGTTGACCTAAAGGACGTGTACTTCAGCTACCCAGCAAGACCAGAGCAACTAATATTTGATGGATTCTCATTACACGTGCCCAGCGGCACTACAATGGCTATAGTTGGGGAGAGTGGAAGTGGCAAGTCAACTGTGATAAGTCTTGTAGAAAGATTTTATGATCCACATGCTGGTGAGGTTTTAATTGATGGGATTAACATTAAAAGTTTGCGGCTTGATTGGATAAGAGGGAAGATCGGTCTTGTTAACCAAGAGCCATTGCTCTTTATGACATCTATCAAAGATAACATATCATATGGCAAAGAGGATGCAACAATTGAAGAGATCAAAAGAGCAGCTGAGCTTGCTAATGCAGCAAATTTCATTGATAAATTGCCCAACGTATGCCACAGATCCAGTGAATTAACTTCTGTACATCCTATATCTTATATTATAAGCTCAGTGCTAATATTTTTCTGTTTTCCTCATACCAGGGCTATGACACGATGGTTGGCCAACGTGGTGCTCAGCTCTCAGGTGGACAAAAGCAAAGGATCGCTATTGCAAGAGCAATAATTAAAGATCCCAGAATTCTTTTGTTAGATGAGGCGACTAGTGCATTGGATGTGGAGTCAGAGAGGATTGTTCAGGAAGCACTGAATAGGATCATGGTGAACAGAACAACACTTGTGGTTGCACATCGTCTGAGTACTGTAAGGAATGCTGATTGCATATCAGTTGTTCAACAAGGGAAAATAGTCGAGCAAGGTTATGATCCCTTTTCCATTGTGCCTAGCGCATTTGCATTCATTACATGCACACCATGTTTTAACTAAGCTATCAATTCCTTGCATCTATAAATATTTCACAGGTGCCCATGATGAATTGATAATGAACCCTGATGGTCCTTATTCTCAACTTATTCGTCTGCAAGAAAGCCAAGAAGAAGAACAGAAAATAGATCGGCATGTGTCTGATTCAAGGTCTAAAAGTAGAAGCCTCTCACTGAAGCGATCGATAAGCAGAGGTTCTGCAGGAAACAGTAGTCGCCATTCTTTGACACTCCCGTTTGGTATGCCTGGTTCAGTTGAGTTGCTCGAAGGCAATGATGCAGACAGGGAGAATTGGAAAGAGCAGGATGATGATAGTGAGGCCCCAAAGAAAGATCCTATGGGACGGCTAGCTGGTCTAAACAAGCCAGAGCTACCGATTCTTTTGTTAGGAGCACTAGCTGCTGGAGTCCATGGAGTGCTTTTTCCAATGTTTGGCCTAATGATCTCCAATGCCATCAAAACTTTCTATGAGCCGCCTCACAAACTAAAAAAGGATGCAAGTTTTTGGGGTTTGATGTGTGTTGTGCTGGGTATTGTATCGATAATATCAATACCAGTGGAGTATTTCTTATTTGGAGTAGCTGGGGGAAAGCTTATCGAGCGTATTCGTGCCTTGTCATTTCGGAGCATTGTGCACCAAGATGTTGCTTGGTTTGATGATCCCAAAAACTCCAGGTAGACTTTCAATTGATTATTTTCTTCATTTCTACTTAAGGGATTTCATATTTTGTGTACTAATGGGCAAATTGTATCTTACAGTGGAGCGCTTGGTGCAAAGTTGTCAGTTGATGCTCTAAATGTCCGACGATTAGTGGGTGATAACTTGGCCTTGTTAACTCAGGTCATCTCAACACTAATCACTGGATTTGTCATTGCTTTTGTGGCAGACTGGAAGCTCACATTGATCATCCTTTGTGCAATGCCACTATCGGGTGCTCAAGGTTATGCACAAGTAAAGTTCTTGAAGGGCTTCAGTCAAGATGCCAAGGTAATATATGTAAAAAAAGGCCTTCAAGTTGTTCTTGTCATTATATGAAATATGAAATAACAACTGAAACTATGATCTGTTTATTTTCTAAACAATCAAACCAATGCTTGCTCTTATAAAATTTATGACATATCATTGAGGTCTTCAAATTACATAAGAATAAATGAACACTCTAGATATTATTCTTTGAAAACTACATGATAATGACAATGTATTGTTGTTTCTGCAGATGCTGTATGAAGATGCAAGTCAAGTGGCCACTGAGGCAATCAGTAGTATCAGGACAGTAGCTTCTTTTAGTGCTGAGAAAAGAGTCATGACAGTCTATGATCATAAATGTGAAGCTTCAAAGAATCAAGGGGTCAGAACAGGAATGGTTGGTGGCCTTGGTTTTGGTTTCTCATTCATGATGATGTACCTTACATATGGTCTTTGTTTCTATGTTGGAGGTCAATTTGTGCGCCATAACATATCTACTTTTGGAGACGTTTTCAAGGTTAGAAAATATCATGTCAATAGTATTTTCCCCCATTAAATTTCCCATTGAAGATTTATGTTTAACACATGTCTTGCAGGTTTTCTTTGCACTGATGTTGGCAACAATTGGTGTATCTCAAACAAGTGCATTGGCGTCTGATTCTACAAAGGCTAAGGATTCGTCTATCTCCATATTTGCTTTATTGGACCGAAAGTCGAAAATCGACTCAGCCAGTGATGAAGGTTTGACAATAGACGAGGTCAAGGGTGACATCGACTTCCGACATGTTAGCTTCAAGTATCCAAGCCGTCCAGATGTTCAAATCTTCAGTGATTTTACCCTACACATTCCCTCTGGAAAGGTTAGCTTAACATCTCTCTGCAATTCCATATCTTCTAACAGTGATATAATCAGCTGCTTACTTCCTTTACGGTTTTATACAGACTGTCGCACTTGTGGGAGAGAGTGGCAGTGGAAAATCAACAGTCATTTCTTTGTTGGAAAGATTCTACAATCCTGACTCTGGTACCATCTCACTGGATGGTGTAGAAATCAAGAGCCTAAAAGTCAATTGGCTTAGGGACCAAATGGGGCTAGTGGGCCAAGAGCCTGTGCTCTTCAACGACACAATCCGCGCCAACATAGCATATGGGAAGCACGGGGAGGTCACTGAGGAGGAGCTCATCAAGGCCGCAAAGGCAGCCAATGCACATGAGTTCATATCAAGCCTTCCCCAGGGATATGACACCACTGTTGGAGAGAGGGGGGTTCAGCTATCTGGTGGTCAGAAGCAACGAGTAGCCATCGCAAGGGCCATACTAAAAGATCCTAGGATTCTTCTTCTTGATGAAGCAACGAGCGCCTTGGATGCTGAGTCTGAGCGCATTGTGCAAGATGCCTTGGATAATGTGATGGTTGGCAGGACCACAGTTATTGTGGCGCACCGTCTCTCGACAATCAAAAGTGCTGATATTATTGCGGTTCTCAAGGATGGCGTGATAGTGGAGAAAGGAAGACATGAGACACTGATGAACATCAAAGATGGATTCTATGCTTCGCTAGTTGAACTTCGTTCAGCTTCATCATAGATTCATAGTACCTAGGTTAAGAATTTTGTTCCGGTCACTAGGCATTGTACATCTTCCTTGATTCTTCTCTTTGTTTTTATAGTTCTGGTGTGCTATGAATTCATTGGGATTTACAGAAGAGTTTCGAGAAGTAAACTCCACTTTGCTTCACTGTAAGCAACGGTTGACATTTTGAATGGCGGACTCCATGTAGTTATGCAAAAATTCATGATTTGTATTGCACTTGTACAGTTGTACCTATGTGGCTCTGTCAGCATCAACTACTGGTCCCCAAACTACAAGGGACCACGAACCTGTTTGTAGGAGTAATTTGGATCCTGATCCTTATGATATATTATAAATCTGAACGAAATCCTAATAATTCATATATCTATCCCAATTTCCCAACGAAGATTTTCTATTAGCATCTATGGTGCTCCTCATCCGAATGACCCACCATCAAATCATCTACTAAAAATTCTGAGCTACTTTAAGCAAGCAGATAAGAAGATGCCAAACATACCGACGCACCAACGATGTCATGGTTGGCAGATCAGCGACGCCATGTGCACCGAAGTACCAAGCCCCGAACAGCCAACCGCTGTCGCAACGGCTCGGCCAGGCTCGGCACGCGACGCCCGCGGCCGCTGCTGCATCGGCGAGCTGCCGCCGCCGCCGCCGCCGCTGCTCGAGGCCCCCCGCAATGAAGTCGAGCGCTGCGCCAGCGCCCCCCAAATCGGCTGCCAATGCGTGCCGGTCCCGGGCGCGTTCGACGAGGTTAGCCGGCTGGTTGGTTGGCCGGCGGGCCCGTGGACGGGGCGCCGCCGTGCAGCGGTTCGTTCGTGTGTGTGGCGGAAGGCCTTTGCTTTCTCCGCGCCGCGCCTCCACGAGGAGATTGGGCCCACGAGTTCCTCCGGGCCTTCAATTCGAGTCCAGCCCATTAAGTTCTAGCCAGGCTGTGCCGCACGTAGGACGACAGTTGAGCCCACCTGCTTTGGATTTGCCTGCGAGAGAGCCTTGGGCCGGTTTGCGCAGCCTTGGTGTCCAAACATTAGGTAGCTTTATTCTGTGCTAAAAAAAATAGGTAGCTTCATTCTCCAGATAAACCACATTATTCCGACAGATAATATATAATTGTCACCGCATGACATCAAGCACCTCCCGAGAGTTCTTTTGAAATGCCCGAGTGCATCCGTCAAGATGTTGGTACGCTATAATTTGCACATGAGCAGCCACCGTAGTCCGTAGCAACGATCGATACACTTGTCGTCAGGACCTGCGCTGTTCAGAGTCAAGCTTCCTCTTAATGTAGCGATCTCAGTAGAATTTTTTTCGGTTCCTTTTACATTCCTAATCGTTCTGTACATATATTTTTCTCCCTACTACAATGAAAAGGCTGAGCACCTGCCAATTTTGCTATAAAAAAGTCACCATTCTTCTTCACCATTTCTTATCAAATGGCAAGGGTTTCCTAGTTTGATTTAGACATCCCCATACAAGAAAAAACAAATAGCAACAAATAACCCCAACAAAAATTTTCTAACAAAAAAATTACCAGCCACTTGCAAATAGCTATCTATTTTCTAGGGACAACATGGCAGCAAACAGGAAGATGAAGGCACTATGTGGGAAATAGGCAAGAGAAAATTTGAGTGGCAGTGGGGTTTTTAAGTTTGTCAGGTTCTATATTTTGGTCGGTTATCCTTTAGTTTGGCGGGCAGCGAGCACACTAGTCCCTCCGTCCTGAAATACAAGGCATCTTACACTTCAAATTTTGTCCCTAAATATAAAGCATTTTAGGATTTTTTGGTAAATATTCGATCAACTCAATTAAAAACTTGCCAAATATTTCTCTCGTTAACTAGAAAACTTGCCTTGTGTTTCCATTTGCGAAGGGTATATGAGATATTTGCCCACCTCTTTAATCTGTCTTAAAAATCTTAGGATGCATTGTATTTCAGGACGGAGGGAATAGTCTAAATGTGAAACTACTTTATGTTATTTTGGTCAGTTATCGAATCGGTCTGAATGCTGCAACAAAGCACTTATGTCTGTATGTGATACTGATGCATATCTCAATGTTAAGCTGCGAGTCACTTACAAAAGACCACATAGTTCTCATGCATATTTGATCACAACATCAAGGAAGAATTAAATGATATAGTGAGTCTATGAAACTATGTAATGAAACTATACACTGAAAGTGACTGTTTCCTTACACTAAAAGCTAAGACTCCTCTTCGAAACCCCTCCCGAAAGAAAACTTCCGCCCGCCGCCCACTTCCCTGGTCCCTCTCCTCTGTACACCCGGCGGCCTCGCCGGTAAGCGGAGGAGGGGGATCCATCCTCTTCGTAGGTGTAGTTTTTGTCCTTTTGATCTAAGGTTTGGTCTCTAACGGCATCGACGAAGGTGGCCACGACGATGACGCTTTGGAATAAGGTCTCTCTGGTCTTCCCCTACCTCGACGACGTCCGATCCGGCGCCGACGAAAGGCCTATGAGAGTAGGTTCTGCAGGATCTGTAGGTTCCCTTCGGATCTTTGCGGTTTGTGTGTCTATCATTCAGGAGATGCAGTTGGCTATCATTTGGTGTGGCGACCATGACCTCTTCCTTCGGTTTCAACTGTGACATGATCCGGTTTCTCCAACCCTCTGCTATGGTGGTGAAGGGTTGCAAGCATGCGTTGCGTTGGGTGTTCTCCCAGCCGATGTTCTTCCAGCGGTTGCTAGATCTCATTGTAAGTAGCGAGTGGTTTATGCGGTCTTCAAAGCCTTTGACGATGGTGTTTGCAGGCGCCCCTTTCCCTTACTGTCGTTTCAGTGCATTTTTCAAGTGCCGGTGGTTGATAAACATACGATGGAAGAAGACGACCAGAGAGCTTTTCGCTGTAATTTTAATTTCGTTTTATCGTCTTGTGTCAAATTGTCCTTTTGTACCGCTTGTTCTCCTTGATATGAATCAGATATGAGACACCATTTGGTGTCTTTCGCAAAAAAAAAACTAATATAGCAGTCTAGATAACTGTGTAGTTTTAAAACTCCCTGTTAAGACTAGCTATCGCTTCGTTGCTTAATTGACTAAGGCCACTCTCAGTGGAGAGTGTCATCGCACGATTTGAGAATTTGAGAACTGTGTTGAAGTAATGAATGTCATCACCATGATATCATCTCTCATCCTATGACACTCATCTTTTCTCTTCTCATAAATAACTCTGTCTCATAAATAACTATGTAATGTCAGCAAATTTGTTGATGTGACATGATATGACACTCAGCACAGTACGAAACCCCGGTAATAAATGATGATCCTGCTCGTGTCCTACAAAATCAGCAAAATTAATTAATGGTCAAGTAGCTAGTTAACTATAGGATTTGGACGACCACGAGAAATCATGGCTCTATGATATGATCCGACGCCCATGAGATGGGAATCAAATTTGCAGTCATGTGCGGTTCTTCCTGCGAGCTCACTCAAACAAGCTGCAAGAGCTAGCTTGATGGAGCCGTCGAGACTCGAGAGTCGAGATCAATCTACCAAGTTGACCCCACGTGCTGTGATCGAGAGAAGCATATATTGTTCCTAAGTTAGTATGTGTGCAATATAATCACCATCAATTCCAAAACCTCGAGCGCGTAGGTCCCACGCGTCATCACCTTCCTCCCTCCCTCATTATTTTTTCCCCTTCTTCACATCTCCCTCCTATCTCTCCTTGCTGTTGGCGCTCCCTGTAACACCGTGCTTTTTAAGGCATTTAAAAATACGAGCTTTCTAAAATTTTTCTTAATTAAACCTAATCTCCTCCCCTAACAATATTCCAAAATATATAAACATGCATTTAATTGGACATATGTGTTGCACTTGCATGTTTAGAAACTTCTCTTTCCAATTCTTGGGATTAATATCTAAGTCCAACTTAAATATTAATTTCCTATATCCAATCCCTCTAAAACGCCCCAAGTACATGTTCATCTTAAGCCTCACACTCAAACTCTATTTAAATTTGAGTAGGGAAATTTGAATCCCTACTCAAATTTAAGCTCAAATCCTTCTCAAATAAATAGAAACCCCTCTTAAATAGTAAATGGGCCGAACCCTGCTTCTGGCCCAGCCATCCTCCGCGGTGCGTCGCCGAAGTCCACCTTTTCTCCTTCAACTTCCGGTCTCGCTCACCCTTTCCCCTCCTCCGGCCGGCCTGCGGCCCATCCTCTCACCCTTCCTCCAGCCCAATTCACCCCGCGCGGCCCACGCCCTGGCTGAGGTGACGTCAGCACGACGTCATCTCCCCATCCCCTTGCGCAGCGCCGCCGCCAAGGAACTCCCCCCTTGGCGCCACCGTCTGCCGGCGCCACCGCCGCCGCAAAAGTCGCCACCGGCACAGCTTTACCGCGCGCCACGCCGCATACCCACCGCCGCCGCTAAGGCCACCGCCGGCACCGCCATCTACGTCCGGCTGCTGCCACCAATGCCCTGCACCGCCGCACGAGCCGCCACCGCCAAGCTCACCAACACGGACGTCGGTGCCGCTCCGCCGCGCACTGCCACACACGGCCGTGCACCAGCCGCAACTCTACTGCGCCGCGCCACTGCCGCGCGCCGTGGCCATGCTCAGTCGGCTGCACGCCACCACGCTGCCGCACGCGCCGTCGCCGATGGGAAACAACTTCCCCCACGCCGGCGTTCGCCGGCGCCGCTGTCACGCGCACGCCGCCACTACTTCGACGAAGCCCCACGCCGCAGCGTCAATGCCCCCGCTTGGCCGCGTCCACGCCGTCACGCACCACCGCTGGCAAGCCGCTCCCCTGCCTTCGCCGTCCACCGGGCCGACCGCCGCCACCACGCGTCACGCCGTGCCGCACGCCCCACGTACGCCATCGCGTACGTCACCTTCCCCTCTCCCTCCGGCCGTTATTGCCGCCCCGCTTTGCGCCCATCCCTCCCACCTACCTCGGACACCTGCGACACTGCCACCGCCATCCGATCCATCTCCACCGGTCGAGATCGACCTAGGGAGGCGAGCGCAACGCGTGCCAGCACCACAGGCCTCCACCGCATCACGACCGCGGCACCTGTGGGGCACGCCCGTGAAATGGAGCTCCCCAAGTACCTGCATTAGTCCTGGAAGCCCTAATGCAAGTAGTTCTTCACAAGCGGTATCGAAAACCATCATCGAATAACCTTTTATTGATAATTTACATCGATGTACAGCTTAGAGTCTGTACAAGGGCTACAAGCGGGCCTCAAAGCCTCCGCTTATTCAGAAAATATAAAACTACCAGTACTATGTAGAGCCTCAGCATCGCGGTGGAGCACGTCACCATTCCGAGCCTTCGTCGTCTGCTCCGTCTTCGATGAAGTCCTCTGGTATGAAGTGGAAGCAAGGGTGAGCACTCCTGACAGGGGTACTCAGCAAGTCCCAAAGTAATTTAATAGATTAATTAAGTTTGGTCCTGGAGGGGCACAACCTCCCTACCAGTCCCAGTTAGTGAACAAAGATATATCAACCTGCGGTAAGGGAAATCCGCGGGTCATGTTCATTTTAGTGCTCTAATCGACGGGGACTTTTACCAATTGGACTCTTGCCGGAGTCACGGCTATCCAGATAGGTTTGTCGCTCTGCAGAGGTCGTACTTCCCTGTCCCGCATTCGGTCAGCCCGTACCGTGTACTTTGGCGGAACTGCCCTACGAGATCCATTCCCACCAGCGTCTATCACTAGACAGCCACTCCCTAGCTCTGTCCACGGAAACTATTGGGGCCTAAGTAGGAGTCACGCACGTCCACACAGGGACCTTCCCGGGGAAAGATTCTTGATGCATCAAGAATATATATATCGTGGCACCCCGCCACCAGGTCCTCCCGACCCTGTCACCTGCGACTCGTACCTGGCCAGACCCAGCCCTCTGTCGGGGTCTGTCTCCAATAGTCCCGTTGCCCACCGTGGCCCCTTGGGACAGTTTACTAAGGCTGGCTAGTGGGGTGTGGATCAAGGCCTCACATAAATAAGCATTCCCGAAGGCCATGCTTTTTTAGGCATGCGGGACTGTACTAGGCAATGGAAAGATTCTCCCGCGAACCGGTCCTTAGTGGCGACCTGAAGTGGCTCTTAGGATAGAATCCCCTTCCTTGGGATCTTCCTTCCACTCTCCGGTCTAAAGTAAAGACTGTGTAATCAAGTTCCGGTTCTCCAATTTCAATTATCCGGGCATGCTTATATAACAGAAGTAATTTCCATAATTATTAATGTAGACGGGACTTGCCTTGTCTAGCGTCGGGGTCGTCTCCTGCTTCCTCTTCGTAATCCGGATCCTCGGTGTTGTTCTCGGGGTCAGAGTCTGCTGGTTAGTCACACAAATCAATACATCAATCAAGGGTTAACGGGCGATTTCCTTATTAAATGGATTTAAACCAAAAGAGGTGACTATTCAATCTAGGGGTTGTGGGTGAGGTTTATAGGGAAAGAAATGTATTTCTAGGCTTAAGAATTATTCTAGGATTTTTGGTGAATTTTAGGAATTTTTGGAAAGCTCTAAGGTGGAGAATTAAACTCTTGTGTGCAATTAGCCGGGTGTACCTAGCAATTTACTAAGGAAGAGAGAGACAGACAGGCGGGGCCCGCGGGGCGCGGCCCGCGCTGAGTACTGTGCTGTGGGCCATGGACCATGGCCCGTGGACCCATGACCTCCTTGGGTCAGCGGTCCACGAGGACCGGGTGCAGGGAGGAAGGAGAGGGGGAAGGTGGCAGCCGCGGTGGCTGACCGTGCCGCTGGCCCGTGGGGCCACGGCAGCGTGGCAGCCACATGGGCGCCAGCTGGCCGAGAAGAGGGGACGGACGGTGCACGGCGGCTGGAGAAGTGCAGTCGCCGGAGGAGTTGAGCCATGGCCACGGCGGGCGGCGGGGAAGGCTGGGGTTTGGCAGGGAGGGATAGGGCAGTGCGGCGGCGAGGTTGGGCATGCTCTAGCGGAGCGGCGGGGCTTGTGGTGGTGCCCAAGCTCGCCGGAGCTCGGGCGACGGGCGGTGCAGAAGGGGAAAGGCTCGAGGATGCGTTTCAGCCACCGCGAGGTGGTTGGTTGCGGCCGGCGGTGGCGTGGAGCACGGCGGGTGCCTGGACGTGGCAACGGCCGGCACAAGACCCTCACAGCGGGTCGCCGGAGTGCGGCGGCGCTCGGGTCCCGCGGGCTCGGCTGCGGCATAGGTGGAGGGCAAAGGGAGGGGAGCGGCGAGTGCAGCGGCGCTGGGACTTACCGGAGCCACGGCGGCGAAGCTCCCGGCGTGGCTCAGCCGGACGCGTGCAGCGGCATTGGAGCTCGTGCTCGGCCGGCGCCGGCGAGCGGATGTGTGATGTGCGGGGGCGAGTGTGTGTGGGATGGAGCTCCGAGGGAGCGCGCCCTGGGCTATTTATAGCCCGGGGGTGAGCTCTCCCGGCGCTCTCCCCGGCCAGACGCGTGGCGCGCCGGCGAGCGGGGCGGCGACGCGTGCCCCCCCCGGCGGCGAGCTCCGTGCGGAGCTGCGGGGCGCGGTCGGCGCCGCACTCGCGATGCGGTGGAAGGCCGTGGGGACGACACGCGGCGTGCTCGTCCCGCTAGGCTTGATCCGCGCCGGTGGAGGCGGATCGGGCGGCCGCGGCGGCGGGATGGCGCGACAGGCAAGCGGAGGAAGAAGGGGGGCTGTACAGTGACGTCAGCGTGATGTCACCGGGGATGAGCAACGCGCGCGCGGGAGAGTTGGAGGGGGTGGAACGGACTTCGGGAGAGGGAAGCGGGGATGACTTGGGCCGCGGGATGGCGGGGGAGAAGTTGGGCCGGCGGGTGAAGCTGGGCCGGCGGCCGGGTTTCGGCCCAAGGTAAGGTTTTCTCCTTTTCTTTTTCCTGTTTTCTCTTCTCTTTTCTATTTTAAGTTTGAATTTGATTTTTGAATTCATTTCAAATCTAACTTGAGTTTTTGGCTAGGTCTTAGGGTTTAGGATTATTCTAAAGTTAGAACAAGCATATGCATATGGTTGGTTTCAAAATATTCTAATGCATTTCATTTTTCTAATGCATTATCCTATTAAAGTGAATCTAGTTTTTAATATTAAAAAATATCTTAATTTCCTTTTTAAATGCTCTCTAATTTCTAGGGTGTCACAGACCTACCCCACTTAAAGTGAATCTCGTCCTCGAGATTCGTCTGGTTCCTGGAATAGATACGGGAATTCTTTTCTGAGATTTTCCTCTTTTTCCCACGTGGCCTCCGCCTCTATGTGATTGCTCCATTGTACCCGGCAAAACTTAGCCGCCGTTCTTCGGGTTTGTCTGATGGTTGTATCCAATATTCGCGTGGGTCTTTCTTGGTACCTCAAATCTGGTTGTAGATCTACTGTTTCTGGAGCTGTTTGTTCCTCGGGTACCCTTAGGCATTTCCTTAGTTGAGATACATGAAATACCGGGTGTATATCTCCCAGTTCTTCTGGTAATGCCAGTCGATAGGCTACTTTTCCAATTCTATTTAGTATCCGGTAGGGGCCGATATACCGGGGTGCTAACTTTCCTTTGATTTGGAATCTTCGTGTCCCTCGGATAGGAGCTACTTTCAGATACACAAAGTCATTGTCTTCGAAGGTCAATTCCTTTCTTCGGGTATCAGCATAACTTTTCTGTCGATTTTGTGCTATCTTTAGATTCTCCTGTACCTGTCTGGTTTTCTCTTCAGCATCCCGTAATATAGCTGGCCCAAACAATGACCTTTCTCCTGTCTCTGACCATAGTAAGGGTGTCCTACATTTTTTGCCGTACAGGGCTTCAAAGGGTGACATTTGTAAACTAGCTTGGTAGCTATTATTGTATGAGAACTCTGCATACGCTAAGCTTTCTTCCCAGTCCTTTCCATAGGTCAGAACACAAGCTCGTAACATATCTTCTAGTATTTGATTCACTCGCTCGGTTTGTCCATCAGTTTGAGGGTGGTATGCCGAGCTATAATCCAGGGTGGATCCTAAACTTTTATGCAGGGTTTTCCAGAAAGTGGAGGTAAACTGTGGCCCTCGATCAGTTACTATTCTCTTAGGTACTCCATGAAGTTTCAGAATATTGTCTATATATAGCCAGGCTAATTTGTCGCCTCCATGGGTTGTTTTTACGGGAATAAAATGAGCAATCTTGGTTAGACGGTCTACAATTACCCAGATCGAGTCATTTCCTTTAGCTGTCCTGGGTAGGCCAACGATAAAATCCATACTAATTTCTTCCCATTTCCATTCAGGTATGGGTAACGGTTGCAGTAATCCGGCTGGTTTCTGATGCTCAGCTTTGACGGTCCTGCAGATATGGCAACTAGCTACATATTCAGCTATATCCCTTTTCATGCCTGGCCACCAATAGGATTCTCTTAGGTCTTGATACATCTTGGTGGATCCGGGGTGTATAGAGTAGGCCGAGTTATGAGCTTCATTCATGATTGTTTTTCGTAATTCATCCTGGGGTGGTACGCAGATTCGGTTTCGGAAGTAAAGGGTGCCTTCTTTATCTACTCGAAGGTCTGGCCCTTTTCCAAGTCCAATAGAATCCTGAAGCAGCATGATCTCCTTGCTTCTCTTTTGAGCTTCTTTAATTTGCACTTGGAGCAGAGGCTGTAAATGGATGTTGGCAAGATATCCAAAGGGTATCACTTGTAGATTTAAAGCTCGCATCTCCTGAGCTAGCTTTTCTGGTCGGTAGCTGGACTTCCGGCTTAGGGCATCGGCTACCGTATTAGCTTTTCCCGGGTGGTATCGTAGTTGTATGTCATAGTCCTTCATTAGTTCCAGCCATCTTCGCTGCCTTAGGTTTAACTCCTTTTGTGTGAAGATGTACTTAAGACTCTTATGGTCCGTATAGATATCACACCGTTTGCCCAATAGATAGTGTCTCCAAGTTTTTAGGGCATGAACCACCGAAGCTAATTCCAGGTCATGAGTAGGGTAATTCACTTCGTGGGTCTTCAATTGTCGTGATGCATAGGCTATTACCCTTTCGTTCTGCATGAGAACTGCCCCTAGTCCTTTGCGAGAAGCGTCACAGTATATCACGAAGTTCTGATATATATCTAGCAAAGCTAACACCGGGGCGGTTACCAATCTTTGCTTCAGTTCTTGAAAGCTATTTTCACAAGCCGTCGTCCATTTAAACTTTACTTTTTCCTTGGTTAGTTCTGTCATGGGTTTGGCTAGGCGGGAGAATCCTTTAATGAATCTTCGGTAGTAGCCGACTAATCCAAGGAAACTTCGTACCTCATGTACATTTCGTGGTTGTTGCCATTCCATAACCGCTTCTACTTTTGAAGGATCAACTTCAACACCTCGTTGGGTTATGACGTGTCCAAGAAAAGCGATTTTCTCTAGCCAGAATTCACACTTACTGAACTTGGCGTATAACTGATGTTCTCGCAATCTTTCCAAAACAATCCTGAGGTGCCTTTCATGTTCTTCGGCCGTTTTGGAGTAAACTAATATGTCATCTATGAATACTACTACAAACTTATCCAATTCCCCCATGAATACTTTGTTCATCAAGTTCATGAAGTATGCCGGGGCGTTAGTTAAACCAAAGGGGAGAACGGTATACTCGTATTGACCATATCTCGTCACAAAAGCCGTCTTGGGTATATCATCCCATCGGAGTTTGAGTTGATAATATCCGGATCTAAGGTCTATCTTAGAAAAATATTTTGCTCCTTTCAGTTGATCGAATAAATCATCGATCCTTGGCAACGGATACTTGTTTTTGATAGTGACCTCATTAAGTGATCGATAATCGACACACATTCTTAAGGTCCCATCTTTCTTTTTCACAAATAACACCGGTGATCCCCAGGGTGAAGAACTTGGGCGTATGAATTCCTTTTCCAACAGATCCTTAAGTTGCTTCTTTAGTTCTTCCAATTCATCGATAGCCATTCTATACGGTCTTTTGGCTATCGGGGCAGTGCCTGGTAATAGGTCTATAACAAATTCCACGTCTCGGTCTGGAGGTAACCCGGGTAATTCTTCTGGAAAGACATCAAGATATTCTTTAACCACCGGTATTTGTTCAATCACAGTAACATCCATTTGATAGATCATGGTAGATATATTCTTATTTTGCACCTGGCATTGTACCATTTGATGGCTAGGGTTAGTAAGGGTGACTATCCCCTTTCCACAATCTATCTGTCCATCGTGCTTCTTTAACCAATCCATTCCCAGAATTAAGTCTATACCTTCTGAGTTTAGAACCACTGGATCCGCTAAGAATTCTACCCCACTTAAAAGAATTCGAACTCCTGGGCTTCGCAGTTGGCAGGGTATTTTGGCCCCAGGGGTTGTAGCTAAGATTGGATTTTCTAGTGGGGTGGTGGGTAATTGATTTTCTCTAACGAATTTTAGAGTAATGAAGGTATGCGATGCTCCGGAATCGAATAAAATATTCGCGAGATGGGAATTGATTGGGAACTTACCGAGTGCCACATCAGGAGCAGCTTGAGCTTCCTCGGTATCCACATAGTTCAGGCGTCCTTGAGAATAAGAGGACACAGGCTTTTTGTTTTGTTGGCCATTTCGCCCATTTGAGGCCGGGCGTGAGCTTCCTACTGAAGCGGCTGGTGCGGATGCTTTATTCTTGTAGGGACAGTTGGCTATAAAATGACTGGGTTCGCGGCAATGGAAGCAAGTCTTGTCTCCCACAGCTGGTGGCAGGGGCAGTAGCAGCTTTGGCATAAGAAGCTTGCCCTGAGTTGTAGGTACGACCGGAAGTAGCTGGTTGTA
Source organism: Urochloa ruziziensis (assembly GCA_015476505.1). Classification (NCBI taxonomy): domain Eukaryota; kingdom Viridiplantae; phylum Streptophyta; class Magnoliopsida; order Poales; family Poaceae; genus Urochloa; species Urochloa ruziziensis. The sequence continues at coordinate 47,538,772 of CM027122.1, read as the reverse complement.
CAAGGGTGTTACGGCTGGATGTTCGGGGTGCATAGCTTGGGTTGAAACGGGTTCGTTGTGCTGAAAAGTTTGTTGCCCGTATATTCCGCTGCTGGGTACGTTGGGTCTGGTATTTCTTCTTGCGATCCTCTTCATCATGAGCAGTCTCGGCTGAAATAGTCTGACTGACTAGGACGTTGAAGTTCGGATATATGTGTGGGGTCATCTGTTGTCGGTATATGCTATTGAGACCTTTCTTAAACCGACCTTGCTTCTTCTTATCGGAACTGATTTCATCGGGAGCATAGCGGCCTAACTTCATAAATTTCCGATGATACTGGGATATTGTCATACCACCTTGCCGGAGTGCCTTAAACTCATCGACCTTACGGTCCATGGCTCCTTCCGGAATGTGGTAACGTCGGAATTCTTCCTGGAATTCTTCCCAAGTAATATCGGTGGCGTTGTTTGCCGCCATGCAATAATTATCCCACCACTCACTGGCGGATCCCTGTAGTTGATGAGCTGCTAGTAGCACTTTATCTCTGCCTTCAGCATGAATGGCTTCTAGCTTCTTGGTAATAGTCTTCAGCCAGTCGTCGACTTCAAGGGGTTCATCAGTACTATCAAAGGTGGGTGGGTTGGTCCGGATGAATTCTATAATCTTGTGAGGCTGTCCTAGTTCATTTCCTGGACGAGGATTTTGAGTCTGGCCCATGCCTTGAACAATGGTCTCCATTAGGCAGGGTTTGGTTGGCCATAACCGCCACTAAATCAACCATCAGTGGGGGTGGTGGATCTTGGGCTTCATGTTGTCCCTCGGTGTCTCCTTCTTCATCTGCCGAGATGTCCATGGCGTCTCCTTCGAGTTCTTCCTGGGAGTCGGCGGAAGGGTTTCGCTTCTTTCGGACGCGTGCCCTGCCATGCACGCTTTCCTCCTCGGATTGGCCTTGGCTTTGTTGGCACTCGAAGCTTCTGGCTTGTCAGCTCCGCCGTTCTTGTATCCTAACCGACCTCTTGGGCTTCATCTGCATGTTAATTTCCATATCAAGAAGGACGGTTTATAAACAATAGAGGGGTGAGATTATTTAACCCAACTTTCCTACAGAAAAAGGTGAGTTTAAGGAAAATGCTTTATGCCATGCGCAACCATATGTACTTTTATTTATTTCCAGGAGGGGAACTCGAGTCCCTTGCACGCAATACACCATACGCAGCTAGCTATCCAAGGCTATTATACACTATAAGTATCTAATATACAAGTGGAAGCCTCTCTCATCTCTTTTTCCTCCTAAGTGAAGTCTTCCCAGAAGTTCTGGCCTCTGGAAGTCGATGCATCCCACATGGAGCCTGCGAAAGATTCGGCGGCCACTTGATTCGACCTCCAGTCATTCATAAAGTCAGTTTGCTAGAGGAGCTCCATGATTTCCATATTCAATTCATCGATCGGTACCTGCGTAGTTGATAGTAGGGGTGATTGTATAGGGATGTCTATCCCAAATCCATCTATCGTGCCTATTACCTCACTTGCCATGTCTGAGGTTTCGCCACGTTCTTCTTGAGCAAACGTTATGCCGTCACTCTTTTCCTTTGTGTCTGCTTCCCCCATTGGTTCCTTACCCTTCCTGCTCCAAGTTAGCCTTTCCTCTTCAGAGTGAGTTTCCATGGGTATCGGATGACTCGTAGCTTCGGCTTCGAGTTCCGGTTGTTCAGTAATAGGAGGGAGAGGAGTAGTTTTAGCAATCTCCGTGTCTGCCTTAGCCCGTGGTTTAGTAGTCTTCGGGGTCTTGGGTGGGTTCTTTCCTCTTGCCTTCTTAGTTATTTTCCGTAATTCCCAGCTTAAATCATCTTTAGCCCCCTCTACCAATTGCTCAGCCATTAACGCCCTTTTCTCTGTTGCTTCAACGTAGTCCACCAATTCAGTCATACGGTCCTTAGTCACGAGAAGGCGATCTTCCAATATCTCAGCGCGGCGTCGGGCTTCTCGATATCATATGCTTAGGTTTTCGAACAAATTTTCTAAGCTCAAGAGATAGTCCAAAGTAGTAACTAGAGTTGCTTGATCGGGGACAATGGATTCAGTGAAAAGAACCTTCATGCGATAATTCCAAGCTGTCCTACTGGTATTCCCAATTGGAAGGTAACGAAGTGACGTGTTCACAGTGCCAGTTACTTTATCTCAGCAAATTGCCATTATCGCCTTCTTGGCTACTAACTGCAAGGTATCTGAAAATCGCGAGCCAAAGGCGCTGATAGTCCATACTTTTCCCGAAGATGGTCTAGGAGCTGGCCCTATAGTTACCCAGACTTCACAGGTCAAGTTTCCTTTGGCCACAAACTCTCGTCCTTTGTATCGCGGGGTGTTTGAGAAGCCTAGTTCCCTAAGGGCATTCCTCAGGAGGCGCGGAAAGCCGATATTCCGGTTGCAGTCGGAGTGCAACCAACCCTTCTCGTCGGTCCACGTATCTCCGTCCATATCCTATCCCAAAAGATTATGGAATTATTCAGAGGATCATTCTACTCAACTTAATAGCACAGGAAAGACTTAAAAGAGTTGCTAGCTCTATTTTTAGGGCCATCTTATAGGGCACTAAAGTCCAGCTGGCTCTGATACCACTGCTATGGGGCACGCCCGTGAAATGGAGCTCCCCAAGTACCTGCATTAGTCCTGGAAGCCCTAATGCAAGTAGTTCTTCACAAGCGGTATCGAAAACCATCATCGAATAACCTTTTATTGATAATTTACATCGATGTACAGCTTAGAGTCTGTACAAGGGCTACAAGCGGGCCTCAAAGCCTCCGCTTATTCAGAAAATATAAAACTACCAGTACTATGTAGAGCCTCAGCATCGCGGTGGAGCACGTCACCATTCCGAGCCTTCGTCGTCTGCTCCGTCTTCGATGAAGTCCTCTGGTATGAAGTGGAAGCAAGGGTGAGCACTCCTGACAGGGGTACTCAGCAAGTCCCAAAGTAATTTAATAGATTAATTAAGTTTGGTCCTGGAGGGGCACAACCTCCCTACCAGTCCCAGTTAGTGAACAAAGGTATATCAACCTGCGGTAAGGGGAATCTGCGGGTCATGTTCATTTTAGTGCTCTAATCGACGGGGACTTTTACCAATTGGACTCTTGCCGGAGTCACGGCTATCCAGATAGGTTTGTCGCTCTGCAGAGGTCGTACTTCCCTGTCCCGCATTCGGTCAGCCCGTACCGTGTACTTTGGCGGAACCGCCCTACGAGATCCATTCCCACCAGCGTCTATCACTAGACAGCCACTCCCTAGCTCTGTCCACGGAAACTATTGGGGCCTAAGTAGGAGTCGCGCACAGTCCACACAGGGACCTTCCCTGGGGAAAGATTCTTGATGCATCAAGAATATATATAGTCGTGGCACCCGCCACCAGGTCCTCCCGACCCTGTCACCTGCGACTCGTACCGGCCAGACCCAGCCCTCTGTCGGGGTCTGTCTCCAATAGTTCCTGTTGCCCACCGTGGCCCCTTGGGACAGTTTACTAAGGCTGGCTAGTGGGGTGTGGATCAAGGCCTCACATAAATAAGCATTCCCGAAGGCCATGCTTTTTTGGCATGCGGGACTGTACTAGGCAATGGAAAGATTCTCCCGCGAACCGGTCCTTAGTGGCGACCCGAAGTGGCTCTTAGGACAGAATCCCCTTCCTTGGGATCTTCTTTCCACTCCCCGCTCTAAAGTAAAGACATGTAATCAAGTTCCGGTTCTCCAATTTCAATTATCCGGACATGCTTATATAACAGAAGTAATTTCCATAATTATTAATGTAGACGGGACTTGCCTTGTCCAGCGTCGGGGTCGTCCCCTGCTTCCTCTTCGTAATCCGGATCCTCGGCGTTGTTCTCGGGGTCAGAGTCTGCGGTTAGTCACACAAATCAATACATCAATCAAGGGTTAACGGGCGATTTTCCTATTAAATGGGTTTAAACCTAAAAGAGGTGACTATTTAATCTAGAGGTTGTGGGTGAGGTTTTTGGGAAAGAATGGAGTTCTAGGCTTAAGAATTATTCTAGAGTTTTTGGTGAATTTTTGTGAATTTTTGGAAAGCTCTAAGGTGGAAAACTAAACTCTTGTGTGCAATTAGCTGGGTGTACCTAGCAATTAACTAGGGGAGAGAGAGACAAACAAGCGGGGCCCGCGGGGCACGGCCCACGCTGAGTACTGTGCTGTGGGCCATGGACCATGGCCCGTGGACCCGTGACCTCCTTGGGTCAGCGGTCCACGTGGACCGGGTGCATGGAGGAAGGAGAGGGGGAGGTGGCAGCCGCGGTGGCTGACCGTGCCGCTGGCCCGTGGGGCCACGGCACGCGTGGCAGCCACGTGGGCGCCAGCTGGGCTGAGTAGAGGGAAGTGGCGGCGCACGGCGGCGGGAGCAGGGCAGCTCGCCGGAGTTGAGCGCCCCGGCCACGCCGGGCCGCGGGGAAGGCTGGGGTTTGGCAGGGAGGGAGAGGACAGTGCGGCGGCGAGGTTGGGCATGCTCTGGCGGAGCGGTGGGGCTTGTGGTGGTGGCACAAGCTCGCCGGAGCTCGTGCGGCGGGCGGTGCGGAAGGAGAAAGGCGCGAGGATGCGGTTTCAGCCACCACGAGGTGGTGTGGTTGCAGCCGGCGGTGCGTGGAGCACGGCGGCGTGCCTGAACGTGGCAGCGGCCGGCCAAGACCCCTCCAGTGGGTCGCCGGAGTGCGGCGGCGCTCGAGTCCCGCGGTGCTCGGCTGGCAGCGCAGGTGGACTGGAAAGGGAGGGGCAGCGGTGAGGCAGCGGCGCTGGGCACTTACCGGAGCACGGCGGTGAAGCTCCCGGCGTGGCTCGGCCGGACGCGTGCAGCGGCAGTGGAGCTCGTGCTCGGCCGGCGCCGGCGAGCGGACGTGTGATGTGCGGGGGCGAGTGTGTGTGGGATGGAGCTCCGAGGGAGCGCGCCCGGGGCTATTTATAGCCCTAGGGTGAGCTCCCGGAGCTCCCCCGGCGCTCTCCCTGGCCAGACGCGTGGCGCGCCGGCGAGCGGGGCGGCGACGCGTGCCCCCCATTGCGGCGAGCTCCGTGCGGAGCTGCGGGGCGCGGTCGGCGCCGCACTCGCGATGCGGTGGAAGGCCGTGGGGACGACACGCGGCGTGCTCGTCCCCCTAGGCTTGATCCGCGCCGGTGGAGGCGGATCGGGCGGCCGCAGCAGCGGGATGGCGCGACGGCGAGCGGAGGAAGAAGGGGTGCTGTACGGTGATGTCAGCGTGACGTCACCGGGATGAGCAACGCGCGCGTGGGAGAGTTGGAGGGGGTGGAACGGACTTCGGGAGAGGGAAGCGGGGCTGACTTGGGCCGCGGGATGGCGGCGGCGTCCGGGTTTCGGCCCAAGGTAAGGTTTTCTCATTTTCTTTTTCCGTATTTCTCTTCTCTTTTCTATTTTAAGTTTGAATTTGATTTTTGAATTCCATTTCAAATCTAACTTGAGTTTTTGGCTAGGTCTTAGGGTTTAGGATTATTCTAAAGTTAGCATATGCATATGGTTGGTTTCAAAATATTCTAATGCATTTTATTTTTCTAATGCATTATCCTATTAAAGTGAATCTAGTTTTTAATATTAAAAATATTCTTAATTTCCTTTTTAAATGCTCTCTAATTTCTAGGGTGTCACAGCACCGACCACCCCCGCCGGCCGAACTTGCGCCCGCCGCTGCCGTCACCCTCTCCTCCGGCCGGCGCCACGCGTCGAGCCGCGCTCGACCCTTATCCCACGCTCCTGCTAGGTGTCGAGCTCCACCGACACCTCCTCCACCTATAAATAGGGGGGCCGAGCCCCTCCCTTCTCCACATCACCGGGATCGAGGTCAAGAGCTCGAGCAGCTCCCTCCTCCGCCACAGTCGCGCCGCCCCATCCCACCACCTCTCCTAGCTCCCTCCACTCTCCACCTGCGAAGGCCTGCCGAACTCCTCCGCTTCTTCACCCCGGCCTAGTGGCAGAGCACCGGCCGCCGGCAAGATCCGGCCGGCCCTCTCTTCTCCCTCTCTCTGCCCGGCGAGGGAAAGCAGAGAGCGAGGGGGAGAACAAGACGGACGCCGGCCGTTGCCCCAGCGCCGTCTCCTCCCCACCTCCTCTCACTGCCGGGAGGGCCCGGGCCGACGCCGTTCGCTGTACTGACGTCGTTCCCTCCTCCCTCGGCCACTGCCTGTGGGCCCCACGTGACAGCCGTCGCCGTCCCCCTAACGGCCGTTACGCGCCCCGGCGCATGGACGTGGTCCGATGGACCGCGGACTCCCGCCGCGCGTGGTCCACCATAGTGCTGCACCGTTGGAAATTGCTAGGTACACCCGGAAACTCGTACACAAGTTTCTATTTTAAGCACTTCCTTCACTCCAAAAATTTTCCAAATTTCTCCAAAAATACTAGAAATATTTCTAAACTTATTAGAAGCCATCTAAACCATTTTTGGATCTTCCTTGACCCCAAACACCAAAAGGGTAGCTCTCATCCAATAGAAAAGTCCCTATTAGTGTACCCCAATTATTGCCAATCCAATTCCAAAGCTCCATAAAATCCCCGTGAATTTTCATAAATACTAGGGATTATTCTAAACATTTTCATGTGCTTGTTGCCCTAGGATTTATACCCTAGCCTTAAAATCTCAGTCACTCTATCTTAATGCCCCGCCGAAAACCCGTCTAAGCCCACGCGAACACCGTTTCGTCGTCCGATCGAAACCCTAGGTTTTGGTAAAACCCTCACCGTTATGATACCCAATTACATTCCATACCATTAATTATTTAGAAACTTATTTCTAAATAATTAATATAATCATCCATTAATTATTCTGGTATTATTGCTTAGCTGTCCAATAATCCCCATACCCACTACTCCAAGCCCTTCTTAGAAGCCACCATCATCCGAGGATTATCTCTTAGGAATCCATATAACTCCCCGACCGTTCAATCATTTCCGGGAAAATTACTTATCAATTTCCCAGAAATTCCGTTCATGTGAATCCATTAATTATTTACCGTAATTAATGGTTATTTCCCAACAACTCTTATACCTCCCTTTATCCTTTATTTCTATTCTATAGGAATTGATTGATGTATTATTATACTGAATGTTATTTTCCATATTTTATTGATAGATAGGTCGATGGCGTGACCAGGCCCCTGATCAAGATGTCGAAGCTCCAGAAGGCCCAGAAGCCACGCCTGGTCAGCATCGAGTATACGTACGCATTAGCGGACGTCCAAGTATCGTCCATGAAGGCAAGTCCTGGCAACTAACTCCTTGATCATGCCAGTCCCAGTTCCTGCATAATAAAATCATCCAAGTTAATAATATGGACTGCATATTTTATTAAATCCTAAGGAAAACCCTCTATATTTCACCTCTACTTTGGTTTAGAGCCATTTCTAGCCAAACCACCCATTAATAACCCCGGTCACGACCTGTCGCTGACCGAGTGTTATTTAGAAGTAGATTTCTTAGGAACTTCTAAATATTTATTATTATGAAGAGCTTCCGAGAGATGAGAGTGGATGCTGGATTTTAATATAAAATGAACCAACTAATAGAAACCACGTAAGGATGGACTTGCGAGTAAGGGAGGCAGCCTTGACAGAGGATCCTGCCCCAAAGGCTTACTCTGGTCGCATAAGGACCGTTTCATGGGAGAGTCTTTCTAATGCCAGTACCGCCGTACATGCCAAAAACATATGGCCTTCGGGAATACCTATTCATGTGAGGCCTTGATCCACACCCCGCTAGCAGATCCTAGCAAATACATCCCAAGGAGCCGCATGATTGGTACAGAGGCCGACCGAGGCAGAGACCGAGTAGCTAACAGTGCCTGGTCGTGCTCGGTTGCCAAGTCGGGAAACAGATATACTAGAGACAGCCCCAGATAGAGGGCTGGGACTGGGCGGCAGGGGTTGACTAGATTACAGGGTCAAAGACCCTGAGGGCCAGCGGCCCTAACTTATGAGCTCATATCCAGGTCAATATCCGCGAGGCAGATGATTAGTAACCCTAGTTTAGTCCCCAGTACTATCTGTGGATGGACCTAGGGAATGTTGTTTAGAGATAGGCACCGGCGGGTAAGGGTCTCGTAGGTCAGTACCGCCCTCCGCGGGGTTATGGGCTGACCGAACGTATGGCATAGGGTACAAGCTCTGCAGAGTTATCAACTTATCCAGATAGCCGTGGCTCACGGTTATGAGCCCATCTAGTCAAAGCTCCCATTGGTTAGAATTCACATCTAATAAAATATGAGATGGTGAGATGGTCAGATGGACAGAGGCCCAATGGAACTAAAATATCGGAACTGACAGGGATGAGAATTCCCCTCCAGGGCCGAACAACTATTTAATCCTTCGTTCCCACCCCCTGTTGACAAACATAACTTTACATTTTTCTACCAAATATAACTCTTACACCTCATTCCCTTGCATGCATTGTAATTCTTTACTCCAGGCTTGCTGAGTACCAATCATAGGTGTACTCAGCCTTGCTTTCAATTGTTACAGGTACATAGACATATAGGGCACCTCGGTCCATTCTCTCCTTGGAATGGGTCATAATGCCACTCTCCGCTAAGGCGAAGGTAGTTATTGTTTATTTGCTGCACTTTTATTGCTTCAGATTCTAACCCTGTGTAAAATCTGTATCAGCGTACTGATCCAGGGACTGATACAGGTGATTAAAGGACGTCTGAAGGATGGTCCCCACACTCTCTGTCCGTTGGCACCTCCTGCCCATCGCCGGTGCCTCGCCGTACGGCTCCTTCTCCGCCCCCGTTGGCCCCGGCGCAGCGCCTCCCCGCCCGCCGGTGCCTTGCCGTGCGGCTCCTCCTCCGCCCCCGCCGGCCCTGACGCAGCGCCTCCTCCTCCTCTCTGCTCCCCCAGCAAGGCGGCCGGCCCCTCCCTCTCCCTCTCTCTCCTCTCCGCTCGGCGCGCGCAAGGAGCCGGTGGCGTGAGGTGGACAGCGACGCGAGCAAGGGAGTCGGCGGCGGCGCGAGGAGCTCCGATGGCACTCCCGCCCGCAGCAGCTTCCCGCTGACGCTCCCCGCGTCTTCAGTCTTCTCCGATGAGTCCTCTCCGACGAGCGGCGCACGCGTCTTCTCCGACGAGTTCTCCTCGCTCACAGCTGCTCCCCGCGTCCGTCGTCCCCACGACCTCCTCCCGACCAGTGTGGCCCTTAGCTGGCAAGCCGGATCGGCAAGTCGCATTGGCTTGCCAAGTTTGGCCCTCGACGAGTGAGTTTTGGCAAGCCCGATATGATAGCAAGCCTAATAGAGTCTCTTGGAGCATGATTTTGAGCTTGGGTTGCCAAAATTTGGCTTGGGGGTTGAATGGCAAGTCTCTTGGACTTGCTCTAAGTACATAAGTTTTCAAATTGCTCGTTTGAAGACAACAACTTGACATGTGAGTGCAGATGGGTCACTGAGGTGACGTGTAGGGAAAAAACCATGTTGGTTGCTGATGTGTTAGCCATTTTTAGTTTAAGAAGAAATTATTGCTTATCTTACAATCTAATTGCGTTAAGAGTTAAATGCATCATCAATATACATGAGAATTCACTTAAGTCTATCATATATATAGTTGCTTGTGGGAACAAGTTAACATGTGGGTGCATGAGTCATCAAAATGACATCTCACTAAAGGAACGCCACTATGGTAGTTAATGTGTCAAATAGCCCACGCTTGTTATGTATCAGCAACCAACATGTATCGGCAGAATTGTCTTTTGAGTATTTCTATAAAGGTCGTTTACCGTAATTTTTTTATTTGATATGGACATATCATTTTGTTCGATCTAACTAACGATAGTTGATTAGCTGGCAGGGATATCACTCTGAAAGGGACGCACGTCCTCATTAACTCTCCTCTCTATCAATTTGTACTCCGTAGATAAAAGTGCGGAAGTGCATCATTAAGCAGGCAATGTGTGTAGAGCGTATTATTAGCTCGTTGAAATCATAACTACTAATTTTGGAGACGTGCTCTAAGAAGCCGCGCGCTTGGTTCAACTCTCCGGAGTCGAGCTTATATTATTGTACTCCGTATAACTTAGCTGCCATAAGAACAATATAAAGCCTCTTATTTTTTAGGAGCAACATGTTCATAGCCATATGTTAGGAGCTTAGGCCGGATAATCACTTGTCACAGACCCTAAGTTTACGAGTCTAGTTGACTTTGCTCTTTCAAAAATGCCCATGAGCGAGTAGTGATATCCTTCATTTCTCTTTTAAAACCAGTGGCGTAATTAAACATTTTGTAGCAGGCGGAGCTCGTGTATATTTTTAAGAAAGAAGTACCGAAGCATTTCTCTTTCCACACTCGAGCCGTAAGAATAAGGCTGCTGCGACCTGCGGCAGACGTACGAGTGCAGAGTGCGTGTACACGCCAAGCCGGCGCCGCGCGCGAGCAATGGAGGAGAAGGAGAACGGCGGCGACGACTCCGGGAAGAAGGTGTCTTTCGTGGGGCTATTCCGGCACGCCGACGCGAAGGACGTGCTGCTGATGGTCGTCGGCACGGTGGCGGCGCTGGGGAACGGCTTGACACAGCCGCTCATGACGGTCATCTTCGGCCAGCTCATCAATGCCTTCGGCGGCGCCACCACCGAAACCATCCTCGACCGCGTGATCAAGGTGACACACTCGGCTCTTGCCGCCATAATATGTATCTCCTCCACAATGGCCAAGTAGTTCCCATCGGTTCTTCCATTTGATCTGAGGTTTTTTTTGGCGGCCTAATGTGATGAATCTAGCCTCTGTTGGAATCATTCTTGCCCTTTTTGCGTTAGTTGGCTCGGATGATATATACGTAAGCAATAAATTAACAATTCACACAAGTTTTGACTCAACTAAAATAAACGGAGGTCTTCTTCGGTCCTCTATACCACTCCATACCGATGTTCGAAAAGGACGACTTTGGCGGAGCACAACAAACATGATCATCTGCCGGTTGTATAATCCCACCGTGCGCCGTATGCTTGATTCTTGCATCTTGGAAGTATTTTTCTTCTATGTTCCTTCTATTTTCCTTGTCCCCTTGATGATCAGGGTCAAGGAGCTGCCTTTCTTTATGTTATTATTTTCCTCTCTCTCTCTCTCTCTCTCTCTCTCTCCCCCCCCTCTCGCTTGTGTTAACCGCACGTTTCTGTGATTCCGTGCACACGTAAAGGCCTTTTGCGTTTCATAGACTTGAATTGGAACGAAAGAATTAACACACATATTTTACACTATCCTATTATAGTGCATATGTCCACCGCAAGCACTGAAACATCAATATAGGAAATCAATTAGGATGGTCATTAGCAAAATGCATGCATTCATCCACAATTAAATCACACATTATCACTATCCATGGAAACAGGCCCATGTTTCATGGACATTAGGCAAGAGGAATGCACGCGGCAAGTCATTAAGCCACCAATTCATGCGTGTTTAATTTCTTAGCTGGCACACACAAGAGGAGATGGTAGATAATTCTTGTTCCTTTTTCGTTTTTGAGGTCAAGAGCGCATCTCTGCATTAATTATAAGGATTACACAGTGGAACTGCAAACTCTGCAGTAAGAATGGTGGGGGACCCCAACTCCCCAATTGCCATCTACCCTATAACATGAGCAAAACTGAAATCAGAGAAAGAAACAGCGCAATCTTGAATGCCGCAAGGATCTCGTCACACAGAGTGGTGCTGTCCACGATTATTATATATTATATATTAAAGCTCCAAGAATTGGAGCAATCCTAGGCTAGGTGCTACTATTTATGGGTCCCACAGGACCCACCATGCGTGGGACCCACGTGACACGCGTGTGTGGGGCCCACATGACCCGCACATGTGGGACCCGCATACCCGTACGTGGGACCCACGGGCCACTATATGTGGGGCCCACCATTTTTTTTTTGCAAAACATGACTTACAATTTTTGAAAAATATTATATCGTGCTTAAAGAACCAATACAACATAAATGCCTAATAATTATCAAATTCTCAATCACGAAAATTATTGTATGGTGCTCAGACTCAAATAACCAATGATGTAAGGTATAACTATTTTGGGATGAATTTATATTCTAATACTGATCAATTAAATTTTTAATTATTTTAATTGATCTCTTGATTTAATAATCAATACAGTGTTGCTACTAACACAATACAAGCAATATATGTTATTTTATTAATATTTCGGAACATAAAAAATTTTATAGTAGCGCGCATAGCGCGCTAATCTGACTAGTTCCACATATCCACCACCATCTTGGAGCCAATCTCAATAATTGTCTTGGAACCAATCAACTGAGATACCAAGCTGATCCCTACTCGGCATGCAGCATGCTTCAGCCTCTGCAACTCGAGCAGATAACTGCACCCAACTCCCATTGAACTCATGAGGAGAAGGCAGTATCCATATTAATTCTTAAAAAACCTGCCCGAGGTGGCACCCATCTCACAGGGTTCAGAATCTGAACAGCACCTGTTGTCGGATGTGCTACATGGACAAGGTGAAGAATTGAATCCAATGCCTAATAAACTGCATTCTGAGCTGATATAGCAGTTTTCCCATGCCTACGATTGTTAAGCAAACACCAGATCGACCACATATCACACAAGATCACGAAGGCATCTTGACTATTGAATATACTCGGCTGCAAGAGAGCCAATGCCCAAGTCACAGGATGTGGCACCGGAAGTTTAACTCCAGTCATTTCTTTCATCTTGGACCAGAATAGCTTTGCATGGAAGCATTCGATCAGAACATGATAATTTGATTCAGAGGATGTGCCACATACTTCAAGATTACTGAGACGGTCAATGTCTCTTACGCAGATTTTCATGCGAAGACGTAGATTCATTTAATATTCTTCAGCAAAAACACCCGAACCTTTTATGGTACTTTCAAACTCCATTGCCCTTTCCACAATGGATTATCCCCAGTATTTTAACTATGCATGTTCCTGCATCACTTTTGAGGAAATTAGTTGGTAAGCTGATTTAATTTGAACTATTTTTTCTTTCGACCACCCCCAAAAGTAAACAAAGCTCCTGCCGAGAGGTATTCTTTCGACAGTATATAACTTCCAACCCTTTATTTTTCCTTATTCCACATCCACACTTGTCAAGTCAAGTTGCGATCCAAACTTGAAGACGCAAAAAATAGAGGTTGATCTGGGGTCTTAAATTGTTGCTGTTTTTGCGTCCATGTACTTCTAGGTCATCTCAGAGGTCGTCCAAATTGTGATTGCTACTTGCCTCCAAATAGACTTCTCCATATATTTCCTTGTATTAGTTCATGTATTAGCAACTGTTGTATTGGTTTTTCATACCTTTTCTTTGGGGCATGTAGTTTTTTGACTTGTCCTGGAGCTGACTTTTACAAACATATAATAATGTTGCCTTTACAATGTGCTTTATGAAAGCTACATTTCGGAAGTGGATTATTTAAAGACTGTAACTTATATGTTATTCCAATCGAGTGCAACATGTAAACAGTAATATTCAGAGATTCTGTCACATTTGTTGAACTGCAGTTCCTTTGACAACAGTCTGCCATTATGATCATGAATAAATTGTGATAAAATTATCATCAATCTTCTTCGTGAATTTCAGCTTGATTGAAGTTACCTTCAAGCAATTCCATTTCCTTACACTTCCACAAATTTGTGAGATAAGGATACTTTTTTTTTCTCTCCTAATTGTTCCTCCACCTTTTTTCGCTCCAGGTTGTTCTGAACTTTGTGTACCTGGGCATTGGGACAGGGGTTGCTGCCTTTCTTCGTAAGTATGGCTAGGCTTTGTTAACCTTGTCAGTGTTCATATACATTTGCAACCCTAAGCTGATAGCAGCTGCTGCCAGTTAATAACCAATGGCGAGATGATGAGACAATATCTTAAGGACAACAAGCTCAGGTGTTCAGCAGTTCGTGATATTGGATAGTATATGAGTAACAGAGACTGTTTTTTTAGCCAATAGCTGATACAATATAAATTGAAATAGAATTCTATTACATGTTGAAGGCATAAGTTGCTCATACCAGTGTAAGAATTGAAGACAATGTGTTGTTTGCGCAGAGGTGTCATGCTGGACAATGACAGGGGAAAGGCAGGCAACACACATTCGATCTCTGTACCTCAAATCTGTCCTGAAACAAGATATAGCATTCTTTGATGTAGAATTGACAACCGGACAAGTGGTTTCAAGAATGTCTGGAGATACTGTGATAGTCCAGGATGCTATTGGTGAGAAGGTAAAAGCTCTGCAACAAGTAAAATTAAGAGAACAACAAAAAAATTGTCCATTATTATCACCAATTTGTATCAGAAGTTTTGCATAATTTGACTAGCGGATAATTCTACAGGTCGGCAAGTTTCTACAACTTACTTCTAACTTCATTGGCGGTTTCGTTGTAGCATTTGTGAAAGGTTGGCTACTATCTCTTGTCTTGCTATCATGCATACCTCCAGTTGTCATTGCTGGCGGAGTTGTCTCAAAAATGCTGTCCAAAATATCTAGCAAGGGGCAAGCATCATACAGTGATGCAGGGAATGTTGTCGAGCAGACAATTGGGGCCATAAAAACAGTAAGTTCAATGTGCTCAAGATCCCACGATTTGAATAATGCTAGTATCAGAAACATATCTCCATTTCACTGGTTTTCTTGTGGCCACCCAGGTCGTCTCCTTTAATGGTGAGAAGCGGGCCATTGCAGTTGTACAATAAGTTCATACACAAGGCATACAAGGCTACTGTCGAGGAAGGAATAACAAATGGCTTTGGAAGGGGGTCTGTTTTCTTCATATTCTTCGCTAGTTATGGTTTAGCAATATGGTACGGCGGCAAGTTAAGTATTAGCAGAGGATACTCAGGAGGAGACATCATTAGCATCTTGTTTGCTGTCATGATTGGGGCATTGTGAGTCTGTCTCTTTATAAGATGGAAAAAGTAGCTTCTGTAACGATGTTCAATGCTACATAGTTGGCTGCATTTAGTAAATTCAAATTGTTTGTGGCAGGTCATTAGGACATGCAATCCCCTGCATTGCAGCCTTTGCAGCGGGACAATCTGCAGCTTACAGATTGTTCACAACAATCAAGAGGGAACCAGAGATAGATCCAGATGATGCAGCTGGTAAGGAGCTAGAGGACATCAGGGGTGATGTTGACCTAAAGGACGTGTACTTCAGCTACCCAGCAAGGCCTGAACAACTGATATTCGATGGGTTCTCTCTGCATGTTCCTAATGGCACCACAATGGCTATAGTTGGGGAGAGTGGAAGTGGTAAGTCAACTGTGATCAGTCTTGTAGAGAGATTTTATGATCCACAGGCTGGTGAAGTTTTAATTGATGGGATTAACATCAAGAATTTGCGGCTTGGTTGGATAAGAAGGAAGATTGGTCTTGTTAGTCAAGAGCCATTGCTCTTTATGATCTCTATCAAGGATAACATCAGATATGGAAAAGAGAACGCAACAATCGAAGAGATCAAAAGAGCAGCTGAGCTTTCTAATGCAGCAAATTTCATCGATAAATTGCCAAATGTATGCGAGAAACCCAACAAATCAGTTCCAATGTTATATTTCTTCTGTCAGTGCAAAGTGCTAATATTTTCTTTTTGCCTCATACTAGGGCTATGACACACTGGTTGGTCAGCATGGTGCTCAGCTCTCTGGGGGTCAAAAGCAAAGGATTGCTATTGCCCGAGCGATAATTAAAAATCCCCAAATCCTCCTGTTAGATGAGGCTACTAGTGCACTGGATGTGGAATCAGAGCGAATCGTTCAGGAGGCACTGAATAGGATCATGGTAAATAGAACAACCCTTGTGGTTGCACATCGCTTGAGTACTGTGAGGGATGCTGACTGCATATCAGTGGTTCAACAAGGGAAAATTGTTGAACAAGGTTAGGATCCCTTTCCCATAATTTTTTGTCCATTAATTACATGCTCAACATGTTTAACTTAATTGAACATCTTATTGAATGAATGGATACGCAGGTCCCCATGATGAATTGGTAATAAACCCTGATGGTGCCTATTCTCAACTTATTCGGCTACAAGAAAGACCAAAAGACGAAGAACAAAAATTAGATTGCCGTTTATCTGACACAACATCTAAGAGTAGAAGGCTCACATCAATGGAATTGATAGGCAGAAATTCTGCAGGGAATAGTAGTCGACACTCTTTCGCCCTCCCTTTTGGCTTGCCTAGCTCAATTGAATTGCTTGAAGGTGATGATACAAATGAGAACTTGAAAGAGGAGGCTGATGAAAGTGAGATGCCAAAGAAGGGTCATCTTGGACGGCTAGCTAATCTAAACAAGCCAGAGCTACCAGTTATTTTGTTAGGGTCACTTGCTGCAGCAGTTCATGGAATGCTTTTACCAGTTTCTGGTATAATAATATCAAATGCTATCATTACTTTCTTTGAGCCGGCAGACAAGCTAAGAAAGGATTCTCAGTTTTGGGGATTGATTTGTGTTGTGCTGGGTATCGTGTCAATAATATCAGTACCAGTGGAGTATTTCTTGTTTGGAGTAGCTGGAGGAAAGTTGATTGAACGTATTCGTGCCTTGTCATTTCAAAGTATTGTGCACCAAGATGTTGCTTGGTTTGATGATCCGAAAAATTCTAGGTTGGTTTTATCCGTTGTTTGTTTTTTATCTTTCTACTTTGGTTACGAAATTTTAGGCTTTGGGTACTGATGATCAAAAACATCTTACAGTGGAGCACTTGGTACAAGATTATCAGTTGATGCTTTGAATGTCCGACGTTTAGTGGGTGATAGCTTGGCCTTGACAGTTGAGGTCACTTCAACACTTCTAACAGGATTTGTCATTGCTATGATAGCAGACTGGAAGCTCTGTTTAATTATCATCTGTGTGATTCCACTGATCGGTTTACAAGGTTATGCACAAATAAAGTTCTTGAAGGGGTTCAGTGAAGATGCCAAGGTAATAATAACTTAATCTGGGAGTTTGTTGAGATATAAAAGTATGGAAACTATTACTGAAGATACATATTATTACTGAAGATACATATGCATTCATTTCCCAATTGTAAAGTTTATGATTAATGATGAGTTTTAGAATACAGATGCATCTTGTGTTGACTTTGACACGAAATATGAGACTCAGAATGTATTTATAGACACTTCTTTTCACATCTAACTAAGGAAATAACAATGGATTGTTGATTCTGCAGTTATTATATGAAGATGCAAGTCAAATGGCCACAGATGCAGTTAGTAGCATAAGGACCGTAGCTTCCTTTTGTGGTGAGAAAAGAGTGATGACAATATACAGTCACAAATGTGAAGCCTCTAAGAATCAAGGGGTCAGAACAGGAATGATTGCAGGCCTTGGTTTTGGCATCTCATACTTGATGTTGAATCTTGCATATGGTCTTTGTTTCTATGTCGGGGCACAATTCATACGTCATGACAAATCTACTTTTAGTGCTGTTTTCAAGGTTAAAATGAACTGTTTCAATAGTGTTTTTTATCTTTAGACTTTCACTTCTTACCCTTGAACATTTGAAAGATCAACTCATGTCTTGCAGGTTTTCTTTGCTTTGATGTTAGCAACACTTGGAATATCTGAAACAAGTGCCTTGGCTTCTGATTCCAGAAAGGCCAAGGAATCAACTGTCTCCATATTTGCTTTGTTAGACCGAAAGTCAAAAATTGACTCAGATAGTAATGACGGCTTGACATTAGACGAGGTCAAGGGTGACATTGATTTCCAACATATAAGCTTCAAGTATCCAAGCCGTCCAGATGTTCAAATCTTCAGTGATTTTACCCTGCATATTCCTGCTGGCAAGGTTAGCCTACTTCCATCCCTTCTGCAGTGTCATTATTTCTACGACAACATAATCGACACTCACGTTATATATGTTCCATACAGACAGTAGCACTTGTTGGGGAGAGTGGTAGTGGCAAGTCAACAGTAATCGCTTTGTTAGAGCAATTCTACAGACCTGATTCAGGTAGCATCTCACTGGATGGAGTGGAAATTAAGAACTTAAAAATAAATTGGCTGAGGGATCAAATGGGACTGGTGAGCCAAGAGCCTGTACTTTTCAATGACACAATCCGTGCCAACATAGCCTACGGGAAGCATGGGGAGGTCACCGAGGAGGAGCTCATCAAGGTCACAAAATTAGCTGATGCACACGAGTTCATATCAAGCCTTCCCCAGGGATATCAGACCACTGTTGGGGAAAGGGGGGTGCAGCTATCCGGTGGCCAGAAGCAGCGGGTAGCTATTGCAAGGGCCATACTGAAAGATCCTAGGATATTGCTGCTTGATGAGGCGACGAGTGCCTTGGATGCCGAGTCTGAGCGCATTGTGCAGGATGCATTGGACCATGTGATGGTTGGCAGGACCACGGTTATCGTGGCGCACCGCCTGTCGACAATCAAAGGTGCTGATATCATTGCAGTTCTCAAGGATGGCATGATAGTGGAGAAAGGAAGACATGAGACACTGATGAACATTGAAGCTGGATTCTACGCTTCACTAGTCGAAC
Source organism: Urochloa ruziziensis (assembly GCA_015476505.1). Lineage (NCBI taxonomy): Eukaryota > Viridiplantae > Streptophyta > Magnoliopsida > Poales > Poaceae > Urochloa > Urochloa ruziziensis. The sequence continues at coordinate 47,520,268 of CM027122.1, read as the reverse complement.
TCCGTTCAAGCTCACCATAGAATCCAACTTGAGCCTTTGTTCCTAGTGACAGGCATTGTACATCATCCTTATCTGTTTTCTTTGCTTCTATGGTTGAAATTCGCTATTAAATCACTGGAATTTGAAGAATAATTTAAGGGGTAAACTTTTTATTCTCTGTATTTAGTATTCAATGCAAGTGTTTGTCTAAGATTTTGTAATGTGCATTGCAGTTTAAGGCAAAGGAAGACATGGATTTGTGTTTCCTTTGTAACACCTACGTTGTTCATTCAAGATCACAGTCCAGAGCTTCCATACGCCTTGCCATTCCACATTGAAATGCTCTATGTAAACTGTGCATAGGAATGAACAAACAAATTAATCTTACTCCAATTCATTCTGCAACCGGTACATACCAATCACTGATGAACAACTGTTTATGTCCAAAATTCCAGAATACTTGGAATTCGTTATGAACTTGGAGTAAAGGCTAAATATTCATAGACCAATCACCCACATAATAACACACGTAGTTTATTTTATTTTTAGATATTTTTTCGAATCAGTCGATGAGAAAAGGGCAAAAGGCAAGCTTACCTTCACGGCAGGAATGGCCTCGGCGTCCGATGGACAGAAACGCCGCGCACGCGGCACGTCAACATCCCCGGGGAGCTCGCGATGCCTGCAGCAGCGGCGGCGTGGACAAGGCTCCACTCCACCGCCGCTGCTCGAGGTCTCAATCGCTAATCCGGGAGCAGTGGGCCACCTGCAGCGGCGCCCGAGTTGGCGAGTGGTACGTCGTCGATGGCGGCGGTGGGCGCATCCATTGACCGACCCATCGGAGCGGTGCCGTTTTGCGTTTGTCAGTGAGAACGTATTAGTTTTCTTTCTGAGTGGAGGCCCATGGGTTGGTTACTCGGCTCAAGCCTATTCAGATTTCAGAGACCGAAGGAGAGAGTTTACTTTTTTGGGTCGGCAGTGCATCTCAAATTCTCAAGCAAGATTTTTTGTATTCCAGAGGATGGATCTGGACATGCGCCTCACTTGGGCATGAATTTACACGTGTACTGAGCTCGCAAAATTGACATGCTGATCCTGTAACAGGTCTTGAACATTGTAAAGCCACAAGCACATAGGGCCTTACATTATCCGAGGAGTGTTTAGATCGATGAAAAGGGATAAAAAGTATAGAAAAGTATTGTTTCTATGGAAACGTGCATAGAAATATAAATAAACTGACACGGTTCTTTAGCTGGATAACTTTTTGTGAAAATGGGACGTTTTTTCTGGATCTAAATAGGGCTTAGGAAACACATACAGTAGCACGCGTTTTCATAGTGGACAAGAAACACCCGCTCCGTCGTCCCCCGCGTTAAGGCGACCGGGCGGCCCTCGCGTGACCTAGCCGCCGCCGCCCCCCACCCTACGCCGCGCCGCCGCTCGAGAGGGCCGCCGGAAGCCCGCGTGGCCCACAATAACGAGGCGACGGGGCACTTTCCCCTCCCTCATATAGATCTGGGCAGGCGCGGCCGCCTAGGACGCCGGAGCAACCTCGTCCGGCGCGGGCCGTCCTCGGCGAGGGCGAGGGCGGGAGGCTTTAGATCTGGGGCATCCTCGACTGGATCCAGTGGATCCTCGACGTGTTGAAGCTGGAGGCGGCGGTTTGGGGGCAGAGGCGGCAGACCCCATGGTGAGGTTGTGGCGGCATCGAGGGGGATTGAAGACGAGAGGCTTCGGCGGCGGCGGGGCGGAGGGGGGTGCCGAGCCGGAGCCGGCAAGTCCTGTTGCGCCTGGCCTGGGGCAGTCGGCTCAGAGGAGGAGAAGGAGTTGGGCTCCAGCGGCGGCGTAGTGCTGCAGCTGGAGGTGGGGCTGCGGGTGTGCCGTGCCGCCGGGGCCATGGTGGTGTTGCGGGAGCGACCCTGCTTGGGGCGTGCCAGCTTGCCATGGTGGCATGGCTGGCGGCCCTGATCACCTATGGCGGCGTTCGTGCTTCGACAACTTTGACGACGACGCGTGGGAGGTGGAGATGTTTGCACGCCAAGGGCAGCTGGTTGGTTTTGGGTGGTGGTTTGGGAGCATCGGAGTCCCGCGGCAAACGGAATGGCACTCCTGGCGAAAAAGCTCTGCCCGATTTCGATCTGGGCTGACAACGATAACGTTCTAAACATTTTTTCCCTCTTGGGGGCGTTGTCTCGGAGTAGACTTTTCCTTTGGCAGGTCGGGGTGAAAACAACCTTGCCCATGGTCTCGTGAGCAAGCGACGGTGGGTCGGTGGCGCTCTCGGGCGTTGTTTTTCCTTCATGAAGGCGTCACTTTGAATCTTGTTTCGATCTCTACATCTTGTGCGCGGCTCATCTACGAAGACGACGGTCATCTTGGTCTCTGATGACAGGTTCGTGTCGGAAAGAGGGAATCTCCTTCTATCTCACCCTGTCGATCCGTGCACTCCTTGCTTGGGCTAGATGACTAGGTGTCTATGCTCAATGTGGTGAGCGGCGGCTCGGTGGCATTGCTCGGCTGCCTGTGGCTTCTATGTGTCCCGGCGGCGAGCGGTCACACATAGTGTCGACCGATTCGGTGCCTCGACTTCTCTCTTGCCAGGGTTTGAGTTTTGATGCTGTCCCTGGGGTGCGACTTCCGTGGGTGGTGGCTCATGTCGACGCCCCAATCCGACTGAGCACGGAGTGGTTCCGTTTCGACGCCCCAATCGGAGTGGTTCCGTGTCGACGCCCCAATCCGACCGGATAGAGTGTTGTAGTGTCGATGTCCCAATCCGACCTGCCAGTTGTTAGTCTTTTTTTAGCTTTCACTTTATTTATTTGATTATGACCTCGTAGAGGCATAATTTTGTATTTTTTTATATCAATGAAACTTATACATCGTGTGCTGTTCGTTAAAAAAATCATGCTGCTAGCGGCCAGGCTGGCGATACAGACGACGGAAGAAAGGGAGATGACTCCACATTGCTAGGAATTAGTATTTAGTACTATGATACAAGCGACGGCAGTAGTACTACATGCTAGCTGTTTGCAGCATTCCGTGCCGTGAAGTTCATAACTTTGCACAACTTTTCAATCATCTATGCAGACGGTACGTGCCTTTCATGATTTTTTGCAGATCCAAATGGATACTATTCAAATACTCCACTTGCAATCTGCCCTTTTACCGTCACTAAACTGATCACGTTGTTGATGCGCGTGATAAACTATCCTTGTATTTTTGCTACGACTTGCAATCTACGAAGTTCGTCACGAGAGCGCTGATGGTGGAGTGGTGATGACTGATGCCTGGCCTGCTGCACAAGCGCACCATTTTTTTTTTTTTTTTGATAATAATACAAGCGCAAGCTGGCTCAGAAGTCAGAACAGAGGCTTGCAGCCTCCTTTTTAGGCTGTCCGCACTGGTGTCGCTACACAAACCTGCACAGGCCACATCTGCCATTTACCGTGACCTATACAGGGTTTTTTGCTGCAGCGGGCTTCTGTAAAGGAAACGGGACATCCCGTTTCACCTCTCCGCTCGGCAAATACAGAGAGTGGAGACCCCGGACGCTACGCGCCACGTCGGCGCGGGGCCCGCGTACCAACGCCTGCGCGCCCGCCCGTGGAAGGGGAAGGGAGCAGAGATGGAGGGGCGCCGCCGGCCCGTCGCCGCTGCCAGATCCCGCACGCCGCCTCCTGGACTGGTTCCGCCATGGCCGCCGCCGCTCGATCCAGGCCGGCACGGGCTCGAGATTCCCCGCCGGCAGAGCTCGAGATTCCTCGTTGCGACCCGACTGGAGATGGAGGCACCGCCCGCTCGCCGTCTTGGACCACCACCTAGCGTCGATCCGGCTCGCATCTCCTTCTGCTCCTCCGGCCGCCGCACGGAGAGAAGAAGGACGGGCCGCCGCGAGCTCCGGGGACGGCGAGGCGGCGCTTGCGGGGTCGAGCGCGGGCCGCGGCGCTGGAGGAGGCCGCCGGAGCTCCTGGATCCGCTGGGGCGGGGATGGAGCAGAGGAGGCACGGCCGCCGGATCTCGCCGTCCGCCGGAGCTGCTGCGGGGACCCGGCGCTAGGAGGGAGGAGGCGCGGCCGCGCCGCTCCCCCGCGCATATCGAGCGCGGCCGGAGGAGAGGAGGCCGCGTGTGAGCTCGAGGAGCAGGGGAGGGCGGAGGGAGCAGGGGAGGGAGAGAGAGGGGGGTGGACGACGGAGAGAAAGAGGGAGGAGGAGGAGAGAGAGTGATCTGGAGGGGAGGAAGAATCTGTTACGTGGGCCCACCACTTGGTAGTTGGTATAGAGTATGGGATATAAAGGTTGACGAGTGCAGGAGAAAGTTGTTTAGAGTAGAGAATCTCAATGACCAGGACAGAATATTCCATTTTAAAGGATAGTGAAGAGTACCCCCGGTGCGGACAGCCTTAACCTTTTGACTCCCGGACCCGACCCCATCAGCCCAGCCCGCAGCTAGTAGCGTTTCTCCGCCTATTTTCACCGCAGTACTCGCCACCCCCATTTTTATGAGTTCTATGGGACCCATCCATCAGTGACCTTATGGGTAGAAGCTGCTGTTTTGAGAGCAAAACACTGCTCTAGAGGACAAGAAAGTGGTGCCGTTCTAGTTCGAGTGCCCCCCCTCCCCTTTCACCGGTGAGGCCGGAGCGGCGGAGCCGGAGGAAAAAACAAGAAAGCACTGGTGCCGTTCGAGTTCAAGTGCCCCCCTCCCCTCTCTCCCCTCCTCGGAACCCCTCCGACCAAACCCCACCCGGCCATGTCGGAAAGCGACGATGTCTTGCGCGCCGGAGAGCAGGTCGGCGCCGTCCTCGACGCGGCCCACAACGGCGAGTTTGACGACGACTACTACGGGAGCGTCACCGACCTCCTCGCGCAGCTGGGCCGCAACGAAGACCCGGCCACCCTCTTCGACAAGGAGCGGGAGCTCCCGGAGTGGCTCACCGATGCCTTGGAGCACCAACTCTGGGCCGTCAAGTCTGCCATCGCCGCCGCCGCCGCCCACGCCCACCCCGACATCTCCTTCAGCACTGATCACGACGAGGCGTACTGGGTGAAGGTTTCTTCCGCAGACGGTCTCATCGAAGCGCTGGCCGGCTCCTCAGATGAGGTAAAAGAGGAGCTCCGCCGCGTTCCCGTGTACGTGTTCGTCATGCCGACCACGCCCCTCGACGATGCCAGCCGCATCTACGACATGACGAAGGGCGCCGTGAAGTTGCCGGTGGAGGGGGTGGCCGTCCGTATCTGCAACCTTGGGGATTTCGAAAGCAAGCACTGCGCGTACAAGGCCACCAAGAAGCTGCTCCAAGACATCAGATATGCATCCACGGCTGTGGAGAACAACAGGCTCTGTCTCGCTGTCGTGGCTGAAGCCAAGCTGAAGCATCTTCATGACATGAAGGCTGAGTACGACATGGAGAAAGCTTCTTACTTGGCTGCCAGAAGGGAGACGCACACCCAGTTTGTCACTGAAATGGCAGAGGAGATGTGTAAGATGAGGATGCGGATAGCTTGCAGCCGTCTGCTCGTCGCTCGGTAGGTCGCCAGGGGCATGCAGGATTCAGTGGCGACCATGCGCTCACTCGGCAATTCACTGGCGAGGAAGGCAGACGACCTGAGTGTGGCCATGTCGCGTCTCACATTCATGGGGTGCCCATATCCTACTCCTCTTGGTACCATCTGACAGCAATTGAGCGAGCAGACGAGCAGCAATGGACCTGCATCCGAAGCTTGATCAACCTATCTATCTAGTAGTATGTTCTGTTCTACAGCAGTATCTGCAAGCGCTTAGATGTTGAAGCTGCTTTTGTAATGGCTTTGTTTGTTTTGATCTTCTTCTGCTCTATGTTTTACTACAGATGCATGTTTCGAAGCCACTTTCGTAATGTGTTTATTGTGGTCACGAATGATTGTCACCAGTTAATGCAATGCCATTCTGCCGCTTGATTCAGCTACAATTTGGTTATATGTTTGTATACTCTTTGCATCTTGTTGTGTGTGGATTGGTAACCAAACCAGTTCTTTAGTTCTTAGTGACATCTGAGCTGCAACAACTCCAGCGTTCTGCTTCCATTATTCCTTGTTTTCCAGGTAATGATCTGCCTACATTCAAGTATTCACATTTATGTGTGAAATGTTCCCTGAAAGCTAATGACCGTAAGTGGAAGCTACAGCTTCCATTATTCCTTGTTTTCCAGGTAATGATCTGCCTACATTCAAGTATTCACATTTATGTGTGAAATGTTCCCTGAAAGCTAATGACCGTAAGTGGAAGCTACAATAGAGAATAAACAGGTGCTCAATTTTTTCACTGCAGATGTTTAAATTTTGCAACTTCTCATATTTCCCGCTTCCCTCTGTATATTTTATACGTGTATCGTGCAGTTTATGCATCATGGATATTTTCTTGAAAACAGTGGTCGGCCTTACTGTTCTAAGTTATTTTCACATCAATAACAAGCATGGTGATTGCAATTTATTTGTAATTTTTAGTATGCTTGTTATCAACATAGTGTGGCCTTATCTATTTAAGCACCCTTGAATGTAAGCTTCAATCAATATGTTCTAACTGTTGGTTACCCATTTAGTTGATCTTCATATAGATTTTTTAAATGTAGGAATATTAAATGATTCGAGAATAATTCAGTGCGGACTGCAGCAATTGCATTAATCGCATTTACCTCAAGTTGGGGCTTGGTTGCACGACGAAATCATGTACCCGCAAGGAAGAACAAAGTCCTGCAGGTAAGAGACGAGAGGATGATGTGTGTTTGAATGTGTGTCCTCATTTTTTATTTAGTTTTTTATTTTTTCTGGTGATTTATTGTTCTCTGAAAATTAAATCTAAATTACAGAAAATACTAGAAATTGATCAGGAGCGTAATCTAATCCCATTTTGATGATTTTTAGCGCCTATCATGGTTTGTTAAAAACATATACAAATTGACAGCTTCAAAATGGTCATTGACCTAGGAGTTAGGGTTGCAATTTGATTACAAAAATTAGGGGTAAACACTAATATTCAATTGGTCTTAGATGATTTTGTTGTCTGCTTATTTATGATACTGAAAAGAAAAAAAAAACCTTGCCCTTTTTTGCAGGAGCACTTAGTTTATGTTGAGTCATGTTGAGATCAAGCGCATCATCTGACGTGTAGCTTCCTGACCATGTCTATCTATACAATTTAGAATGTTGCAGTTAAGGTAAATGTTCTTTTGCTTCCACAAAGGAGATTTCCTTGCTGATAAATTCACATAACAGAAATTGTGGCACAAGGATCCATCCATATATTGCTCTTCAGGTCACCTCCCGAGTCCCGATTTCCCGACTGTCTGACTGGTAATCTGTTATGCTATTTTAAGCACAACCTTACTCTGCTGAGGGTCTATTTTCTTGAGATTCACTTAATTATCCCTCGAGTAGTAATTATTACACACATTTGGATAGCACTACTAAATATACCGAGCAATGCCCCATGAGTTGGAATTGGATAGACTTCACGTGAGCCTCAAATAGGCTTTTATTTGGTTGGGGTTAATGTTTGTGTAAACTAATACAATTAACACTTTCTACAGGAAGAAAAAAACTAAGTTGTATGAGTGTTGCCTAAATTAGTTCGATTATGGTTTTTATTAAAAAAATAAATTGGTGTTAGAGTGCAGAACTGAAAAGGTTGTCCTCTGCAACATTGTCATAGATTAACTGTTCTGACTATGTGTTCTACTGTCGCTCAATTTTCTAAATTCGCATATGAATTTTGACAGTGTCCATGAGCAATTGTATAACATGGAACAACAATGGCGAGGAGCCGAGGAGACCCTACTTGGACACAAATGCCAACTTTATTGGATCACCCTGGAGGTATGCTTATTGCATTCAAAATTCAATACAGCAAGTTTACCAATTCTGTACCACAAAGTTTGCTCTACTATGTTTTCCTTAAAATTGGGGACATAAGGTAAAATTAATGATTTGATTACAACTTGCAGGTGTACACTAAGCCGTTTGGCTTCATCAATTGTCAGCAGTGGAGAAACAAGGCAACCTGTATGTAGTCCTCTACAGCCTTTGGATTTACAAAATTTCACCAAAAAAACATATTTTGAAAAAGAAAAGCAGTTGTCATCCGAATCCTATTAACAACTAACTCTGAATGGCCCCGTGGAGATGCATAGCCGCGTAGTCACGTAATTCATCTCAAGTTCTGCTGCCCAATGTTGTACTGATATGTTGGATCAATTTCTACTTGATCAAAGAAGCGAGAACAAGAGAAATTCATGCTACTGTACTTGCTTAAGGTAATAATGTTAGCTTAACACACGTGTCTTGATTTTGAAGCAATAATTTTTCAACCCAAAAGTAATCTGATTTAGTACTGTACATTCGCATAAAGATATGAACACCTTACTAATTATCAATGTTGAATTGTAATTACGCCTAGAGAGAGAGGTGTCTACTGTGAGTAAACGCTAAGTAATCTGACAAATCGATCCTCATCCAAATCCTCATCTACGCCTAGAGAGAGAGGTGTCTTGATGCTTTTCAAACGGAATTAACATGAGCATCACATTTCTTCTTTCTCTGGCCTGATTTAACACTTAACAGAGGCTACTTTTTTTTTCGAAACACAGACGCAGACGCTCACAAACGCACGCACACTCAACCCTATGAGCACACGCACGTAACCCTGCCCCTATGAGCACCTCCGAGAGACTGAGTCAGCTGATCCTCGAGATTGACGAAGTCACCGCTGGCGCCTCGCTATCGACGGGCACGTCGCCTACCACTGAAAGAATAGCGCCGGTTAAATCCTGGAATAAATCCAGAAAAAGGTACGAGCACCAAGATTTGAACCCTGGTGGGTAGCGTCCCACTGGACCGTACTACCATTGGACTACAAGCCAATTCGCAGAGGCTACTTATTTTGAAATGACCAAATTTGATGTTTGCAAATCAAGGTCTACATATCATATGATTTTAAAACATTTCCATTATGGATTTTGTGAAAAGTGTATAGGCTTGCTTCTTCCGTGTTTGCAGGCTAAATATATTGAAGCTATTCCATAAGAGTTTCTAAAGTTTGACCAATGTAAGAACATCAAATTTTTTGTGCATGGATAGAGTAGTATAAATTTTACTAATTGTTATCGTTTCAACAATAAATTTGTATATTATTTGATTAGTTGGTGATCGAAGAATATAAAATTTAAACATGCCATGGTTTATTAAAAAACAAAAGAGGCAGACACACATCAGTACCTCTTAGAGAATATAGATGTTCTAAATGCTCCAAAGTGCTTAACAAGTTGACACTGTTAATCACAAATAGGACATCTTTGCTCATTGCAGCATAACGCCATCATCATCACGAGAAGTCAAATTAGTAAGGCCTATAATTCTTAAAATATCACAGCACACCCCTTGCGGATCTAGGTAATTCTTCGCAAATGCCTCGAGCATTGTAAAATAAGTGTGGTCGGGCGCCCAATGTACGTGTGGGTATCCATTCCTTGCTAGATTAAGGGTCATAGACTCAAGAGCATTAGCACTCATTAGAATATATTTTGCCAGCTCCAATTGACCCGACAATCCAAACAGCCGTCTTTTTTTTGTTTTTGGCCCTTTAAAAAAAGAATTGCACAAATGGACCCTTGGCGGAAAGATTTGCAAAAATGGACTCTACCTCGGCGCCATGATCATTGACGCCGAGGTTACACGCCTCATCGCCAAGTGCACTTGGGACACAACTGGCGCCGAGCTCGGCGCCATGACCATTGGCGCCGAGCTTACACATCTCGGCGCCAGAGACTACGGCGCCGAGCTCGGCGCCATGACCATTGGCGCCGAGCTTACACGTCTCGGCGCCAATTGTGTCCCAAGTGCACTTGGCGCCGAGACGTGTAACCTCGGCGCCATTGTGGGGACCCCTTGGCTAGGATGTCCCTTGATCACCCGTATCAGTCCCTGGATCAATACGCTGATACGGATCTCAACACAGATTAGTGTCAGAAGCGGTAAATGACGTATAACTATATACCGTTTTAACTAACGGAGAGCGGGCGGTCGCTCATTCCTCAGTTGGAATGAGCTGTAGCACCTCATCGCCCTGGAGTCCTAAACCTGTATGACAATGAAAGCAAGAGTGAGTATTCAGAGTTGAATACCCAGCAAATCTCACAAATTCAATAATATAATTATAAATTAAAAGAATATAAATGTTCGGCCTGGAGGGGCATTTCCTCCCTGCTAGTCCCGACATTAACCCCAGAACCCAGTCATCGGCACTCTTGCCGTCCGGGTTCCCCATGCAATAAAGGAAATCTAATCAGTGGGGGCTTTGACTAAGTGGACTCATTCTGGAGTCGCGCCTATTCAGATAGATTCTACACTCTGCAGATGTCGTACTTATCTACCCCGCATTCGGTCCGTCAAGGCAGGTACTGCCCTACGAGACCCGTACCCACCAGTGACCATCGCTAGTTAGCATTCCCTAGGTCCAGCCACTGGGGGCTAAGCAGGGGCCACTAATCATCTGCCTCGCGGATGTCGACCCGGGTCTGTGAGCGCATTAATTAGGGCCCTTGGCCCTCAGGGTCTCCGACCCTGTATCCTAGTCGACCCGTGCCGCCCAGTCCCAGTCCTCTGCCTGGGGCTGTCTCCAGCATACCCGTTCCCGACTTGGTGCGTGCCTGACTCGGCACCAGGCGCTACCTAGTTCGCCGGTCGGCACTCTGCACCAATCATACGGCTCCTTGGGATGGATTACTAGGTTCAGCTGGTGGGGTGTGAATCAAGGCCTCACATAAATAGGCACTCCCGTAGGCTGTGCCTTTTTGGCATGCGGGGTTGTACTAGGCACTAGAAAGACTTTCCCATGAACCGGTCCTTAGCTGAGATCAGAGCGGCTCTTAGGACCCTCCTAGCGAGGCCATCCTTCCACTCCCAATCTTAAAGCATCCTATATAGCGAAGCCAGGCTTCCACCCACGTGAAGCCTCCTTACAGCTTATGCCGCAAGAATGGTAAACTTTAGTTATTGGGTGATATTATTGGTGAGACTTGAGTGAGACTTGCCTTCATTGTCGGTCCTTAGATGTTCTGTACGCGGGCGTAAACTGTATGTTGACCGGGCGGGGTTTCGGGCCTTCTGGAGCTCCGGCGTCTCGTCGGGCCCGGTCATGCTATCGAACAATAAAACACATAAAATAACATCAATTCATCAATCAATGCCTATAGATTAGAAAGAGAAGGGGGGATAGATACTTCGGGACGTACCTACGGATCCGGATGGATTTGTTGAGGGATTATCCATTAATTATTTAATAATAATTAATGGGTAGGATGATGGGGGCTTAGGAGGGGTTTAGCTGGTGGGATGAATTCTAAGTGTGGAAGGAAGGGCTAGGGATAATTATTCTGGGAATTACTGGATATCTAAATAATTCCTGAATAATTATATTAATTATTTAGAAATAGATTTCTAAATAATTAAGGATATTGGATTGGATTTCTAATAATATCCTAGAAAATTATTAATATAATTTTTCGGGAATATTATGGGCGGCATGATGGCTAGGGTTTGCTAATACCTGGAATTTTGGGTCGGGTAGCGTAAGGGCTGGGTTTTATCTAGGGTTTTATTTGGGCGGCGCAACGGCTATATGGGGCTAGGGTTTAATAGCCGGTGTTTTTGGTTGGGCGGCATAACGGCTATACCGGGGATATGTGGGGTTTGGAAATGGGCAGCATAACTGCTAGGCGGGGCTAGTGGTTTTGGTTGGGCATTACAACGGCTAAGGTGGACTGAGCTGGAAACTGAATCGGGCAGCATTCCCGCTAGGGTTGCGAAGTAGCGAGCAGCGATGGGGTTTAGCGGCGGGGAGGTCGGGCATTGCGCGGCCAGCCGAACTGGCATCGTCCACAATGCTGGGCGAAATGGCTAAAGCTACGCCGCTGGTTAGACTGTTCCGGGCGTACCCGGGAGCAGAACAGAGCAGCAGTTGGCGCACCTTTTCCTACGTGTACGTGGGCAGTGGGGTATGACTAAAGCTACGCCGCTGGTTGAACTGTTCCGGGCGTACCCGGGAGCAGAGCAGAGCAGAGCAGCAGGTGGCGCACCTTTTTCCTACGTGTACGTGGGCAGCGCTTCTGCAGTGCGTAAAGAGCAGAGCTGGGGCTTCCCAGCTTCTGTGCGTGTGTGTGTGCTGCAGGGAGCTCAAGCTCCTCTGCCTGGACAGGCTCCAGGGAGCTAAGCTCCCGTGCGTGAGCGTGTGTATGCGTATGCATGGGAAGAGAAGGCCAGGGGCCTTTTATAGGCGCGAGCAGGGGAAGGAGCTCGGGCCTGGCCGTTGGCGCTGGGCGCTGCAGGCCGAGGTCGCGTCGGGGCCAAGCAACCGGAGGGAAGGCTCGGGGCGACGTGGCGGCAGCAGCAGGGCGAGCTGAGGGGCGCGTGGCGTGCAGCGGTGAAGCCGAGCTGGGCGGAGTGAGAGCTAGGCAGGTGGCGTGGCGTGCGGGGATAGGGGCAAGGTGGTCTGTGTGACGTCGGCCGAGCCAGCAGCAGCCAGGGGCAAGCACGGCGGCGCCCATGGCAGCCATGGCCGGCGGCGCCCCGGTTACTGGTGTCGGGCGTACACAGGAGGGGAAAACGAAGTAGGAAAATGGAAAGAGGGAGGAAAGGAGGATCCCGGCGACGAGGTCTGGTGGCCGGGCAGGCACCAGAATGGCGCAGGCGGCGGCGGCAAGCGGCGGCGGCGGCGGAGCAGTCTACAGGCGGCGGCGCTAGGGTAACGAGGGAGAGCGAGGCGCGCTGGCGGGCCGCACCTGGGCTGCGCCCGCGCGTGGGCCGTTGCGGCCTGGCGAGCGGAAGCTGCGGCCTGCTGGAGTCGTGTGGGCTGCGCTTGCGGCTGGCGGCGGAGTGGGCCTGGAGGAGGCGGGAGGCTGGGCCGCAGGTGCGCGGGAGCTGGGCCGGGAGGCGCGCGGCAGGCTGGGCCGGAAAAAAAAGAGGGAGGGCGGTTGGCCGGGAGAGGGGGAGGTGGGTGTGGGTTAGGAGTTTGAGGGGAAAAACTAGACTTAGGGGTTGGGCTGAGATAGGAGGTGGGCTGACAAGGAGGTTGCGGCCCATTAGTGAATAAAAAGGCTTTTCAATTGTTTGAACTATGTTTGGGTTTAGAATTTGAATACGAATTCAAATTCGAGTAGAGTTTGGGATGAAGGCTTGAATTAGATATGGAAATAGGGTATTTTGGAAGAGTTTAAGATTAAAAATTAATATTAAAATTGGATTTGAATATTAAACCTAAAGATTACAAAGAGAGAGAAAGGTTTTGGAGGAATTTCTATCTCTCGGAATTTAGACATCGGAGAGATCTCTAAGCATTCAAATGCATCACACATGGCAGGTTAAATGCATGGTGTAATTTATAAAATCTATTTTGAAAGATAAGGATTATATTTAATTAGGAGAAATTGTAGAAATTATGTATTTTTAGATGCTCTAAAAAGACAGGGTGTTACGGCCATCACCTTTGACGCCGAGCTAGGGTCCATTTTTGCAAATCTTTCCAGAAAAGGTCCATTTGTGCAATTCTTTTGAAAAAAGGCTAGAAAACAAAAAAGACAGTCCAAACAGCCCAGTCACGTGGACCGTCCTGAGGTGATCGTGCATGTGTGGGCGGATACAATCAGTTGTCTTAAAAAAATGAGGACTCGAATCAAAACTGTTCAACTGCATCAACAAAACACTAATGAGTACCATATTTTCAGTAATAAATATAGAAAACAAAAGAAAAGATGAAATAGAAATATGCCTGTAATTTCATATGGCTACAAAAAAAGTCAATCGGTCTGACTTCCAAATTTATATTATGGATCAAACACAAGTGTAATGCGCGGATCTCTAATTCCGTGTCATTGCATTGTCTGGTGTAGTTATACTGTGCTCCCACCATCCTTAATATAAGGGGTTTTGAGTTCGTCCGCAAACTATTCTAAGTTTGACCATATTTACAGTAAAGAACAATAATATTTATAAGATATCAAATGAAGGGCGTTTGATCCCCCAGGTTAGCGACGAACTTCAGCTCCAGCTTCTTCAAGGCTTTGAACCCGACAAGGAAGCTGCTGCCATCGGGCGGCGCCGCCGGCAGCTCTAAGCTGACGTGGCCGAGGAGCAGAGACACGACGCTGGCAGTGCAGGAGGAGGAGCAGCTGGCTCGCCGGCAACCTGGGCTGGCGACGACGGCGAGCTTGAACTTGAGTGGAAAGCACGCTCGTAGTGGTGTGTCCACCGCTCCCGCCACCGAGAGGAAAGCACGCTCGTTCGTCCGGCCTCTTTCACCGTGAGCTGGGACGTGCAGCAGGTCCTACGGACCAGCACACGCGTCGTCCATTCAGCATTTTGGGCATGCCCTGCTGCTACACGTACCTCAGGAAGATCCTCCAGTGACGGCGGCCGCCGTCTGTGCCCTGACGACGTCGAAGCCAGATGCTGAAACAGAGCGCATCCGGGAACAGAGCGATATGATTGGCAAGCGCACAAGAAAAATTCCAAAGGCTAGCTGGGTTTACGGACATCTCGTACCATCAAGTCAGGATCAAACTTCGGCCGCTTCCGGTGGCCAGCCATGGCGCAGGCGGGGTTTGTTGTTGGTGATCGGATCGCCTCCAAACGCGAGCCAAGCCGCCAAGGCAACTTGTTTTTTATATATGCGCCTACTATACGGTATATATACATATAATTGAAGCCGGTCCAGGTACAGGGAGGGACAAGATTGGAGTCTTGGACTAGCACGTACCGGTCCGCGTTACAACATGTACACGTCATTTGGTCCCGTTTTGCAACGCCTCCAATTCCAAAGACAAGAGAACGCCTCAAGAAAGCTTTGAACGCACATACTTTGAGAAAAATAAGACCAGTCTGAGGGAAGTCTCCAGTCTCAACACGCCGGCATCTCGTTTTCTCACCGTTCAAACTGATTTTCCCATGAATGTAAAGAACGAGTAAAAGTAAAAATTAAGTTTGATGGTCGTATTGATTGATTGATTATAGAACGGAGTGATTACATATTTATACTCAGGCAAAAGTAGCACTAAAGTGACCAAGGTGCACTGCTTAAAAGACTTGTGTAATCTTTTAGGTTTATGTGGTGACTTTTAGCTTAGCTAGTGGTAACATATGAAAATATTACTAGTATGTACACTAGCAAATAAATTCGCTGTCAAGACATGATCTGTCATCTGAGATATACTTTTAGTTAACAAAATTAATTAATTTAATGTTGTAGATTTATATAAATTTAGCAAAATTTGACAAGTTTGGCTAATGATGAACTTCAAATATTTTAGGGCAGAAAATAAAGTTTGGCTAATGAGACATGATCTGTTGCCTCTGTTTGTTGCAAACAAAACCAGCAAGCGGCAGACACGAAGGGAGGTTCGTACTCCAGATCTGATAGGCGCAAACACCATGCGTTTAGGCAACACACACACACGTAGACATGCTCCAACGATCGATCGATCGATCGGACGAGTTATGGCCAACACCCTCCCTACTCCACCACTCGAAACGTTGTGATAATCCCTACCTGAAATCCGCCCCCTATTAAGGACCGTTGGATGGCGCTTCAAGATTGGTGCGGGTATACAGCGTGGAGAGACAGGTGCTGATGTAAGCATGATGTAATGCTGACGTAAGCATGATGTAATGCTGACGTAAGCATGACAAATCTCTTCTTCTTCCTCCGGCTGCCGTCCTCCTCTTCTTCCTCCGGCTGCTGTCCGCCTCCTCCTCCTCCGCGCACCATCCGCGGCGGGTTGTGGGTGGGGCGGCCGGCGGCGCGTCGCCGCCGGTCGCGGGTGGCGGCGGAGGCGGGCAGCTAGGGTTAGGGTTAGGGATTTGGGTTATTGGGAATGGAGGATTCCAATGCCAACGGGATTTAGATGGTGGGCTGGCGGGCGGCGGCAAGACCGGCGGTGGCTGCGGGTTGTGGGCGGCGAGGCCAGGCGGCGATGGCGCCGCCGGCCGGGTGGTGGAGGACCCCCGGCGGGCGGTGCCGGCGGCGGGGGCGCAACGTTTCGAAAGGACGGGGTGGTGCGGCGGCGGCGGAAGGTGGGGCGGAGTGGCAAGGCGGCGTTCACGCCGGCGGCCGCGGGCTGCGGTGGATGCCGGCGGCCGCGGGGTGGCTTTCGAGCCGCTGACGTAACCTTCCGGTCGATGACATGGGGATGACGTGGTGATAACGTAATTGGAGGCGGATCTCCCGTGTTGTCTAATACATCCGCGTCGCTCCACCACTATACGCAGCCCAACCCGTATGCCATTGCTGATTGCGTAACAAAGCCACTGATATACCCGCCCCCGCAGCAGGCAGGTCAGTCAGAACTCAGAACTCAGAAGGCAACGGCGTCAAGGCGAGCGCTGATCGCCCGCAGCTGCTCCCTGGCGGACGCGACGATCTGGTGCAGCTCCCGCCTGGCCCCGTCCACGTCGCGCGCCACTGCTGGGAGCCGAGCGCTGCGCGGGCGCGCGCCTGGGTGCGAGCAACAGCACGACGAGCATGTTAGCATGTAATCCTTGCGCACGTTTAGGTAGTTGCTTGCATGTTTTGATTCTGTAGTTGCGCATGCGCTTAGGAGGGCATGGCGAGATTAGCTCGTGCATGACCCTGGATCGCTGGTGTTTGCAACGGCATCGTGGGCACGGGGATGGACGTGCTCGAGCGCGATGTGCGGTTGACCACTAGGCGCATCTGTTCGTTGTAACTTGCAGAATAAAAGGAGAAAGAAACAACAGAAAAGCTGCTCAGTTTTACGCAGCACCAAAGCCGTATCGCGTTCCAAGTGTCTCGCGTTGAGTTTGAGTTGTGTGAGTTCGTCTTCCGGCGATCTCGAGCTCCCTCTGTCGGCGTACATCGCCGGGGACGGGACCTGACAATTGGCATCAGAGCCAAGGCTGTGAGGTGAGGCCGTAGCCATGGTGTCACCACCTCCGCGCAGGAGCCGCGGCCGCACGCCGCCGGCAGCCAAGGCCAAGGAGGTAGAGAACTCGAGAAGGGCGACGGCTCAGGTGACAAGTCACCTTCGAGGCCGAAGTCGCCCCAGAGGAGGAAGTCGAAGAGTCCACCACCGGTGCGTCGGCCGCGGAGCAGCCGCTCTCGCCATCCTCGGGAAGTCGTCGTCGAGCGTGTGATCAGGGAGTCCGGCGGCTCCAACAACTGGCCGCAACTGACGAAGACAAACTACGACACGTGGTCGTTGTTGATGAAAGTGAAACTCGAAGCCCGCAGCCTCTGGGACGTCGTCGAGATCGGCGACGGCGACTTCCACGACGACCGCACCGCGTTGGACGCAATTTGCTCCGCGGTGCCAGCGAAAATGGTGCCCACTCTGGCCACCAAGCCCACAGCACATGAGGCGTGGGAGGCCATCAAGACGATGCGCATCGGCGATGAACGGATCCGCAAGTCCACGGCGCAGAACCTCCGGGCTGAGTACGAGCAGACCGCGTTCCGGGAAGGTGAGTCCGTCGAGGATTTTGCCCTCCGCCTGTCCAACATTGTGCAGCGCTTGGTGACACTCGGCGATCCGGAGCCCGAAGCCATGGTGGTAGCCAAGTACCTCCGCATGGCCCGCCCAAGGTACCGTCGGCTCGTCGCCTCCATTGAGACACTCCTCGACATCAGCAAGTTGTCAATCGAGGAGGTCACTGTCCGGCTCAAGGCGGCGAGCGACGACGAACCGCCACCGACGCCGCCCGTCAACGGCAAGCTGCTGCTCACGGAGGAGCAGTGGCTGGAGCGGTACAAGAAGAAGGACTCGGCGTCTGGGCATGGGAGATCCAGCTCTGGCGGCCGGGGTAGCCGCACGGTCGCGGCGGCGGTTAAACTCAGGCGAAGGAGCTGGCGCGGGCACGGGCCGGGCCGCCAAGTCCGATGACGTGTGCAAGCGTTGTGGAAAAACGGGCCACTGGGCCCAAAACTGCCGTGGGAAGCGGAGGGTGGAGGAACAGGCTCACTTGGCCCAAGACGAGGAGGAGACTCTGCTCCTCTCCGTGAGCTGTGTCCAGGAAGAGGGGATTCATCCCCAAATCCAGGCGCCGCCGCTGGAGCAGATCCCGGCGCTCTCGCCGCTGACCCCCATCGACGGCCATCTTCACCTCCTCGAAGACAAGGTCTTCGCCGCCTTCGATGAGTCCGGCGACCGGGACCCAAAGCGCTGGGTCTTGGATTCAGGCGCATCGAACCACATGTCGGGCTCACAGGCAGCGTTCTCTGACCTTAATGCCAGCGTCACGGGGTCCGTCGGTTCGGTGATGGGTCCGTTGCCCGCATCAAAGGGATCGAGACCGTGCTGCTATCCTGCAAGACGGGGGAACATCGGGCCCTCTCCAACGTCTACTACATACCGCGCCTCACCGCCAACATCATCTCCGTCGGGCAACTTGACGAAATTGGCTATCAGGTGCTTGTGGAGGATGGCGTGATGCGGATTCGAGATGAAAAACGTCGTCTGGTGGCCAAGATCCACCGCAACGCAGGCCGGCTCTACGTGCTCGACGTCAACATAGCACAGCCGGTTTGCCTGGCGGCGCGGGGAGAAGAGGAAGCTTGGGTGTGGCATGCCCGTTTTTGCCACATCAACTTTGCAGGCGCTGCGCAAGATGGCACGAGAAGGACTTGTCCGTGGCATGCCCCTGCTCACCCAGGTGGACCAAGTGTGCGACGCCTGCCTCGTCGGGGAAGCAGCGCAGAGCGTCGTTCCCACAGCACGCTCTGGGACGATCGGAGGTCCTGCAACTGCTCCACGGCGACTTATGTGGCCCCATCACACCTCCAACGCCGAGCGCAAATCGGTACTTCCTCTTGCTTGTTGATGATTATTCATGGTACATGTGGATCTCCCTGTTGCCCACCAAGGACGCTGCCGCCGACGCCATCAAGCACATTCAAGCTGCAGCCGAGCGCAAGTGCGGAAAGAAGGTGCTGTCCCTGCGCACAGACCAGCGGTGGCGAGTTCGCCGCGGCTGATTTCGTCCAGTACTGCACCGAGCTTGGGGTTCACCGCCAGTTCACGGCGCCATACTCACCGCAGCAAAATGGCATCGTAGAACGACGGAACCAATCTGTCGTGGGGACCGCGAGAAGCATGATGAAGGCAAAGGAGCTCCTTGGTGTGTTCTGGGGAGAGGCTGTTACTATGGCAGTCTACTTGCTGAACCGGTCGTCGTCGAACAGCATTGGGGGCAAGACGCCGTACGAGCTCTGGACTAGCAGCTCGCCTAGAGTCCAGCACCTGCGGACGTTCGGGTGTGTCGCGCATGTCAAGGCGACCACGCCGAACTTGAAGAAGCTCGACGACCGCAGATCGGTCAGCTATGAGCCGGGGTCCAAGGCGTACCGCGCCTACGATCCCGCGACTGGCCGTGTCCACATCACCAGGGACATAGTGTTCGAGGAGGCAGCGCAGTGGAAGTGGACCGAGGACCACGACGGCGGAACGCGGGACTTCACCATCGAGGGCCACACCGGGCCTACGGCGGACATCTCCACCACCACGACGTCGACCACTACGGAATGCACAACCGATGTCGCCAGCCACGCCTTCCTTCGTCTCTCCACCAAGCACCGGGGTATCCACGATGCTGGATGCTGATCACGACGACGAAGGTCCACTCCGGTTCCACACCATTGACAATGTGTTGGGACCGGCGTCCCTGCCCGGGCTCGCTGCAAGAGAACTGGAGGAGCAGCTTCTGCTGGCCAGTGAAGCAGAACCAGCAACATTTGCAGAAGCACAGAGGTATGAGAACTGGTGCCATGCTATGCTTGATGAATTTACCTCCATAGAGTCAAATGACACCTGGGTACTGGTGGATCCTCCACCTGGTGTGCGGCCAATCGGGCTCAAGTGGGTCTACAAGACCAAGCGAGATGAAGCAGGATTGATCTCCAAGTACAAGGCCAGACTCGTCGCAAAGGGCTACGTGCAGCGTCAAGGGATTGATTTTGACGAGGTTTTTGCTCCTGTGGCAGCGTTTGGAGTCAGTGAGATTGCTGCTCGCCTATGCTGCAAGTGAGGGTTGGTCAGTTCACCATATGGACGTGAAATCAGCGTTTCTAAACGGAGAACTCCTGGAGGACGTTTATGTAGAACAACCTCCTAGATTTGTGCTCAAAGGGCATGAGCACAAGGTGCTTCATTTGACCAAGGCTCTGTATGGTCTCTGTCAGGCTCCACGTGCATGGTATTCAAAATTGGATGCTTCTCTACTCAAGCTTGGGTTCATAAGGAGTACCTCTGAACATGTTGTGTATCTGAGAGGGCGGGGAGCAAGGCGACTAGTAGTTGGAGTCTATGTAGATGATCTAGTCATCACTGGCAGTCATCACTCTGACATTGACAAGTTCAAAGAAGAGATGAAGAAAACCTTTCAGATGAGTGATCTGGGGTTATTAAGGTACTATCTTGGGCTGGAGGTAGTGCAATCAAAAGTGGGAATCACTGTTAGCCAGAGAGCTTATGCAGCCAAGATACTTGAAAATGCAGGACTGTCTGGTTGTAATCCAAGTGATACACTGATGGAGTCCAGATTGAAATTGAGTAAGGTGAGCACTGCTGAAGCTGTAGATCCTACTCATTATAGATCCATAATTGGTTCTCTGCGCTATCTTGTGAATTCAAGGCCAGATTGGGCATATTTAGTGGGTTATGTGAGTAGATTTATGGAGACTCCTACCACTGAACATCTGACAGCAGTGAAGAGGGTGCTAAGGTACATAGCAGGAACCCTACACTTTGGCTGTTTTTATCAGAGGAAGAAGAAACCACAGCTTGAAGGGTATAGTGACAGTGATTTAGCTGGAGACATTGACACTAGAAAGAGCACTTCTGGTATTCTGTACTTCCTCGGGGACAATGTGATTACATGGCAGTCTCAAAAACAGAAGGTGGTGGCCTTATCCTCTTGTGAAGCTGAGTATATTGCTGCAGCAACAGGTGCTTGCCAAGGAGTATGGTTAGCGCGGCTCTTAGCAGAGCTCCAAGGAAGGAAAACCAGAGACTGTCAAGCTGAAGATTGATAGTCAGTCAGCAAACCAACTGAGTAAAAACCCAGTCTTCCATGACCGCAGTAAACATATTGATGTCAGATACCACTTCATTCGTGAGTGTGTTGAGGAGAACAGGGTTGCAGTCGAGTTCATAGGAACCAAGGATCAGCTGGCTGATATACTGACAAAGGCTTTGGGTCGGGAGCAGTTCTGTGAACTTCGTTCTAGACTTGGGGTCATTGATGTACAAACTGTGCGCAAGGCTTAGGAGGAGATTTGTTAGCATGTAATCCTTGCGCACGTTTAGGTAGTTGATTGCATGTTTTGATTCTGTTTGCATGCGCACGAGCCCCAGTTTGTGGTAGGCCGTGCGCTTAGGAGGGCATGGCGAGATTAGCTCGTGCATGACCCTGGATCGCTGGTGTTTGCAACGGCATCGTGGGCACGGGGATGGACGTGCTCGAGCGCGATGTACGGTTGACCACTAGGCGCATCTAGTTCGTTGTAACTTGCAGAATAAAAGGAGAAAGAAACAACAAAAAAGCTGCTCAGTTTTACGCAGCACCAAAGCCGTATCGCGTTTCAAGTGTCTCGCGTTGAGTTCGTGTTGTGTGAGTTCGCCTTCCGGCGATCTCGAGCTCCCTCTGCCGGCGTACATCACCGGGGACGGGACCTGACAGAGCATGTCCAGCCCCCTGCCGCTCCGGAACGACTGGCCGCCCTGGTGAAGTCGAACAGGTCGTCGGAGAGGCTCTGGTCGGCGGCGTAGACTTCCACCCGCGCGTTGAAGAGCGTGTCGTGCTGGGTCAGCTTGCCATCCAGCCCCAAGCCTTCGTCCGCCATCCTGAAGGGAATGCCGTTGTAGGATCCGGCCAGCCAGGCGTCCCTGAGGAACCGGCAGTCGTTGACACTTGACAGAGGCGGTGGGGAGCACGATCGCGTGGATCGTGCCGGTGATGAGCCCGTCCACGGCAGCGATGGCAGCGCTCAGCCCCCGCAGCGACCCAATGCTGATGCAGTAGTCGCCGGCGGCGCTCTGAGACGGGGTCAGGAGGTCGGCGGCGGGCATGTACTTGGTCATCATCGCCAATATCCACATCCTGCAGTCGTCACGAGAGTATCAACCAGAGCAAGCAGACCAACGAATTATATATGTCAGCTAGCAGGGCGAATGCAGACAGGCAATGCAAGTATACGATCGACGTTCACGTACCAAGTCCAAGTCCGGAAGCGCGACCGGCTCGTTTGCTGCCTCCATCACAGCTTCGAATTCTGCGCAGGCATCAATTCAAACGGATCAACCACAGAATTCTATTCTAAGTACTCACCAAATCAAAAACGATCGGCATCAGATTAATTATCGATCTATTTGCCAAATGTCCCTTCATCTTGTATAAATGTAACAGTCCCCGTCAATAAGAATCAATCCATTCCCATTCTCTCTATTTCATTTGTCTCTCTAACTTTTACTTTACAACACGTTATCGGTACTTTGCTCTGTACCGGGTACAAGAAAAAGAGGCCTCTACATCACGTGTAAGCATGGACTTACATTTCTTTACAAAGATTTCATTGCTGTTCTAATTCACGGTGGCCGGCGGCGATGTACTGGACCTTGTCCTGGTGGATTCCGTCGAAGCAGAGGAGTCTGCTTCTTTTCACGCCATGGACAAGGATCGCCAATCCACCACTAGGCCATAACCATCGGCCGTCTTGGACCCTGCATTCGTAGCAGGGATGGTTGCCTCTTCCGAAGACATGGACACCGTCCTGCTGGACGCCGCGGCCGTCGTCGACATCGCACTTGTCGCTGACTTGAAGCCCCCGGTGACGGCGGCGACACCTGGCAGTGTAACATCCTGCTTTCTCCAGAGGTTAAACATACGCTTTACAAAATTTTTCTTTAAATTAAACATAATTTCTTTCCTAACGATACTCGAAATATATTTTCTAAATAAACTATGCATGTGTGTTGCATTTAGATGCCTAGACACCCCCTCTTTTTCTCCAGAGTCCAAATGGTAGAAATCCTTTCTCCAATCCTTTATATTCAATATTCAAATACAATTTGAATATTTATTTCCAATACCAAAATTCTTCCAAAATACCCCCAGTCAATATTCATTTCAAGCCTCA
The DNA here is from genome assembly GCA_015476505.1 of Urochloa ruziziensis. Lineage (NCBI taxonomy): Eukaryota > Viridiplantae > Streptophyta > Magnoliopsida > Poales > Poaceae > Urochloa > Urochloa ruziziensis. The sequence continues at coordinate 47,497,120 of CM027122.1, read as the reverse complement.
CATCAAAACTCCACTCAAATTTGAATCCCCATTCAAATTTGAGTTCAAAACCCTATTCAAATAAATAGCAAAGCCTTTCAATGCGTAGATGGGTCGCAACTCCCTTTCTGGCCCGCTTACTCTTTCAGCCCGTCGCCGAAGTCCTTCTTAACCCCTCCAACTCCCAGCCTCATCAGCTTTTTACCCCTCCCGCGCACAACCCGTGGCCCACGGCCCACTCCTCCACCCTCCTCCCTTCTCCTCCAGCCTGCCTCGCTCGGCCCGACTCGCCGCACGGCCCAGCCCATCTCCACGCCTCCCCCTTCCTCCCTGCCTCCCCTGCCTAACGCCGACGCCGCCTGCTCGCGCGCCGCCGCTATTCCTGGCAGCCGCCGGCGCTGCCGCTGCACACGGCCACACCGTCGCCGCTCCGGCAAACCACACGCGCCCACGGCCCTCCGCACCATCTCTTCCTACGCCGCGGCTTCCCCAACACCGCCAACGCCACCGCGCCGCCCGCCGCTCCTCACCGCGCTGCACCCTTCTTTCCCACCCCTGCCCCCCGCGCCGTGTCGCACCCCGCCGCGCCACCATACGCCACGCCGTACTGCACGCGCCGCTGCCGCGCCCTGCCGTGCCGTCCCCGCGTCGCGTCGCGCCGTACGCGCCGCCGCCGACGGGGAACATCCTCCCCCAGCGCCGCCATCCACCGCGCCGCTTCGCCGTAACCCGACGCCGCCACCAACGCCATACGCCCCGCACCACCGCCATGCGTGCCCCGCGCCACCACATGTCGCACGTCGCCTCGCTGCACGGTCGACGTCACCAACCCAGCACCACCACGTAACCTCACCACGCCATTAATGGCACCAGGCGCACGCTGCCGGCGCCCACCTTCGCCTCGCCACCACCCGATGACCATCCTCCAACTGAGATGAGCCCCGGGATGCGCGCGCAATGCGTGGTGGCCCCTCCGCGCTCAGCCGCAACGACTGTGCGGCGCCGCCACCCCTACCGAGCTCCTCGCCGCCGCTGCGGCGAGTGCCACGCGCCCCCACCCCGCCGGCCACGTACCCTCGCCCCACGCGACGTGGCTGGCATGCGCGAGCTCCACCGGCGCCTCTCGCCCTATAAATAGGGGGCCAAGCCCCCTCTCCGCCTCACATCGCCGGAGTCGAGCCGAGCTTGGACTCTCCCCTCCCGTTCCTCCCCGCACACGGCCGCGCCGCTTTGCTTCACCTCCGCCCAACCACTAGCCATCAACGAGCTCGCCACGGCCCCCTCTCCCTCCTGGTGCTGGCCGCAGGGTCGCTGGCGAGCTGTAGCCCCGCGGCGGCGTGAATGGCGCCCATGGCGGCGCCACCCTCTCCTGCCGAACTGGCGCGCCGCCGTCAGCCGTCGTTGCCCCGCCGTCACCCCTATCTCTCCGTATTAACCCGACACGCGGGCCCAACCACCAACCGCGTCACCCGGTGCCGTTCCCCTCCCCCGCCACCACTGCCACGCGGGCCCAGCTGACTCCGTCAACCACGCCAATGCCGTCTCCCCACCTTTGGCCGCATCCTGGTGGGCCCCGCATGACGCCGCCTAACGGCCGTCACGCAAACCGGCGCGTGGACGCGGTCCACCGGACCACAGATCGCAGCGCGCGCGGTCCACCGCGCCCACCGAGCCGGCGCACAGAACAGTGCGCCAAGCAACCTCACGTCAGCACCCCCTATTTAGAACAGTGCGCTAAGTACACCCGGTAAGTGTACACCAAATTCTATTTAGAACACTTCCTCCACTCCAAAAATTCCCCTAATTTCTCCAAAAATATTAGGAATATTTCTAAGCCTATTAGAGCCATATAAACCATTTTAGGATATTCTTTGACCCCAAATCTCAAAAGAGTAGCTCTCATCCAATAGAAAAGCCCCCTTAGCGTACACCAAATATTGCCAATCCTATTCAAAGCTCCATAAAATCTCCATGAATTTCGATAAATACTACGGATTATTCTAAGCATTTTTATATGCTTGTTGCCCTAGGATTTATACCCTGGCTCCAAATCCCAGTAGCTCTATCCTGATGCCCCGCCGAAACCCCGTCCTAAGCCCCGCGAGCGCTGTTTCGCCGCCCGATCAAAACCCTAAGTTTTGATAAAACCGTAGCCGTTGTGCTACCCAATTCCATTCCATCATATTAATTATTTAGAAACTTATTTCTAAATAATTAATATAATCATCCATTAATTATTCTGGAATTATTGCTTAGCTGTCCAATAATCGGCAAACCCCCTAATCCAAACCTTCCTTAGAAGCCACCGTCATCCGGAAATTATCTCTTAGAAATTCATATAATTCCCGACCATTCAATCATTTCCGGAGAAATTACTTATCAAATTCTCGGAAATTCCATTCCTTTGAATCCATTAATCTTAGTGCATCTGGTGCATCCTTGAGTGGTGATGGCCATCCTCAGAAGGAACAAGCCATTCCAACAAATAGTTGTCCTTGTCCTGTCCGTACTTCAATGGAAGAAGTTGTTGCATCCAACAGCTCGAAGAAGGATGTTGTTGAGAGTGTGTCGAAGCAGCAGCAAAATGATGCTTGCAGAACAACTGCTGTAGCAAAAACCACTAAGACGCCTACTGCGAGTTTACAGAAGCAGCAGCAGGAGGAGGCCCCTGAAGCAGCACCAATGACCACTGAGAAGCCTCGTGCGAGTTCAAAGAAACAGCAGGTCTCCAAAGCAGCAGCAAATACCATTTGCTCTAAGATTGCGGCTAATGACAGGTCTACGAAGCAGCAGCAGCAGCCTGCCATAGGCTCTCAAGAGCCTGATGCTGCCAGTTCTCTGAAGAAGCAGTGCCCTCCCAAAGGCTCTCAGAAGGTACATGAAGCGAGGCCGCCGAAGAAAGCAGACAGACGCCAGAAGCTCTCAGAATGTTGCTGCTACTGCCAGTTCTCAAAACAAGCAGCCTAACAAAGGTGTGGCAAAAGCATGGACCATGCCAAACCCAAAATTCAAATCTGGACAGCCAATGTTGACAGTTGCTGAGCTTGAGAGCGTCGGGCCTTCAATAGCTGCTCTCCATGCCTACTATTTGAAAGGTTGCCGATCAAAACAGAAAAAGGATGGGATAGCGGTGAAGTTCCGGCGCAACCATTTCTTGCGTGGACAGGATTCAGAGTGCTTTTCGGTGGGATTCAATGATCTATATGACCTTTTAACGTTGATGCATTGGATGTGTCGCTGCTACGTTGCTTTACACTGTGAGTTGCAAATTCCTTAACCTATGCTAGATTTTTTTGATCCTGATCATGTTTGATGCACTAATCATGTCTAACTTTGTTTTTTCCTTGCCATTCATAGGTCCATGATTGTGGAAGCAAAAGCAAAGGCCCAGCCTGTGGGGTTCGCTGATCCTGAGGTGTTGTCACTTACTACAATTACATCTGACAAGTCATACATGGTGGATTATCTGACAAGGGCCTTTAAACATTTTGCTAAGAATGACTACATCATGTTTGCCCACAACTCAAATGGCCACTGGCTGTTAGTAGTAGTTGTTCCAAGGTGGGGTAAGGTCTTGTTCTTTGATTCTATGAGATTCCAATCACTTGGGCATACCATGTTGAAAGAGGTCATTAATGAGTCACGAGCTTAGAGGGAGCTCGGTGGCGGCAGGCCTGGCGAGCGCGGGGGCGACGAGGCGCAGCGACGGGGGCGCCTCCGGCCGGGCGGTGTTGGAGGGCAGTTGGGCAAGGTGGGGGCGAGGTCCAGCAATGGGCACGGCGGCGCAGCGTGGTTCACGTGGTCGAGGTAGAGACGACGGTGGCAGAGGCAGCCTCCGACAGCCAGAACCATGTGCGGCGCCGCACGACGAGGGTTGGTAGGGAAGGGCGCCAGAGTGGTTTGGGCAACGACAGTCGAGACGGCGACGGCGGCCTCCGACCACTGGAGCCGTGGACGACGAGGGTTGGTGGGAGAGGGTGCCAGAGTGGTTCGAACGACAGTGGAGACGACGAGGGTTGGTGGGAGAGGGTGCCAGAGTGGTTCGAACGACAGTGGAGGCAGGCGGCGTCGGCCTCCGGCCACCAGAGCTGAGGGAGCTGCTCTGACGAGGGTTGACAAGGAAGAACAGTAGTGGAGCTAATCATTTGCTGCCACCTGCCCCTGGCAAACGAGCACCAAGAAACATCCCACCACCAACTAGCGTGGCAGATAATTATTATACTAGTTGGTATGTTTTTGCCTAACAATTAGTTGCAAAGCAACGTACCCTACGAGAACTCAATTCCTATTGTAAACCAAGCTAGTATTAGAGTAAAAAAAGCAGGAACTGCTATTTTATTTTACAGTGGAACGTACATTTTAGGTAAAAAGGGTTGAAACAGATTGGCTGTGCTTACGGCTGAGCTGATAAAGTTACACCAAAATATTCTTTAAATCTAAGTCATAACATGCAAACTGATAAGGAAACCTCTACTCACATGTTGAGTTTCATGGTTCAAATATAACAGGTTTGCTACCAAGTAGGGAGTCTACGAAACTAAGCCAGGTTTGCTATTAGGTGGGGCATGGAGATAATAAACTAAGAATTCAATAGCTCCAGCATCAAATGATTCTTCTGCTCGGCACTAAGATGCATGCAATAGTCCGTGTTCCCGCCATCGAACCAGGGCCGTGGTGCCCTGCTGGGAAGATAGGACCAACGTGGCTCAGGCACAGGCCATCTGTTAATGAACAATGTATTAATAGTCAATCAATGAATAAATGAAACAAAGCAAGCAAATCGTATCAAGGAACGTCAAAGAGTACCTGTTTGGCTCATTGTAGCTAGCCTTATCAACACCAGACCTCAAAGAATACCTGTTTGGCTTCTTGTAGCAAGCCTCAACAACATCAGACCTACAAAGAGCACAAAAACCAAGTGAGCTGAAGATCACAAGTAGAAGCCTGGGGCCACTTGACCGGCTTACGCATTGTATTTGACTCTAGGTACCAGAACTTTAGCTAAAGTCAGCCAACTATCCCCTTAAGAATAGGATGAAAATCATGCAACATCGGTTTAGACATTGTAATATGCCCAAACAAGACATGTACTGCTGATATGGTTAAAAGACAATGTAAAAAGTTTCCAACAAAAAGTATTACTAACCAAGATAGAATCACCAAACTGACCCTATGTTTTGCAATTACCACCAAAAGTTTAGTTGGAAGAGGGGACACAATCACACTAGTTGATGAGAATCAAGTGCAATTTCGTAACACCAGAGTATCATGTACATGAATAGCACTTGCTGACTATTAAAAAAAAAAGATGTGTAAAGGTATACCTTTCAAAAAGCATCAACCTTTCCAGAACAGACCTGGGTAGATAATGTGTTACTTTCTTACCATGGAAGTTCATGCCAATGAAATTCCCATCAAAATCAATCAGGGGCCCTCCAATACCAGCCTAGCACAGAAGCAAATTGACACGTGATATTTATTATTTCTAATACCATGCAAATGTAGATGCAAGTGATAATTAAGTTGCTCATAATCTGATGCAGCTATTTGTTTCAACCATAAATGAAATCAACAGTGTACCTTTGTGACTTTACAAGTGGAGATCATAAGCTCTTTGCAGTCGAGATTGCCTTTTTTGTCAACCACTTTCCCACTTGTGGCCATTAATTTGCCTGATTCAAAGATACGTCCTACAGCTACTACCTCAGTATGGGGTTCAATTTGCCTCTGATTGTTGAATTTTGTTGTTCGAAGACAACGGAAACCCATGACACTGACCACAGCGATATTATAACTCAAATTGTAATGTTGCAATGTCCCTTCAGCAACTTGCTTATTTGGAAGGTACACTTTAATCTGCAATGAATGAGAAAGTGAGAATTAACCAGTATCTCAAATATAACAGACAAAGAACTACATAACTGTTTGCAGTACGAACCTTTAATTTATCATCAATCTTGTGTTCATCAGCAGAAGTTCTGACCAAACTTGCTGAAGTCAAAACCCTTGAGGTGGATCCATTGAAGTCTATAAATATACCAGTGCAAGCAAAAAACCTTTCTTTTTCTACAAAGGAAAATTGTTGCAACCGTAGTCAGTGATGTAATAGAGAAAGCAAACATATATGAAAAAGTAAATTATTTTATGCTATCACCTTTGAATGAAGCAAGTGAGACAACACTTCGGGATATATCTGAAGCAACCTTGTTACTGAGTTTGCTCCATGCATCTTCAACAAATTCCTCTTCAAAAGTATTAATCAAACACATACCCCCTGGGTAAAAAGACAGTATAATACTTGAGTGCTAGAAGACTGTCAGAGTGTGAAACTAAATTAGTCAGAAAAAGCAAAGCAATAATTGCTCACCCTCAAATCTAACTGGCATAGGATAATTACGGGACTTTAGATCATTTTTCACATGCTCCGTGAAACCTGATACAACACGGTGAAGTGATTAATGTGGGGTTCACTGATACTGTAGCTAGAAAAAACGGAAAGCAACGACTGACCGTCTACTGGTAATGGATTAGGATCAAGCAAGCACCAGAGTTCCTCTTCCGCAGAATCTGGTCCATCAAGCTCATCCGCAGAATCTGATGCATCAAGCTGAAGCGAATCAATGACCATGGACCAGTAATGATAAACAAGCAGCATTATAACATGATGACAGTGTGCATGATAATTTAAGAACATTAGGATTTAAGTGGCCCGTGTTTCGGTAAAAAAAGAAGTGACCCAACTTATTCACCTTCTGAAACACTCGCAAAGGATATGAAAAGCTGATTCTTACTTTCACTATACTCATATAACATACCTCAGATTTTTTTAAAAAAAAGGAAAATTTAACAAGCAACATGGTTGAAGCGATTAGTTATACTTATACCTCATTGCATTAAGTCACATAGAGCACAAAACACACAACACACCACTAAAGAAAATAAAGTTGACACCTAACTTCTTCCTTTAAAGTTAAACCTCAACTATGGTGAACTGTGCCAACAATGGGACCAGCCATGACTCAAAGTTGGACCTCATCCTTAATAATCAGAACTACCCTTTGCAAGGTAATACCCGATGTTTCCAAGCCCCCATGGAGTTCAAACCAGCCTCCATAGAACTTGCCACTAACTTAATAACTTCAGACCACCGATCAAAGAACTGCATGATGTAGGGGTGACAGGTCAGGGAGACCAAACAGTATAAACAAGAGTGACCAGACTTCTCTTGAGAAGCAGGAGACTATAATGCAGCGGATTATCCCATCTTCCTGGTCACAGAGCAGGCAACGCTGTGGATGTGGTAGTTCCCATCGTGCTAGGCAGTCGGCACTCAGCAGTCCAACATTGACCAGCAGAGGAAGAATTGGCTGTAATGACCATGACTAGTAATGATAATAAGTAACCATGATCATGCAAACTCCAAAAGCAACATATCAAGACGTATCTGTATCTGGTATCCGGTACATGGTGGATACATCACAGATACACAAGCATTGGGAAAATAAAGATTTTAATTGCTGATGCATACACTTGGTGGATGCTTCATGGATAAAGCTCCGCCTAGCCACAATCTAAAACTTAACAAATTATAAGACTAACACCGCACGCCTTGGAACTCACAGAAGCCAGACCAGATCACCACATGCTTCCCCTTACTGCTGGGTGACCACCTGGCCACGACTCATCAATGAGTACATCTGGTCATCTCCATTTCTTAAGACAGAGAACAAGTGCAAGTTCTTCGCTTGAGCAATGATACAAAAACATAAAATCCCAAAGCAGGCATTCTAATGTCAAGGGAACGCCTCATCAGCCACATTGCACACTTTGCCATAGCCGCCAGAGACAAACTTCGCTACTATGCCCTTTCGCCAAAGTTTGTATGGGAAAGAGTAGCCATGGCCCGATGGGGGCCTTTGGTGAATTTGAGACGCTTGGCTGTTTTGGCTCATTAAAATGAAAGCTTCAGAAAAGAGAAAAATGGCCTAATCACAAGCTAATTTTTTATTCATATTATGCTTTAGTAAATGGATTTCAAAAAAATACCAAAACATCTGTATCTTGGATGTTTCTAGAAAATAGTGTATCCCTATCCATATCTTTGTTGCATAGGATGACAGTTTGCATGATAATTTAATAACGTTGGATTTTAAATAGCCCAGCTTGACTCACCTTCAGAATAACTTGTAGAGGATATGGAAAGCTCCTGATTCTTGTCCCTCTCCCCACTTGAGCTACCTAAAATATAAAAAGGGAAAGAAGAATAAACATAACTCAAACAATGGAATGCACTCTCAGGAGCATTAGCAGTAGATTCTCATACACAACCATGTATCTACAATGAACCAATTTTGACAAAATGTTATTACTCGTGCGTGTGTAGGCACAATTATGCGTGAAACACCGCGCCACCGCTGTCACATCATCCCGTGCCACTGAATCTGAGCGTATGAACCGCGTTCACGGTGCCACCCCCACATGCATATCCTCCCGCCGTCCGTGCAGTACTAACTCGTGGCTTCGAGGGGGGACACCGACCTCATGTGCCCTTCCCTGCCACTGTGCCACCCAGCCATCGGCACAGCCCCGAGTCCCCTCCCATCACACGCATCCTCCCCACGTGGAGCAAGAGCTGACTAAAAGAGGTGTTTGGCTAGAATGGTGCCTCTAGCTCTCAAAAAGATGGTTTTCAGTGTGGATTGCCAATATTGTCCCTAACTCATGGCCCCACATGTCATTGTCTTGTCTTCTCTTCTCTTCTTGCCCTTGTCAGGGATCGATCGACCTCCTAGGCTCCTACCCCTCTCTGCTACAGGGATTGTCAGGGAGGGAGGATGGGCGCCGGCGAGGGAAGGGAGGAGGGGCGCCGGCAGGAGGGAGGAGGGGCGCCGGCGGCGGGAGGGAGGAGGGGCGCCGGCGGCGGGAGGGAGGAGGGGCGCCGGCGGCAGGAGGAAGGAGGGCGCCGGCGGGGGAAGGGAGGAGGGGCGCCGGCGGTGGGAGGGAGGAGAGGCCCCGGCGGCGGGAGGGAGGAGGGCGCCGGCGGGGGAAGGGAGGAGGGCGCGGGCTCGCTCTAGCGCCGGCGTAGATGGGCGGGTACTGGACGCAGCCAGTGACGCTGTTGTTGCTCCCGGCGTTGGGGGATCCGGGCAGGAGGTACGCGGCGGCGGCCTTGCTGAGCGCAGTGGTGCAGGCGGTGCAGTCGGGGACGGCGGAGAGGTCCCGATCGCAGCTGGCCCCGATGTCCTGGCGCGAGGCCGGCGGGACGCGCGCGTTGAAGTCGGCGAGCGTGGAGACTTTGCCGCAGCCGGGGGCGGCGAGGAGGGCGTCGAGGCCCGCGAGGCCGCAGGCGGATGGCGGGAGCGGAAAGGGCAGCGCGGTGCGGAGGAGCGAGAGACAGGAGGCGGCGGGAAGGGAGGAGGGCGCCGGCGGGGGAAGGGAGAAGAGGCACCGACGGCGGGAAGGGAGGAGGGGCGCCGGCGGGGAAAGGAAGGAGGGGCGGCGGCGGCGGGAGGGAGGAGGGGCGCCGGCGGCGGGAGGAAGGAGGGGCGGCGGCGGGAGGGAGGAGGGGCGCCGGCGGCGGGAGGAAGGAGGGCTGCCGGGAGGAGCCGCCTCCTCGAGACCAGGGGCGGTCTTGGGTCGAGAGGAGGACCTGTGGGGGGCGACGGGGGTGAGGGATAGATCGAAACGTTTTTTTTGTAACCAGTGGCAGTGGTGGGTAATTACCCCCAAACTCCACGACTAGGTCCATATTTGAGGTTGCTGGAGTTGCAAAAGAGGTACTCCACCAAAATGAACTAGAGCTCCTCAAACTCTAGGGAGTTAGGCTGCTCTTGGAGTTGGTGGAGTTAGGGTGTTTGACTAGAAAGTTGGATGGAGTTGGTGGAGTTTAGCTCTAGAGCCATGCCAAACAGGGCCTTAGATGAGTTCACTTCTTTGCATAAAAGTGAATTGCTCTATGTCATCTCTCTGCTAGATGCACTAATCAGATTTGGGCGATTTGGCCAATCTAAATAAAATTGTCTTGGTGTTATCTAATTTTGTCTGAATCTGATTACTGCTCATGCGTTTGTGGTCTGATCCTGACAAGTGTACATATGAACATATGAATTGTGATGCAAATCCACCAAGTGCTAGACAAATGCCTTCTGATCATGCTCCCAGCAGCATAAAAGACAATCACTTAACCGCATTTAATCCAAGTTGACTCAACTAGGCGCTAGGAAGTGGTCTAGTCCCTAACGCCTTTTTGAGCCTTGTAATGAACCAGTTAGCACAGATTATATTAACGTACAGCAATAAGTTCCACGGGTAGTGTTGATTTTTTATATCATTGTCCAAAAATGCAGTATTTCATACTTCAAAGCAAAATATGTTTATTATCCCCAATATACCCCTAAAAAATCTATAACTGATGATTAACGATTAAATCTCATGGAGATCAATTTTCTGACGCTACATAATTTAAACAGTTAAGAGTGATCATGCTTTAGTTCACCTTCTACATTGGGCATAAGAATTTCTTGTATCTCACATGGGCTTCTTTCAATTGTGCTATTACCTACTTTTTTATTTCAGCCCTGCATCAGAAATGTAGTAAACTCTTATATAGAACAAATGCACAGAGCTACCAATTCCCAAAGTAAAGCAAACATTGACTCTTATGGATACAATAGTATTCAGCTACAGATGTCCAAACCAAATTGTTGTGTCAAATGAACTAGCAAGCTAGAATCAGATCAAAAGTTTTTTGATATAGCATGCCTTATCCAGTACACACTACACTGATGTATAAATTTGGAAATTGCTTCTGGCCCAAACAACTGCAGTTGCCAATGTAGCAAAGTTGTTGCTTACTCCCTCCGTCCCATGAAGAGTGCAATTCTAGTTTTTCTAGGACAAATTAGTAGTGGTGTGAAAAGACTCTAATACCCTTATGTGTCGGCTAAATACAGTAAGTTTTGGCATGCAAATCAGATCTAACCACATTTTCTAGGATTGCACTTTTTTGTGGGACTTTTTGAAAAGCTAGGAATGCACTTTTCATGGGATGGAGTACTTCATTTTATACATCCACTTATCTTACGTCAACTGATTCCATATACCAGATTGAACAGTAAAATCACAAGTAGCCCAGGTGATTTACGGTCGTTCTGAAGTACAAACTCAACCCAAGTTTAGTAAAGAAACGTGTGGGTGTACAACCTCAACCCCTAGGGTTCGAGTCCTCTTCAACTCAAATTTCGGTTCCTACTACTTATCTACAATGCCAATTTCCTCGTAGGAAGGCCGAGTTAACTTTTTTATATGGCCATTTGGAAGTTGTTGACATCTCAACTTCAATGTGTGTATCTACGGCTGAGCATTCTCATTTAGATGTCTATCTTGTAATTCAGTTTTTATCTGGTAATTGGTACCAGAATTAGTTGCCTTTTAGCACATTTTCACCTTTAGTTTCATTAAAAGACTTCTGTTTTTTTAGAACTAGTTGATAGCATGTGACTTTTCATGCGTTTTTTAGCTTCGGGAAATGGTTTATTGGTAGGATTCAGCTTCAGGATTTCCAAGCCTAGTTTCAGACCTGGCTTGGCCCAGTGTTCAGACAGGTCTATATGAAAGTACTCCCTCGGTCCCAAAAAAAATCAAGTCATTCTAGTTTTGTCCTAAGTCAAACTTTTCTAAGTTTGACCAAATTTATGTCAAAAAAAATATCAACATTTATGACATTAAATAGTTATACTATGAAAATACATTTCATGAGCAATCTAATGATGCTTTTTTGGTATCATAAATATTGATATTTTTTAATATAAACTTGATCAAACTTGAGAAGGTTTGACAAAAATAGAATGACTTGTTTTGGGACGGGGGGAGTATATAGAAGGCATACCAGAGTATCCCAGCATGGACCAAGCACTTATAAATTTTGTCCATTGGTATGAATGGATTCATCTTCTTAGAATAAAAGTTCATGCCAACAAAGTTGCCATCCAAATCAACAAGGGGCCCACCAGTCATTGTCTGGAACAAAAAAATAATGTTAGGCCTAGCCAAGTGTAAAAAATAACAAATTCATAAAGAAAATGAAATATTTAATGCCCCTAAAGTAAGTGCATGCAATGATAAATTATGAAACAATTATTTATTTCCAGACTGTTGAGAAGAGGCAAGAGAAATCAGCAGCGAACCATATTGATTTTACACGTGGAGATCATAAGGTGTTTGTGTAAATCTCCACAGAGCTCATCATTCACTCCACTGGGCTCATCATTCACTGTCCCATACAAGGCCTTCAATTTGCCTGTATTGAAGCAACGCCCTAAAGCTACTACTACCTTACACTCAAAAGGTATGGGCTGATCCAAACGTGCAGCTCGAAAACCAGGGTAATGAATGATGTCAACAGCAGCAACATTGTAATTTAAGTCCCAGTGCACCAACATCCCCTTGGCAATTCGGTTATTTGGAAGGCTCACTTCAATCTGTAACGATAAAAGCAAAACAAGCACAGAATAATTACCGTACATTAAATAGGCAAGAAATGGAATACGTAAGAAATTGCAATACCAACCGTCAAGCCCAGCACAATCTTGTTAACAATATCCCAAGATCTAACCAGAGCTGCTGAAGTTATGACACGTGTACCACATATATCATTTTTGACAACTATGCCTGTGCAGACAGCATGAATCCGATCTCCTGCTTAAGACAACACTTAAATCTTTATAACTGATGATGAGATGCAAATAAGGAAAGCTGATTTGTATAATCACCAATTTACCATTGAATGAAGCCAATGAGACAACAGTTTCTGATAAATTTGAAACAACTTCTTGACTGAGTTTACTCAAGGTGCCTTGACTAGAATTACTTAAGCTGCCAAATTCCTCTTCAAAAGCATTGTACAACCACAGGTTTCCTAGTCAAGGAGCATTGTACAACAAAATTAATACTGTTATAATATAATTTCATAAATACATGCAAAAGAGGTACAACTGGCAAAAGTGAATCAATAACTCACTTGTCTTTTTTCCACTTTTGCGAGCTTTCTTCTTTTTATTTGAGGTTGAGCTGTCACGTTTTCGCTTAGACATCTTTCCAACCCTGAAGCAGAAAGATAAGATCCAAATATTGAGTAACCATCAGCATAGGAGTTAATTGTTTTTTTTATTTTTGTGCAAAAATTGTAAACTGTTTTTATATGTTTAGGAGTGACTCTGCAGCACATAGGTATACATGTAACAGAGTAAGACAAGACAATCTAGTAAAAAACTTGGAACGTCAACATGATGCTCCAAAAATCTGCACCAGCAAAAGAAAACCTAGACCTTTAGTTCAAACGAATAAGACCTGAAAATTTCTTGTATAACATTAATAAGGATGCACGGATACACAGATACAGATACAGGTACACGATATGGAGATGCTCCCATACTCCATTTTTCCCAACATACAGAAACAGGGATATGGCAGAAACAGTAAATATTACATAACATAACATTGTTCAGGGCATAACGACAAGAGAGGATGAAAAATACATGAATACCAAATCAGTTCACAACAAGCAGGCTAGCACAAACAGCCAGCACCGCTAGCTACAGGGAAGCAGTAAGCACAGGCACAAGCAGCACACGACATCACCAGAGTATGTCCGAGTTCAAGACCCATGCACGAATAAGCAATATAGACCACAGATTCACAGCAGAGGAGCAAATGAGGGGGGAGAAGATATGCCTCTGTACCGTGAGCTGACGTGAAGGGCGCTAGCTGGGAGGCGAAGCACAGGAAGCGGCCAAGAATCGATGGCGGAAGAGGTCGGAGGCGCGGATCGACGGGGGGAGGACCAATCGGAGGGGTGAACTAGCGATGCGGAGATCCGATCGGAGGGGCGAATCGGCGGAGCGGAGGTCAGAGGTAGTGGAGCAGCAGGAGCCTCGACTCGGCAGCGTGGAAGGAGCAGCGGTGGCTGGATGGAGGCGGCGTGCCGCCGGATTCCAGGTGCTGCCGCCGCCCTCTTCTCTTCCTCTCTCTCCTCTCTTTCCCTCTGCGGCTGCGCGGATGGGCGGACCGGCGGAGGGCTTCTAAACGAACGAAGGGATGTTACGCAAGGACGGAGGAAGAAAGGGCTACGCCGCCGCCGCTGGGGGGACCGGGGAATGGTAACAGGCTTAGGGTTTCAGAACACTATGCGTCGGCCCAGAATTTCAGCTCAATCTGCCAAGCAGCGAACAGAGCGTTGGTGCTATTGGGCTGAACTGTGGGCCGTTGTGGGGAGAATTTGCCAAAGCGCACTGCTATATATCGGGTTCCCGTGAAGCTCCACGGGGCAAAATTCGCGCCCCGCCCCCGTGCTGATAAGAACTAAAAAAATCATAGGTGCGGCGTGAAAAATTTCGATATTTGACATTAAGTTTATAAATCTTCCGTGACATGACATTCAATTTGTAAGCTTTTCAAAATTTAACACTGAGCGTGTGAATTGTTTCAATATGAATGATTTCAACATCCTTTTCTCCATTTGGTGATTTCCATAATCTTTTTGATTCTCCACTCATTCGAAGGGACAATTTTACCCCTGATCTTGTCTCTTTGGATTGAATCAAATTCCCAAGAAGCAGAGGAAGGAACTCATCCCCAGCCGGTCTATCATGGACAAGATCCAGGCCTTCTCCATCGTGAGCTCGTCCCCGGCCGATATCTCCACGACCAGACTTCCGCCTCCGCCGGGAGCCAGAAGCGGCACCAGCAGGCGGAGAAGGCCACCGAGCAGCAGGGAGAGGAAGCAAGCGCGGTTCGTGCCCGAGCCCGAGTTCGACGCGGTCGACTGCTTCGAATCTATAGTCTCCGTCTAATCTTGGTCTTTTCCCTGCTCCAGTATTAATTTTTTGGTTGTCGCTGAGTGAAGCGACGAGTAATCAATCTGAGCTGTGTACCGAGCTCAAGTCAATGGATGATCATACGTTCCTTTGATTCGTTATAAAACTAGAAACTTAGGGGCGCGGCGTTGCCGCGCCATCTTTGTGCTAGCCAGCAGCTAGCTTTAGAATTTCATGGAGAAATCAGAAACCATATGCACTGCAATTATAGAAGATCTTACTGTGAGTGCTACTCTTTGTCTACTTCAGTTTTTAGAAAAAAAATTATATAGTATTCTACTCAGGGAAGAAAAAGAAAGTGCAAATTTTCCTATTAGATGACATCCCATATGTTGATATATCTAAATGTTTACTGTGAGAAGAACCAGCTGCTGATCACGCTAAATACTTAGATGCTTAATACATGTACATTGAGTTTTGCCTTTAGAGCTGATTGCCTGATTACTATTTTTGTAAAAGCCAAGTAATCTTCCTTAATTGCAATCATTTGACTAATAATCCGAAAAATCAATTGTGCTAAATAAAACCAACTATGAAGATATATTTTTGGCTTGTCCAGATCCAAGAGATATATTTTTGGCTTGTGCAGATCCAAGAAATATATTTTTGGCTTACAAAGAAATATTAAAGCTATGGTTGGAGCTGCAGTAAGCAGTACACGAGACGAAAATGAGAAAATGACATCAGGACTGATCTGCAATGTCCGTGAACATCACTTGCTCGATTTTAACATGGCACATCCGTGGTGTTGTCACTTGTCAGCAAGCTTGCATCATGGTCCCCTGAGTTAAGAGTCACATTTGTACGTTTAACCTTGAATTAGCTCTGGAAGTGCTACTTAGCTAAACTCCTGAAAACACTAACTATTTAGTGAGTATCATACCTTGGAGATATTTTCTCGAGCAGCTGGTGGGCATCGTCGAAGCCAAAGACTGTTCCGGCTACTGGAGAGCCAGCGCGCTCTAATAGAGCTGAGCTGGAGGTGTAACATGTAGTTGGGAGCTGCGAGCTTCATATAATTTATGGCCCATTGTGATATCAACAATCTGCAAGCTAGCTCTACTTCATTACCCAGGACGAAGAACAGCAGGCGTCCCAGGTCCTGGTATTTGTAAAAATTAGCGGATTAGCTTGTATGAACCTCTAGAGTCATAATGCAATAGAATAGAAGATGTATTAAGCTATATCAAGGTCATGCCAGGAATCTCCAGCCATGCGACCAGCAGAGAAAGATTAGCATGAACCTCTTTATATAGAATCTTAAAAAAAGCTATGGCGATAAAAAGATGCAGTTGACAAGAGGTTTTGCCTTTCTCACCAATGATTGATTTCTGTTTCCTATGTAGAAACTACAGGGTAAACATGAATACAAGAAATATATTAGATCATAATGTGCTAAAAAGTTCAATTTTATATATACAACTGCCCACTCCACATCCATTCAGTAATTGCATATAATAACACAACTCTTAAACACATAGTGAGCTGTTTAGCCGTATACATATATTGTGATGCAACTATCTTTGGAAAGTTGATCATGGTTGGTTGCGACTTCCGAAGCAATTCAAATCAAAGATTATTTTCGCACAGGCATATTGTATATTTGTATTGCATAAATAAAATGAGCTTACATGAAACTATGAGAGTGCCTATGATGTCATACCGGCCTGTACTCATTAGTAACCTCATAATCAGTGACTATGTCTTCGAATTTCTCAAGAGTAGCAGAGTTGCACAAACAGTTATCAATTTTGGGGCGTTCTCATCAGGTCTCAAAGGCATGAATATTCAATAATCTACAAATACAAAAGAGAATCTGAAATTAGTGGATAGAAAACAAAGATAGATCAATCCAGATTATGGGCAATCAAGATTGTCATGTATATCAAGTAAAGCTAGACATTTGGCGTGAGCACATGACCAATAATACAGTCGTTTAACTACTAGTAACCTCATGCTGTACAAAGCAACGCACGGCTTGTGGGGGGCGACGAACTAAAACCAACAAACAATCAACAGAAGAAACTATCCAACAACACAAGAGTAACATTTTTGGTTAATTTGGTTGCTACAGAAGCTATGAATACAAAAAAGACAGATTGATATCTGATTGGAACCATTTTTTGCGATTCTTCCAGGAAGTCAAGCGTATCTGTGGAAGTGACATTTCATTGAACAGATGTCCGTCGAGCAGCTGAGCGAGCCGTAAGAGGTCATCTTCACGCCGACAGTCGGACTGTTGGAGATAAGCGCGGAGGACTGGCGCGGAGGAAGCGGCGATTGCGGCCTCAGCGGGCAGGGAGATGCGCCGCTGTCGTGGCCGCATCAAATCGCATCTCGCCGGCGTGTAACGATATGCCGAGGCATAGGAAGAGGCAGCTGCATTCTCGTGTTGACTGCCCACGGGCGCCGCGTTGGCCGGAGCTCGGCACTGGTCGAGGAGTCGAGGTCGAGGTTGACCACTTGAACCAGCGACGAGGGTGCGGTAATCGAGTACCGTTGAATCTCTGCTCGACGTTGGTTTGGGCCACCACGCATGACCAAGGAGGTTGGGCGAGCAACACGGAGCACCACTACCCCATGGCGACGACCTGTGCCGGGTCCTGGCCCGCGGAAGCGGCTAACGCAGACCGGCTGCCGGAGCAGCCGAGCAGACGCAGACAGCCAACAGTCCAGCGCAACAAGTAATAGAGAGAAGCACTCTTCAAGCCCTGGCAAGTGCAGCTGGAGCATCACCCAAAGCAGGAAGAGGAAGGGAGGTTGCGCCGCTGCACTGCTCATCTCCGCGGCCGCGGCGGTTGCGAGGAGGGAACAGCCATACCGTCTTTTCTCCCTTCCGTCTGTGACTGGCGGCAGCCGGACCGGAGGCTTCCAGAGTAACCCAGGGATATCGTGGTAACTCTAGAACAAGACTGCCGTTCATATAAGATCGGACGTGTTAGAATCTGATACCCCTCGTTATGCGCAGCAACCCTCGGATCTTGAAAGGATATTGCGAGTACGACACGAGCTTGCACAGTATGAAGAACGAAGTAGACGAATCTCGTAGAAAACCCTAGTTGACGACGTTGAAGCAACCACAACAAGAGAATAGGATTTGGCGAAGCCGACCGCAAATTCTTTAAGCACAACTCCGAAAGAGTACAAGTGATTGCCGCTCCCTCACAACTCTACTTGACCCTCTAGGACCCTCGGATTCTTGCCTCATACAAGAATCTAGTGCTTATAGAACTATCTAGCCTATTCCTCTTGAGCGCTTCTAATTGCTTCTCACAAGCCTTGGATGAGACCTTGGTGTTTGCCCTTGGCTTGATTTATTTGATAGAGCCTCTACCCCTTGTTTATATAGTCCCCTCCAAAGCCCCATACATGGAAGTAGGAGTCCTACTCCTAGTAGGATTCATCGCTCAAGTCCTAGTAGAACTAGAAGTCCTAAAGCACACCCCTATTGAGTCCTAATCCAAGTAGGATTTGAGTCACAATACAACAATCTCCACCTTGACTCTAATCCATTGAAGTCATCATGCTCCTCCAAGAATTCGCTCCAAATCGGCTTCTTTTTTTATACTCCCACCACAAGAGTGCCCCCACCACAGAGGCTCATGCACATCACCACGATATGCGTGTGAGTGTCCCGGCTGGAGCGCCTGAACCCTCCACCTGAGAGCTCCTTCGTTGTGTAGTTTGGTTAACCACACCACCTTCTCCTATGACCCTCCATGCCATAGGTTTGTACCGCCTCTGAGCTCCACCTGCTCGCCAGTACTGCGTGGTCGTCGGTCCCACCACGTCTTCCTTCTTCCAACAGCTTGCAGCTTCACCTCTACGACTGTTAGATTTTGCAACCACCTTTGCCGCCTTCGTCATGTGGTGACGTGGATCAATAAAATTAGCGTAATCCTGCCTCGGTTCGTTCGTTAGAGATTCTCTCTGATGCACCCTCGTCTTCTAACCCGTAATTTCATTTGGACCAAAGCGAAGCTTGGAGCGAGCCTGAATTGGATCATGGCCGACACCAAAGCTTGCTCTTGGTTCCTGCTCCAGCTTGTGCAAAGAAACTGATGAGTGCTTGCTCTGTTCCTATCCAGAGTGTGGGGACCCTCGGTTCCACGCAGACGAGGGTGAGATTTTTGGTATTTTGACCATGAAACCGGCGGGTTTCGTTAAAATGACCATCGAACATTGGGCTTCGCTAAAATGACCACGAATCTGTTGTTCTATCCAGTAGAATGACCAAATCTGAGTTTTACAATTTTTGTAATCTTTTGTTAACTTTTCTCCACTTGAACTGACCAAAATACCCTCAAGTGGCTGCTGGCTGCGCCGGCGCCGGGGACGAGGGAGGGTCAGTATTTTGGTCAGTTCAAGTGGAGAAAAGTTAACAAAAGATTACAAAAATTGTAAAACTCTGGTTTGGTCATTCTACCGTATGGAACAACGGATTCGTGGTCATTTTAGCGAAGCCCAATGTTCGGTGGTCAATTTACGAAGCCTGTCGGTTTCGTAGTCAAAATACCAAAAATCTCGACGAGGAAGATGCTTGCGACATTGGAGGTGGGTGCGGCAAGGCGGGAGGAGATGTCGAAGGGCGAGCAGCCGAGGGGAGGACGGCGGAGGGCGAGCGGCCGAGGGAAGGACGGCGGAGGGCGAGAAAGAGATAGAGGCATAGCACGTCGAGGCCTCCTGCCTGTTAATCGATTCCAATGGATTGGAATCGTCCAGAGGAGATAAGGTGAGGGGCAGTTTTGTTCCTTCAGATGGGTGGATAGTGAACGATTATGAAAATCATGAAATGTAGACGGATGGACCGAAATTCTTCGAATTGAAACAATTCGCACGCTTGATGTCAAATATCGAAAGGGTACGAATTGGATGTCATGTCGCGTGAGTCTTGCGAACCCTTAGGGCATGTACAACAGTTTAGACGACTGCTGTTAAGTTTTGCCACATCACATAAAGACAGTAAAAAAGACGAGAAATTTCGATATTTAACATCATATTTGTAGGCCTCACGCGATATAACCTTCGATACACATGCCTTTCAAAATATGACCTCGGGGATGCAAATTCTTTCAATTCAGGGATTTCTTCCCTTTTTCTCTATTTTACTTCTTTTCTTTTATCTTTTCATTTTACAGGCCTAGTGAATGGACATGTTTACCCCTAGCTTGGAACCGATCCAACACCGATGGCATGGTTCAGCACTTCAGCCTCTTACCATCACGATTTTGTCTCCGGCAAGCTGCTGGCAGCCTGTCACCTCTGCAAGCTGCTGGCAGCCTGAAACAGCAGGGCGTCGATCTCCAGACGTGGCCACCATGGCATCACCCCACCGCGTGAGACGGCGGCGCGCCGGCGCAGACTTCCGCTCCCCAAGCTCGGCAGCCTCCAGCGCGCACCATCTCTGCCCGCGCCACGAGCTATGTCTCGCCGCTGCCGTCTAGCCGCAGACACTGGCGCTTCACGCACACATGGAGTCGGTCGGAGTACTCCGCCCAGAACTCCGCGAGGCGGCGCGAGGAGCGACAGCGTCCCTGGAAGGCTTCGTCGAGGTACCCAAGGACGGCGACGGACTCGCGCACGGGGCTGCTCACCGTGCCGGGGCAGGGCCGCCGTCTGCGTTGGGGCGAGCAGCGATGCTCCACGCCGGGCCTAGCCACGCCGCTGCCTTCCTGCTCGTGCCTGTGGAGATGCGAGAGAGGAAGAATCGGAGAAGGGGAAAATAATTTGCTCGCCGACAAGTGAGTCCCGTATGTAAAGGACAAAGATGTCAGTTTACTAGGACTGAAAAGTGAGAAGAGAAAAGAAAATAAGTGAAATAGAGAAAAAAAGAAGAATCCTCTGAATCAAAAGAATTCGCATCCCTGGTGTTATATTTCGAAAGGCTTACGAACTGAGAGTTATATCGCGTGAGGCTTGCGAATATGATGTCAAATATTGAAATTTCTTAAAAAAGACAGCTTGTAAAATGAGTTGTCTTATTATTTAATGCATGTATGCATCCATGATCAAGTTTAAATAAGGTCTCTATGTACCACCTTGTTGCTCGCTTCTACTGGTTCTGGTTCAGAAGGTGCAAAGCTTCATCGGTTTCAGGTTCGTCTCATGTTACTGAATAAAAGAACTAGCCATGAACTAGGATAGCTTGCTGAGATTTACTTTGACTGGATTGATGATTTCAGATCAGAATGTCCATCTACTTTGCAACTCTTCGTACAAGAACTTGGGCTTTCCAAGGAAATAAAAAGCTATCTAAGAGACGACATGTATGAAGTTGAGTCCAATAAGTAGGATAGTTCTTGTAATAGGATAAATGAGTTCAGATCAGAAAACGGAGAACATATATCAATTGATTGGTTTGTCGAGCAAACTAGAGCCATTGAGCAATCGTTGTAATTAGAACAAACAAAGTGTAGTTGCCCTTTCTTCTCCTCCTGCACGTCTCGTCTCGGTGCCATCGCGCCGCGCGGCGGCAACGGCTGCGCTGCGCTCCCGCAGTCCCGCTGCTCGCAGCTTGCCTTCCCCATCCCGCACGGCGTGACGCAGAAGCCGTTGGCCATGATTACAAGGAGCTTGTTGCCAGTCCGCCATCGCCGTTCGTCCCAATTCCGCCCCTGGATCCATCCTGCATCTGGCTAGGAGGAGAAGAGATGGTGAGGAGGGGATTTAGGGCGTGTTTGGGAGAGCTCCACTCCAAAAAAAATAGCTCCACTCCACCAACTCCACCATTTCTCAGCTCCACTCCACTAACTCCAGAAAAACATGGAGTTGATGAACATGTTTGGCTAACAGCTTGACTCCAACTCTAAAAAATGTATTAATTGGTGGGAATAGTCCTATTTGCCCTTGCGTTGGTATGTTGGTTGGCTTTATTTTTTTCCCCACGCTACAGTACCTGCTACATGTCCATGCGTGCTACAGTACCATCCGTGGTACAGTGCCATGTGTGCTGCAGTGCCATGCGGGCTATAGGAGAGGTAACAGAATTGTTCCAAGAAAGGTCGCATCAAATAATATTACAAAATCGATTACATCAATATAAATTAGTTCCAAGCAAGAGAAAGTGATGTGGCCAGCTCATCACGAAATATATCCATAGTTGGAGCATTCACTGCAGATGTTGACCCATCGGATGCCGATGATGGAACGACATATTTGATGTATCTTTCCGGTATTGTTGGTTTGAAATTAGGATCACGGTCAAAACGGGCAAAGTCTTCGTCCTCACTTCCATGCTCCCGAATGAAATTATGAAGGACCATGGTTGCCACAACAATCATCTTTTGCTTGTACATAGGATAGGATGGTATCTTGAAGAGAATCGGCCATTTCATTTTTAATAATCCAAATGATCGCTCAATGATATTCCGGATGGATGAGTGCACGCGATTGAATTTTTCCGTTGGAGTTTTAGGTTCCGTACCTCTATGCCATTCCGGCAAATGGTACCTTTCACCCTTGTACGGAGCGAGGTACCCTGGACGATTAGGATATCCTGCGTCCACAACATAGTATTTGCCTATACATACATAACAAAACAAGTTAGTGCATGTTATTTTCATAAACCAAGTAATCATAATTAACACGTGGTACCTTGTGGAGGATGTGGGAAGAATGTCTCGTCCACTTTGATTGCATTGTACAGAACACTTGTGTCATGCATAGCTCCTGGCTGACCCGTGGAAACATATGTGAAGCGCATATCAAAGTCACATACCGCAAGAACATTTTGAGTAGGTACACCAGTTTTGCCAATATATCTGACTTGATCCTCAGGTGAGAGAGAGACTCGAATATGAGTGCCATCAAGTGCACCAATACAATCTTTGAAGTGTGGATAAGCACGTCTATCATCTCTTATCCTCTTATGGGTCATGGGAAAGTTTGGATTTTTTGGTCTAATGAAATCTCTCGCCATAGCCATCAAAGCATTCAATACCTCATCAAATTTTCTACTAATGGTTTCCCCTGAGTGCTTGAATCTATTTTGGCATCTTGAATTTGATGCATTGCCAGAACATGCGTATAGGAATATTGCAAGCATCTCTTTTGTGTTCATATGCATAGAAGATTTCAACCCATACCTTTCCACCAATAAATCATGTAGATCCATAAATATTTCCGTGCCCATACGAAGCTGTCTATGGCACTCACCCGGAGTGCTCAATGTCTCCAAAAGCCATCCCATTCCGCTAAGGACCGATGTCCTTGGTGGATTCTTAGCAAGATATAGATCAGTATATTGCAATGCAATCTCACTGGCACCCAAAATAAGACTCCAATATTGATCGTTTTCATCATCACTGTCACTTTCATTTTCCTAAAAAAAGATTAGAGAACAATAATTAAAATGACACCCAACATGATACAATAAAATAGTTAAAATGACACCAAACATGATACAATAAAATAGTTCAAATGACAACAAACATGACACAATAAAATAGTTCAAATGACTGATGGTACATAGTTCAAATGACCGAGGATACATAGTTCAAATGACACCAAACATAATAAAATAAAATAGTTCAAATCACATCAAACACTATGCTTCAATTGCCATAGTGCTCATTGTACTTCCTCCTAAGCCAATTGAATCTAATCTCATTTGGCGGTAAGGTCATGAACATTGCCCTTTGCTCCTTATCCACAAACAACTCAGTGGCAATGTAATGCTCATTCGTCTCATAGCCTGCCCCACATTCGATAACAGCAGCCATAACTTCTTTGACAGTAACTTCACTAAGTTTCCTTGCTGTAAAAGAAGTGGCAGACTCAGAAATCTTGGTCATTGCATCTTGAATGACAAGTGCTGTTCCTACTCTAGGTTTCTTTGATTTGTGCGGTCCACCTTGTGCTCTTTTCTTTCCAACAATGATAGAAGGAGAAGGAGTAGCCTCCTCAAGCTCCTGAAGCTCCTCATCATCAAAATAACCATCATTGTTTTCCTCATCCACACCATCGCCATCTTGGGTGACATCATAAACATCATCTCTAGATGGAGGTACGATGGGGTTAGAACTCATAGGATTCCAGTGATCAGATTCATCATTAGTAATGTCACCGAACATAATTTTCATGTCCTCCTCATTTTGCAATGGTCTCTTCTTGAACTTACCGCTCCCTGGAATATCCTACAATGTTTTAAAAAAATTGAGATCAATAATTTCTAAAAAAATAAGTAACATATCAATGATGGGGCTCCCACCTTCTTTGTCTTCTTCCACCACTCATCATCCATAACAATGTAACCAGCAGCATTCCGCCCCAATCCAGTTTGTTTCAAAACTTTTTGCCATGCCACTAAATCAGGCTTAAGCTTATCCCACTTGTTCTTCAATTGTAGCTTCGTTGCATGAATTCCTGTCATTTCATAAAAACTGTCCGACACCTCCTCATAACCTACTGAGTTCAAGTGGGTGTTTGGCCTATTGCCCTTCTTAACTTGTTTGGCAAATAATGAACATATGATTGAAGTATTCCTGTCATTCCAATCTATTGCATCACCCTGACCATGATAGATCAAATAATATTTCAAGCATTTGCACCACTAGTTTCAGTTTGCAAGACATTGAAACAATTTGTAAGAATTGAAAGAATGGTAAAGATCGTTTTTTCTCATACCACATCTCTTGCTTTCCTTTTCCCAGCACCACGTATGTTCGCTTGGACAGGATCTTCGTCGGCATCAACCACTCCATCAACCATACCTTCCTGTGTAGCCGAAGACCTGTTGCCTATGCCAGCACCCCTGCCGGCCACACCACCACCCCTGCGGGTCGCACCAGCGCCCAGGCTGGACGCGCCAGGGCCACGCCCGGCGCCACGGCCACGGCCACGGCCTGTGCCACGGCCACGGGGAGGTGGCTGCCCACGGCCACGCCCGGCAAGTTCCATGGCCGCCGTTGCACTACCCTCGGCCATGGCCGGCGGGGTGAAAGGGGTTCGGGCCCCTGAGGAAGGAGGAGAGGCTGTGGCGCCATGGATTGGGATAAATTGTGAGCGAGAAGAAGAGAAATTGTAGGGGATTAACAAGGGAATCAAGATCCATACCTATATGGGAAAGAAGGTTATCTTCAGGAGACTCCATTTTGCTTGGATCGTCGGCCGTCGGTGAGTCTCCGGGAGGGGGCGCCGGCGCTAGGGTTCCTGCCAGGGGCGGCGGCGTTTCTGTCTGTCGAGGAACAGGAAGGGGCGCTGGAGAGGGAGCGGTCGGTGGGGGAAGGGGGGATCGGTTCTTTTTTTTCACGAAGGGGTACGTTGTAACCAGTGGCAATGGTGGGTAATTTTACCCCAACTCCATGAGGATGTATGTAACAAGTGTTTTTGGAGCACCCCTTGAGGTACTCCAAGAAAAACATGGAGTTGGCCCCCAACTCTACGTTTTTTCCTGGAGTTTTCAGATCTGGAGTTCCTGGAGCTGGACGTGTTTGGCAGGAACTTTGTGGAGCAGAGTTGCTAGAGTTGGAGTGGAGCTCTCCCAAACACGCCCTTAGTGCACGCCGAATCCAATTTTGCCGCTGTCTTCGCTGATTGCGCGAGTGCTGCAGATCCGCAGTTTATCTGGCGGAGCGGCAGTTTAGCCTGGGAGCACGAGCCCGTGCCGTCGTCTCGGCAGACGACGGCCAGCTTCTCTCTTATCAATAAATGGAGTAGGATGGATTTGCTTGCGGAGACATATAGAAACGGCTGCTGTCTGTAGGGTTGTACGTGACTTAATGTCAAATATCGAAATTTCTCGTGCGGCGCGCCATCTTTGACTTGGCTAACGAGTGAACAACTCTGGTAATCTTTTTAGATATAAAGTTTGTAGAACATTCCACTAGCACTATTACAAGGGCAGAAGAAAGATGCGTATTTTGAGAAACATGAAATGCCAAGTATTTTGAAACAAATAAAGTGATTAAAAGTGACAAGTATTTAGAAACGGAGGTTAGTATGTATTCTTGCCTTGATTAAGCATCTATTTTAACTCAATACAAGCAGACAATATTTTAGGTAATCTTGAAAGCACTATTGTTTGAATCCAAGTTCAGATAGGTCTTGAAGGATACCAATATTAAGGGTACCTTATTAGCATCATTAGATAAAGGGTTATGAGGGCACTAAGACCCCACGTCATACATCGCCCGGTCTCGAATACGTCTAGGTCCCACGATCTGATCCGAATCAACCTCTTTGCTTGGCCCCACTAGGATCAGAGGATGTCAGAAAGACAAGACCCGACGCGCTCGGCCCCGCGAAGGGGACCGAGCAGGAACTCCGCCTCGCCCGACCCCCCGAGGCCGAGTGACGTCATTGACACGTAGCGGGATGCATCTGACCCGCGAAGGGGGACCCGCGAAGGGGGACGTGTATGAACTCCGCCTCGCCCGACCCCTGCGGGGTTGGGTGACGCCGGCTGAGCGACGTCATACCGCCAGGCCCGTTTTTGCCCGGCCTTACGGTCCAAGCCATCGCATGGTCAAAAGCCGTAGCCGCCGGAGGAGACATCCTGGAGCACGCCAGCGCACGGCACGGGCGGCGCACGGCGCACCGCCGCCTAGCAACGGCATAGCCTCCCCCTCACTGACGCATAGGCGGGCGGCTGCAGATAGCTAACGGTGACACTGTGGGATTACCGTACGTCACTGTGGGATTACGATGTTCACTGTACACAGCAGCGACATGATGAGGCGGCGCCCTCGATCCTAACGACCACGACGGACAGGGACCCACAAGACCAGTACGACGGTGTCAGATACCCCCTCAGGCGGAGGGGGTCGGAGACTCCCCTTGCCCGAAGGAGGGGTCGGAGCCACCCTTTCTTTTCCTTTCTTTTTCCCCACGTTGTACGGTGCCTTCCCTTGAGATATAAAAGGAAAGGTACCATCCCCTTCGCGGGGGCCGGCCACTTCACAACTCCGCCAGCCCACCGATTCGACTCCATTCGCTTCCACACACACACGCTCATACTCGTACACCTAGTTCATCAGTTCTTCCTTCTTACTCCAGAGACTTGGAAGTCTTCCTTCCTCTCTCGCCTGTTTGTAACCCCCTATTACAAACTTCTAGTGGAGCAACACGAACAACGAACTGGATGTAGGGTATTATACCTCAGGGTAGCCCGAACCAGTATAACCCCCGTGTCAAATCCACTAACCATCAAGAACCAGCGCGCAATCCCAGTAAATAACTTGTCCGATGACACCAAACACCGACAGTGGCACGCCAGGTAGGGGCCTGATTGCGCGTCCATTTTTCTCGGTTTTTGATGGCTGATTCCGCAGCAGTTTGGGTTCCCGACGCGACGTATGCATTGAATCCCTCGATTTCATCGTCACCACTCAGGGCGCGTTCGAGCGGATCGACGGCCCTGCCCTTGTCATCTCCGCTAGCGGTGCTGCGGCCGCCGGGGATGACCTCCGAGTTCCTGGAGAGCTCATTCGGTTCGGCGACACCAACTTCGTCATCACCACAGACGGAGCTCCGGTTCGCATCCACGCCCCGGCGCCCCCCGTGGGCCCCAGTGGGCATGTCGTCATCGAGACGGCAGACGCGCTCGCGAGGCGGAGCCTGCACGACATGGCAACGAGCCCGCCAGCACATCAGCCCTTGCCCACGAGCTAGGCAACGTCTCCTCTTCGACGGCTCAGCGACCTCCTGGGCACTCTGGTCACCCAGGAGCAGCTGGACGCGACACCGCTCTCCGGCGTCGGCGCCTGCGTCTCCCTCAGCGGGAACTCAATGGGTGAAATGGCTAAATCTTGCTTAAGATCATGCTAGGATGTGATGTTCTTTTCAATTGGGTCAAAGACCTTTGTCATTGTGAATGTTTAGCCCATGTTTTACCTTATGGAGGGGCATAAGTTTCTTTTTGTCGTAAAGACATTTCATGTACCATGCTTAATTAGAAAAACTTGAAACATGAGATGTCTATGCATGAAAGAAGAAAGATAAGAAAAAGATACATTTGAAAAATTTATGCTCATGTCTCTCTGCTTTCACCATTGCACACACTTGCACACATGGGTGCTAAGCGGTTGCATGTTGTTTGCCAGAGAAGTCTCCCATGAGAAGTGAACACATGGCTCCGCGCTTTGACATGACATGAGATAAAACTTGGACGTTTGTAATGATGTTTTGTTGAGAAATCTAGTCCTTTCATAATCTTGATGAGATGAAGTTCATTTTTTGCTCAAACAATCCATGGTTAGGACTTTGCTCAAGTGATGACATTTTTGATAAAACTACACAAATTGATCATGGCTTTGTCAATTGGCTATATGTCTTTACCTTCTTGATGGCAATGCCCGTGTGACTCGATGAACTATCTAGCTTGCCTTTTCTCTAATTTGTAGCACTTTGTATTGCTCATTGTATATTTGAGAAGCTTGTAGTTGCATCTTTTGCATTTTTTGCCTTGATTTGTGCATTGTCAACAAGGAGGAGAGTTTCTGGAGAATTGTTGAAAGGGGAGAATAGGAGAGAATTTCTGAAAAAATTTTGAAAGTTTTGCGAAGCATTTGTGCAAGGTTGCATTTTTGTGCCTGATCTGCCCTGGGCGGTTTAACCGCCCCCATGGGCGGTCTAACCACCCCTGTGCAGTGAGCACACGAGTTGAGGGTTTTGATCCATCTTCGAGTCATTTTTGCACGCACAAGTTCACTTGTTCAGGGTGAGTTTGCATCAATGCATGGGGAGTGCTTTGTGTTTCCTGAAAAGTGTTTTGGAGATTTGTGGGTTGTGATTTGTGATTTGCTCTTTTACCGATGGTGTTGAGTCATTTCGCTTATTCTTGAAGGGTCAGCGTTTCTGGAGTTTTTCTCTTGCAAGTGACTTTGTTCTTGGCTTGATCTTGCTTTTCGTCACTTGTTTGAGTCTTGTTATGGATTTCTTTTCTATTTTCCTTTCATATCTAGTGTAGTTACGTGTGAGTTGTCAATGCACTCATCAAGGGGGAGATTGAGGACCGGATGTGTCTGAGGACCGGTGGATGGTCGCTTCCTGGTGTGATGAGTGATTGACAACGTGGTGTGGATTGACGTTTGCCTTGGCTCAAGTATTGCAGGTATAGAATGCAGCTTGATTGCATTGGTGCAGGTGAAGAACAGGCGCGAAAGGTCTTACCCGTGGCAGCCACCGAGGAGCGGAGAGACAAATAGGCTTGGTTCGAGGGACCCGGTGGCCAGATGGATCAAGTGCGGTTCACATGGTGGCAAGAACAAGCAAGGGGACGTGGTTCCGGTGCGAGGTAGTGGCTCACAACCGAAGCTCGTGCGTGGACATGAAGTCGGTGCAAGGTAGCGGCTCACAACCGAAGCTTGCATGCGGGGTTTGGTGGTTTGGTCAAAAGACCATCAGGTGGACGGTTTTCCTTGGTTTGGGCCTCAAAACTAAGGCCGAGGACTCGACATGGCGAAGATGGGCCGAGTGAATGCCCACCCAGGTTGGGCCGGTTTAACTGCCCCCCTGGGCTGGCCCAAGATCGGCATCGAGGAGTTTCGATCCGAAGGACACGCGGCGTGACTGCAAGGCTTGCGTCGGAGGGAAGCTAGCTTGCAGTGGAAGGTGTCCCAGCCGGAAATATCTTCGATTCAAATGCCAAATTTGACCCTGAGGGGTATGTATCACTTAGGTGTAGTTGAGTCATTAGAGCACCACAACTTGGACTATAAATAGGCCCCCTAGGGGTTGGTGGCTGCTATCTATCTCTCTAGGTTTATTTCCCTTGCACTTTGAACTATTTCCCTTAGGTTTTTCTCTCTAGTTTTCCATAGGCTAGCCAAGTGCTTCACCGGAGAAATCTTCAAAAGGGTAGGATGAAGGGAGGATAGCTAGCCTCTATGTAAAGAAGTTGACCTCGTGATGTATGGAAGATTTGGCTTTCTTTCATCTCTCTTTGTGTGATTTCTTTGTTCATCCCGTGGATGGTTTTGGTCTCTTTGCAAGATTTTCGATTCCTTGTGTTTGAGGCCGTTTCTCTGTGGGATTGCTTGGGATTCACATATGAGGTCGTGGACACTCTTTTCCTGGTGATTTGCCCCTCAAAACCCAAAGAATCGCTTCGGATTTGGAGATTTTTGGATGAACTCGGGGTGGATGTGTTCTTTACGAGATCTGGGATTCCGGAAGTTCTAGTGAGTTAGAGGCCGAGATTTTTGGGGAATATACTCTAATAGAGGTGTACATCATCTCTCCAAAGTTTCGTCTCAAGAGCTCAAACCGTTTGGGAGATCGATTCACGAGTTGACTTTTTCTTGAGAGCCCCCCGGTTAAACCGCCCCTAGGGAGGTTAAACCGCCACTGGCTGGGAAGAGAAGGTTTTGTCCCGTTTCGGTTCGATTTCAATTCGATTTGGAGTTGAGTTGGGAGAAAAGCCGTATTCATTGAGAAAAAATTTTTATCGGCTCCCATTCACTCTCCCCCCTCTCTGGTCGCCTAATCGGTCCTTCAGTAAGCCACTACCTCGCACCGGATCCACGCCGTCTTGCTCGTTCTTACCACCATGTGAACCGCACTTGATCCATCTGGCCACCAGGTCCCTCGAACCAAGCCTACTTGTCTCTCCACTCTCTGGAGGCCGCCATGGCTAAGACCTTTCGCGTCTGTTCTTCACCTGCACCAATGCAATCAAGCCGCATCCTACACCAGCAATACTTAAGCCAGGCAAACGTCAGTCACACCACGTTGTCAATCACTCATCATACTGGGAAGCGACCATCCACTCGGTCCCTCGGACACACCGGGTCCTCAAGTATGTTTAATTAGCAAGAAGATGGACGATTGCCTATCTAGTTAAGTCAAACTGATCAGCACTCACAGTTTGCTGGTACATTAGTGCCCCATGTACTTCAGATGGATAACAAGGTATTAGCTATTATGTTCAGTAGGAACAGGCTACCAGTTTATCCCGCATGATGAAAAGCACATGCCTACATACACCAAAAGGCACTAAAACACCAAAAATTCTCTACCTCGAACTATGCACTAAAACACCCAAAGGCACTAATCACTTCTCATGTGCCATCTAGCAAGTAGTAATAACATAGAGCCTTTACGTGCTAATCATTTCTCAGCTCCAACTTCCCAAGCGTTCGCAAATGAAAGGATTTAAATATATAGCCGGCAAATGAAAGGCGTGCGCAATGTATTGCAGAGGTACTATGTATTGCAGAGAGCAGCACACAACATTAAGGAAAATGGAGATATCTTTGGTTGCACATAGTCAACTAAAATGGTTAGTACGACATTTTGTAGTTATCATGCAATCAAACAAGCACACCATTATCTTCAAGCACACAGTGAATTATGAATCTACCCGCGAGGTCAGGGATAGGTGTGATAGAGGATACCATGAGCGAGAGAGCGGCAGCTCAAGTCCAAGCTTAGCCTCGATGTCAGCCTGGCCGCCGCCATCGCGCTGTGCAACAGCAGCAACAACAACCCCGCACAACACCGTGCACACCGCCAAAAGTCATATCCGTCACAGATCCGGCACTAACGCCCTCACCTCACGGCACCAATGCAAGCACGACAATGAGGAGGCCGCCGGTGGCGGCGAGCGCGACGGGGAGGAGGTCGCCGCTGCCGTCAAGCGCGATGTGGACACGGAGGCCGCTGCCATCAGCGAGCTCGATGGGGAGGTGGAGGCCGCCGCCACCAGCGAGCACGACAGGAGGAGGAGAGGGCAGACGCTGAAGAGCGCGAGGTGGAGGAGGGGGCGTTGCCGACGAGCTCGAGGTGGAGGAGGAGGGGCTGCCCTCACGAGTTCTGGATCTGGTGTTGACAAGAAAAGGAACCAGGGGGCTGCTGCGATTCCGATGTGGGAGTGAGGTGGGAGGAGCCAGAGGAGAGTACGGGTGGCACGCGCGAAGGCGGCACACGTGAGGGGGACGCAGGCGGCGGCAGAGGAGGAGAGACGAGAGAGAAGGGGGAGAGAGAAGGGACCCGACGCGGAGTCACGGAGGAAGAGCGGCGGACACGAGAGACCGTGAACCCCAATCGTAAACATTTCGGGTCCGATGTTACGGGAGACGCGTGTGTTTGGTTCCTCCTACACCTATCACATCGAAACAAAATACATATGCATGAAGTATTAAATATAAACTAAAAAATATCTAATTATACATATTGTGACTATTTTACGAGACGAATTTTTTAAGCCTAATTAGTCTATGATTTGACAATGTGTTGCTACAGTAAACATGCGCTAATGACAAATTAATTATACTTAATTAATGTCTCGTGGAGTATTAATAGAATATGTAATTTGTTTTTATATTGGTAACCAAAAATCTCGTCCGACATCTCTCTTACATTTTGATGTGACAGCTACTAAAGTTTAACACCTGGATCCAAACACACCCTAACGTGTCGCTTGTAATTGCTTTCGGTGACGGGAGACACGATTTTAGCCATTCACGTCTCCTTTTACGTTGCACATTGTAGACGCAGTTAACAAGCCGCGTCTTCCATAACATGGTTGTGTTATGGGAGACGTGGGTCTCCTCTATATGTTTATAGGAGACGCGGGTTGTTTGGACAAATTTATGGGAGACACAACCGCTCAATTCGCGTCTCCTTTGTATGAAAGGGGACGTTTGTTCAAACCGTGTCTCCTATATATGTCTTCTTAGTAGAGTTCTTACACAGTGTGAGCCATAGAATCTCGTCCCCGGCAACCCCAAAACAATAAAACCATTGGCCTCACACCGCTGCCCGCGGCTGCCGACGACCTCACCGGCGATCGTCCCGTCCATCAACGGTAGAGCTACCCATACAGCAGGGTGGGGCAGCTGCCCCAGCTACCACCGGAGTAGATCCCCACTCCCTATGGAGTTTTGAGGTGGCCGGAAGTTGGATTTAGTGGTTAGAGTTGTGAGCAGGCGGCGGCGTTCTGTCGCTGATGGCCGGAGGAGGAAGAAGTGTGGAAAAAGAGCCGTCGTGGGCCAGCCGCGGGGAACTTCAGTGAAGGGCCCAATTAAATAACTAGGCCCAGCAAAAACCGGCCCCTGCCCTCCTATCTCCTGCGGCCTGCCCCCGTGACTTCGTGAGGCCGTGGCTGCGGCACTGCGCCGTCCGCCCGTCCCGGCCGCACGGCAGCACGCAGCCCTCTGCCCGCGGGAAGCCGATTTCATGGAGGAAGGGGAGGTCGAAGAAGGAGGGGACGGGAGAACAGGGGAGCGGGGGGCCATCGGCGTAGATGCCGTCGCCGCCGCTGGGCGTGGCCGTGGACGAGGGGCTGCACCGCCAGCTCCTGATGCCGAGGTGCAGAGCACGGTCCCGGTGGCTTGACTTCAACGATGACTGCTCGAGCACCCACGCCGGCTGCCGGCTGCCGTAGCGCCACCTCTACTGCGGCTGGCCCGGCCGGCCCTGCACTGGGCGTCGGACGAGATCAGGAGAGTGCGCAATTTCATGGAGTGAGAGGAGATAGAGCAGAGGATTGCGCGCGGTGGTACCTTTGTATGAATGCAGCAGCGCGGCCGCATCTCGAGCTCTCTTTCCGGTTTGTGAGAGGCCCGACCACAGAGACAGCACAACAGAGCAATCAGGCGAGCAACCTTGTCTCTCCAGGTCTGCAGTGATCCATTGGTTCTTGTTCTAGACATGTATACTTGCGAGTAATTCCAACTTCTAAGTTCTAACCTCGCCTAGATCTGCAGTAGGTTATTAGTGCTAGTAGCTGGTAGTTATACTATAATCACTAGCTTTACTACTGGATTCAGTGCTCGTCTTGCGTGACGGCTGCTAACATGCTTTTTTGTTAACTGAGTACTGCCGGAAGAATTAGATGTTTCTTGGAGTCCATGATCGTCGTGCGAGTTCGCCCCGGCTAAAATTTTCGGCTAGCTCCGCCGTTGCCGCCCATCATCTCTCCGTTTCGATTGCCGCCAGATCTCGCGTGAAGACAGGTCGCGGCAACGTTGCGCCTGGTTTTCTGAAAGTTGGTCCAAATTGAGAGACCAGCAGATGGTACACGGCACAGCACAATAGCAACTCATCAGTAATCTCCAGTCACGACACTTCCCCGCTAGACAAAGTCAGCTTACAAAGTAACAAACACAACTACAGCAACAACATTGGACTCAGCTGAACTAGCCTGACATCTAGATACTGACACAAAACACACACATAGTACATCACTTGGTTCTACACAGGCACCTAACAAAAACACATGACAGGTCATCTTGCAACTTTGACATGGCGTATCATTCCCGCAGAAGTCAGAACTCATGTCGATCATGATAAGCTGGCTCCTCCCCAGAGTAGAGAGAGTAGAAAACCACCGTACAAGTCGAGCGCCACGAACCTGTCCAGATTTAAACTGCACTGTGAGCATATATGTATGTTTGTTGTTAAAAATAAGCAATGCATACTTAGAAGCTTCTAGAATGTTGTGGAGATTACAAGATGCCTTGCCATGCATGAGGATAATAATCATGGCAAAGAAGGAAGCTTCTAGAAAATTGGAGAGCATACTTGAGCTAAGTTGCCATGCTTCATGGCAAGTATGGAATACTCTAGAAACTAGATATTATCATGGTTGGATAAGCATGAAGAAAATTCTAGAGCTAGATATTTGTATAGGAAGAGTGTGGAATGTGCCACATGGCAACATTTCCTTGGTCATGTACTACTATAAATAGGGGTGCCCTCCACCCCCATGTAAGCTAAACTAAGTAGAGCCATACCATGACATAGGTGAGGAGATGACAAGGTTGCCATGTAGTGTAGTGGTGTCATGGTAGGGTAGCCACATAAAGAGAGTCCTCTCATATTGTATCAAGTTGAGTTGTGAATAAAAGAGTTGAGTTCCCTTGTAGACAGTCGGTCTCTCATATTGGTGTCGGTATGAAGGTCTCCACAAACTCGTGTGGGTAAGGGTCCACAGAAGAAGTCGGTATCAAGGTCAGGGACGCCGATTTCTCAACATTTGTTTTTCCTAAGAAACGTTAACTCTCCATTAGACTAGATTCAAGAAACGTTAACTCCCCATTATAGACCAAATTCTTTTGAAGAAAATTGGAGGGTCTTTCTCTATCTTGACTGAAATAAAATTGACTAACCTCTTTTGTTGGCACGTGCCTATCCTTGTGCAATTCTCGCTAGCATGTTCATAATTGGAGTATTTTCCTATCAAATGTAGAAAACAATGCAAATGTCATAATTTACTATATGTAATTTTGTACTGTTATTATGAGGAGAGGTTTGTAACTCTTACATCAACGATGTGAAGCCATCCTCGTAGAGCCGCCTTTATAGTTGGGATTGAAATAAAATTCTGTATTCCTCTTGTATCACCTCCGATATTCACTCCAACCACCCAATTATGTCTTGCCAAGAAAACAGGTGCGCCCGATGTTCCTGGCATAGCTATGTAGTTGGTGCTAACAACTTCATGTTCATGGTGCAAAGGATGGACAACCGGTGTTGCTCTGCACGCATGATGCCATGGAGACACAAAAGAAAACTCTAAGTCAAATGCATGCACACAAGTAAACAGTAGTATATATAATACGAAGTAATAAAGTAATTAATAACTCTAATAGGTCCTTACGTTATCTTGCCGGCGAATGTCCCTGCCTACAGCACGACGGAAGAACCCATGAAGAAGAATGAAAGTAAGATAACATCCATCCCTGGTCTAGCGGGTGCGGCTTCAAAGAAGACCAAACTATTGGAGGGCCACACCGCATCATCATCAACCCGCAATAAGGCAAACTCTCTAGCCTCGTCAGCACAGAGCAGTGTGGCATGCATAGATCGGAGTCCAAGATATGGCAAGGAGGGAGACACCGATATGTCGCGGGAACCCAGGGGAAGCTCATGCACAACATGCTGACAGGTCATAATCCGACGTGTGTTTCCACTGGCAAAAACAACAAAGCCATTACCGGTTCTGCCAGTGGTAGGCAGTTGCAAGAGTACCACAGGGGACTCATAGGTGTCAAATAGGTTTCTGTCCCACTCAGACACCCCACCATCACCGGCCATTGTTTGATGAAGGTGCTTCGTTTCGCTCCTGAAATTAAGACAAGGAAAACAAACGAATCAGCACCCAACTTAGAATTGCATTTTATGCACGCGTTAGATTGTCATCTAAACAATAATGGAGAAATTTTACCTTTATGTTTGATAAATGACCATAAAAAGATTTAGACAACAAATTAGCATGCAAACATTCAATTAATAGTAGATACTTCCCGATTTAAACAAAAGTTTATGCCCTCACGCTTTCTTGCGAGGTACTGTACTGTGGCGCCATGAATGGGATCAGGACAACAGTGCGCAAGCTAGCACGTAGGTGGATCAAAAACTAGAGTATGGACATATTGGCCCTGTTTGGATGGAGGGGGTAAATATTTGCCCCAAGGCAAATGTTTTGCCCCTTCCATTTGCTCCTAAAACATTTGCCCCTTGGGGTGTTTGGATTGAGGGGTAAATATTTACCTCAAATGACTATTTAAATGGGTAGCTGTTCCCGCGCGTGCCGCCCGCGCTGCTGCTCGCGCGCTGCTCCTGCCCGCGCTGCTGCTGGCCTAGCGCTAGCTGCTGCCTAGCGCTGCTGCCGCTGCTGCCTGTGCTCTGCCGCTCTGTTGCCTGCGCTAGCTGCTGTCTTTGGTTTGATCAAATAAAAAATAATACACACATACTCCCTCCGTTCCAAAATAGATGACGTTATGGGATGCGTGCCGGTCAAACTTTCTCAACTTTGACTAGATTTGTAGAAAAAACGTGCAACATTTTCATCTCCAAATAAATTTGTTAAAAAAACTAGACTTAAAGATCTTTCCAATGATACTAATTACTTAGCATAAATATTCATATATTTTAATATATAATTGCCGGTATTTTGAAAATGTTGACTTCTCGGGAAGCGAGAATGACTTCTCGGGAAGCCAGATCAAGAAAGAACATTGTTGACATTATAGTTTTACTCACTATTCTCACAGTTATGTAGCTGATCATATTCATTGTCAGGAAATTCTACCAGGCTATGAATTCTTCTTGCTATAAACATCACAATGTATAAACATCACAATGTATAAACAAAATTTTCAGTAAATTTCAAGTAACAATTTTGAATAATGCCGATGTAGTACTGTCAAAACAACAAATCATAATTATTTGCATTGCTAAATAATTATGACATGACATGACATGACATGCTCTGAGGGACAGGAGTTTTGACATGTTAAGTTGTAGAAGCAAAATGC
This sequence comes from Urochloa ruziziensis, assembly GCA_015476505.1. NCBI lineage: Eukaryota > Viridiplantae > Streptophyta > Magnoliopsida > Poales > Poaceae > Urochloa > Urochloa ruziziensis. The sequence goes on along the minus strand of CM027122.1, from coordinate 47,460,066 downwards.
AAAGTTGGCAACTCTAAGTTGAACCTGCTAACAGAAGTACTACAGAACTGCAGTTGCATCAACCTTTGCAATGCCTGAATGTGTAAATGTTCAGATAAAAGATGAATCTTTGCTATCTACCAGCCGTGTTGAAAGGATGGGTTCAACTGATGGAGATGCTATTCACCCATCATCAACACACATGATACCTATAAATGAAGCTGAGATAAAAGATGAGCTAATTTTGCTTCTCCTAAGTGATAAATCTTTCCTCAGCGAAGCAGCTAAACTTGTAGGCATCAACGTGTACGAGCATCCGAGCAACCAATATGACGGAATTTCCAAGGTTGCAATGAAAAACCACAAGATATATCTAGACACTGCAGCGGAGCAACTGGAACGAAAGCATCAACAGCAAAATAGTCTGGGCCACACTGGGTTTCAAGGCCAGAAATGCAGAGCAGCAGCATATTTCTCACTGCAGGAATTGCTAAGGGATATCAGCAATGGGATTAGAAAGCTGAATGGCTATTCCAACAGAGACGACGCTTTGGACATGTGCACGCACTGACCTGAAAGCATACAGATGCAGCAGCAAAGGCGTTGTTGCCGTCAGGAAGATCTAACCTGTAACGTGAGTCTGAGCTAGTAGTTGTGTATTGTGTTAGGGTTCAAGTAATTTCACCCGTGTGGTAGTACAAGGAGTTAAGAACCGATGAAGTAGGCTGTAACTCTTTTCCATTTTCTGAAGAAACAGATTTGGTGAAGTTGTGTCTTCAGTCTTCACCAAGAAAAGATCGTAATTTGTGCAAACCAAGTCGAAAAAAGAACAGAGCAGAGGGAAAAGAGGGGTCTAACCGTGGAGGAACGAGGAGAGGCTGCCCTTGGGCATGTAATCGAAGACGAGCAGCTTCTCCCCCTTTGGGCCCTAACGAGAAGGAGCGCGGGACGGCGGTGGACGAGGAGGAGCTCGTGGCGGCGGTCGTCGGCAGCGGTGGATCGGGATCCGGATCGGGAGACGGCAGCGGCGGCGCAGGGAGGAGGCCGCGGCGGCGGCGCGGGTAGGAGGCCGCGGCGGCGGCGGGGGTAGGAGGCCGCGGCGGCAGAGCGGGGAGGACACGGCGGCGGAGCGGGGAGCCGGCGGAGTGGTGGATCGGGAGACGGCAGCGGCGGCGGCGCGGGGAGGAGGCCGCGGCGGCGGCGCGGGTAGGAGGCCGCGGCGGCGGCGGGGGTAGGAGGCCGCGGCGGCAGAGCGGGGAGGACACGGCGGCGGAGCGGGGAGCCGGCGGAGCGTGGAGGACGCGCCGGCGCCGGCGGCTCGGGGGAGACGCGACGCGTGCGCGGATGGGGGACGAGCGGGACTGCGGGAGGGGATGGGTTCGGTGGGACCCACAAATATTTGCCCCAATTTGACACTATTTTGGAGTAAATGGAATTTGAGGGGTAAAATATTTGCTCCACCCTATTTGCCCCTACATGTTTGGATCCTTTGGGGTAAATTGGGGCAAATTTGCCCCATTTACCCCATTTACCCCACCATCCAAACAGGCCCATTATGGCAAAAAGGCTCACGGGATTGACCGGTGTTGCACAGCACCGGGTGCGCGCAGGATGCTCGACGTTTCGTCCAGACGGACCCAATCATCGTGGCGCCGGCAGCTGGGCAAGAAAGCTTATCAAGGCGGCGGCTTTCGGCGGGCAGGGGTCCGCGGCGAAGGCGCGGCGCAAGGTGGGCTCGGTAGCAGCTTGGCAGCGAGGCGGCGAGGGTGACTGCGGCTTGGCCGCGCGTTCCGCTCAGCAAAACGGCTTAAGGCTGGCGCTTGAGCAGGCATGCTCGTGCCCACGGCGCACGTCCATGGCGGGGTCGTGCTCCACGGGAAGCAGCCTCCAAGGTGGCTTGTTCATGCTACAAGCCGGCACGAAGGCACGGTCTTATACAAGGGAAAAACGCGGAGGCTTGGACGGGCTCGAAGGTAGGCAAGGCGATGCAGGGAAGCGTCGCGGCCGTGGCGAGGTGACGCAGGAAGGCTCGAGGTCGCGGTGGTCGTGGTTCAGAGGGGCTCCGTTCCCGTCCTGGCGGTCCAGCTCGGCGTAGTCGCACCCGGCATTGAGGACGCGGCTCCGGCAAACGACGACGGCAGACGGCGGGTCGCGGCGCAGGCGTCAACCTCCAACTCCGGATCGTGGTCATCTTCAGCGCCTCCTCCGCTTCCTCCTTCCTCTCCGGGTTACTCCTACTCTTCTCCCTCTGGTTTGTGGTGGCGACGGCCCAAGGGGCGGCTGGGTAGGGAGGTCGGCTGGGTAGCGAAGTCATCCCGTAGTTTTCACATTTTTCAAATTCAACGATTTAAAAGTTATTCACGATTTATATTTTTAATGTTTGACTCAAATCTTGTCCAAAACGACTTCCTTTATCAAACCGGAGGGAGTACGTGTGCAGAGGCACTGTGTGGCTGAGATGTGAGTCCATGGACCAACTGGCCCACCTGACCCAGGCGGCACAATGGTGTGGGCTCAAAGCCAGACTGAGTGAATAATCATGCGGTAACCTTGCTTGGTTGGTTCAATTGAAATTTTGGATTGCGTTTGCTTGTCTCTCTCCGATTGCACAGACTGTCGTAACCGCAGTAAATCATCTCGCTCGTACTTTTCTTTTAAAAAAAACGCATGTCATTTGGAGATCTGCTGGTTTGTCGCCTACTCCTCCGCTAGCGCAGTAGCGCATGTCAAGGTACAAGCATGGGGATACCTTTTCGGCAGCTTGTCTTTACCCCTGCTGCACCTACTTTCCCCTTTACCTTTTTCTTTAATGTGTCCGATAGACACAACACAACACATCGTACGTGCCTACTGTACGCCTACGCGGATCGTAGTGCAGCAATATTTCATTTTTACTTATTACGTATTATCTTCTATATATGATGAGGAAAATTTTAGAATGCTTGTAATTGAAGTAAGCCATCCATCCGATAAAGTCGAACGGTGTACTCGTCTGTTCTAAATTATAGGTCATTTTGGTTTTTCTAGATTCATCGCTTTGTTCGTTTGGCATATCGGCCCAGCCCTGCAGATTGTTTCCTTCACACAACACTATTGAATCAGTCCAGAATCAGCCAAAATTATACCTGATCATGGGTCGGGTCGTGTCGGGTTCGGGTCGGGTCATGTCGGGTTGGCGGGTCAAAATTGTTGACCCGCGCCCGACCCGTGGCATGGTCGGGTCGGTTCGGGTTCGGGTCGGGTTTCACGTGTAATTTTTCGCGTCACGTCGGGTTGGGTCGGGTTTTTTAATGTTTCGTGTTAAAAAACTGGGTCGCGCCCGACCCGTCACGTGCTCGGGTCGGGTCGGTCGGGTTTTTTTCGGATGGGTCGGATCGGGCGGCCCTTGATCAGGTATAACCAAAATCAATAGACTTTTTAGCTCAGTCCTGCCAAACGAACAGAGCGGATTTTTGCTATGCACCTAGATAAACGCTATATCTAGATTCATAACAAAATCTATAAACTAGAAAATCTAAAACGACCTATAATTTTGGAACGGAGTAAGTAGTAGCGAAAGTACCAATATGGTAGTACTAAGAAGTATCAATTTGGTGTACCCAACAACTAATTTTATTTATTAAATTATTAGCTGGTGGAAAAAATCTGAATACAAGGTGCTACCCAGTAATTTCTGGTACTATCCAAGTACTGAAACAAAGCTAGATGATAAATGATACGCCTAAGGAATTTTTTGTTACCAACACAGGTAAACAGGGACCACGTAATCAACGGCCTCATTGGTGCTTGATAAGCAACCGACTGTCATGCTAAAACTACTATTCCGGGCGAAAGCTCTGACCGTGTTGGTCGGATGACGGCGGCGCCCATGGCATCGCACCCTTACGGGCAAGTATATTGCTACACATAACATAAGCGGTCTTATAGGTCATCTTATGCAGTGCTACATAGGATTTTTAGTGATGTGGAGGAGAGAGAGCGATGAGAGAGAAAGAGGTCATTGTTTCGCGAAACAACCGCCTCATGAGCTAAAATTAGGACTATGAGATGGCTTCTCCACCATTATAGAGTGTTGTTGTCTGAGGACTCATAAAGTTTCTTTTATTGACTCCACAAATTAAGAGATATGGTATTGCTACGAGACAACTAAAACAACAACAGATTGTATGAGTTGTTGTTAAGTCGTCTCAAAATTACGTGTAAAGCATGAGAGCGCCTATGAGACAATACTAATGCACTTGCCCAGGCCTTGATCTAGGAAGCTCTGCAGTCTCTATCCGGTCGGGGTCCTCATGGTGATCATCTCTTTGGGAAGTGTCTTCTGTTTGTGCGTGTCTTCGCTTTGATTTGTCCACCTCGTCGGGTTGCTAAGTTCATCGTCGTTTGGCGGATGCTTTGCCGCCTCTATTCTCTATCAGATGTGTTGCCGACGTCGTTGGTTCCTTCGAGCGGATGCATTCCCGCCGTTGTTGGTTGCTCCATGCGGATGGTTTGCCGCATTGGTTGTGCTGCTTGGGTGGATGCTTTTGCTTTGCCACCATTGTGCTTGGACGGATGCTTTGCCGCCATGATTGTGGTTCTGCTTGTGTTTGGGCGGATGCTTTGCCGTCGTGATCCATTTGTTTGGGCTGATGCTTTGCCACCATTGAGGTCGGAGATCTCTGTATCGTTGGCAAGGTTGTATCTTTGCAGGTCCCGAAGGAGGATGGTTGTGTCTAGGTTTGGGGGGTTTGAATGTAATTCTTCTTTGTTGTTCTATGTCTGTCGGCTATTTTGTGTCTTTTCGGTGTTTCTCTGCTTTTGGATCAATCCCTATTTGGCTTCATCGAGAATTTGTATGTAAAGTACTTTCTTAATAAAAACGTGCTAAGACTCTGTTGGAAAAAAATATGTAATCAAGAGTTCGAAATTTCAACTAAGAAATCTGAAAAGAAAATGTCAAAAAAAGAAGGAAGCATGTGAGCAATGAACTGACCAATAATGTAGCCTCTGCGCCCTCTGACCAGTAAGACTGCTGCGCGCAAACGCAATGATGCAAGCGTTCATGCTGTGGTCCTGGATGCATTTGGCAGAGTTGTGACTCCTCCTGTCGTCTGTCGTCTGGCTGTGTCTACTGTTCAGACTCCTGTGCATACTGATGCTACGGATTTGCTATTTGACGCACATGCGGTAGCACGGAGGCCACCGCACACCCCGTCATCCTTGTGTTTTCTGTCGCTTTCGGTGCAGGTTCCCCCATATCAAAGACCACTGATCCGGCATGCATGCATGGCCGCATGTGCCCTGGTGCGCTGGCCCCACGGATGACCCTCCTCCCGATGTGCATGGATGTTTAGCGTTTCGTGTAAAAAAGTTTGAACAAAAAACATCTGTATCTCCTAAGTTAATTGGTCAAATCAAATTTTGATTTCATCATCATATTTTTTACAATAAACTCTATAAAACAAGATCACACTTGATTATGTTTGGATGTTTTTTGTTGGGAACAAATGTTTTTTAAACGTGGAACAATTTTATTGCGATGCAGAACAATTGTTCCTCATCATAATAAAATTGTTCCACATTCAAAAAATTTTGTTCCGTCTAAAATATTGTTTAAACATATTTAATTGTCGTCTTGTTATGAAGATCTTCGTTTTACAAATCCAATGGTGTAATTATATTTTTTATTGGATGTGTGATAGTCGAGATATAGATGTTTTTAATCGGGTAAGCTTTTGCTGTTATTGGTGGCAGGCTGGTAACTCGTTGATGAGGAGGTGGGGCCACCGGGTGGGGGGTTGTGCATCATCATGACTGAGCAGGAAGGTGAGGGTAGGAGCACACACATGACACACCTCGGTCCGTCGGTCGGACCTGCTCTGCTACGCCTGTTCAAAGAATCATTCATCGAGTCCTGGCTCTTCGAGTGAGGAAGGCGCCGCAGCAGAATTGCCCTTAACGATGCGAGGGAGGTGCTGCATTTTTGTCTTGCATTGTGGGGAAGCTTAAAATTTAAGTGGTCTGCATTTTTGAGTAGTATCATTGCGAAGCTCATGGAAATGACGTGACAAATGCCGCGCGCAAACAGTTAGGAGACGACGAGAGAGCGCAGAAGGGCAGAAGCCCGATCCTGCCGCGCTACAGCGATAATGAACCGCTCCACCAGCCCTACACGGATACACAAACGACACAGCAACACAACACCCCAGCGCCGAGCAGTAGCAGATGCGGGACCTCGCTCTCTCGTCTCGTCAGAGCATCTCTTCCTTCTCGTCAAAGCATCTCTTCCGCCTGGCCGCGTCTCGGTCAAAAGTTTTTGAAATGTCATATCAAAGAAAGTTTATTATTTAGGAGTAGTGTCCGCCTCGTCGGGTTGCTAAGTTCATCGTCGTTTGGCGGATGCTTTGCCGCCTCTATTCTCTATCAGATGTGTTGCCGACGTCGTTGGTTCCTTCGAGCGGATGCATTCCCGCCGTTGTTGGTTGCTCCATGCGGATGGTTTGCCGCATTGGTTGTGCTGCTTGGGTGGATGCTTTTGCTTTGCCACCATTGTGCTTGGACGGATGCTTTGCCGCCATGATTGTGGTTCTGCTTGTGTTTGGGCGGATGCTTTGCCGTCGTGATCCTGTTGTTTGGGCTGATGCTTTGCCACCATTGAGGTCGGAGATCTCTGTATCGTTGGCAAGGTTGTATCTTTGCAGGTCCCGAAGGAGGATGGTTGTGTCTAGGTTTGGGGGGTTTGAATGTAATTCTTCTTTGTTGTTCTATGTCTGTCGGCTATTTTGTGTCTTTTCGGTGTTTCTCTGCTTTTGGATCAATCCCTATTTGGCTTCATTGAGAATTTGTATGTAAAGTACTTTCTTAATAAAAAACGTGCTAAGACTCTGTTGGAAAAAAAAATATGTAATCAAGAGTTCGAAATTTCAACTAAGAAATCTGAAAAGAAAATGTCAAAAAAGAAGGAAGCATGTGAGCAATGAACTGACCAATAATGTAGCCTCTGCGCCCTCTGACCAGTAAGACTGCTGCGCGCAAACGCAATGATGCAAGCGTTCATGCTGTGGTCCTGGATGCATTTGGCAGAGTTGTGACTCCTCCTGTCGTCTGTCGTCTGGCTGTGTCTACTGTTCAGACTCCTGTGCATACTGATGCTACGGATTTGCTATTTGACGCACATGCGATAGCACGGAGGCCACCGCACACCCCGTCATCCTTGTGTTTTCTGTCGCTTTCGGTGCAGGTTCCCCCATATCAAAGACCACTGATCCGGCATGCATGCATGGCCGCATGTGCCCTGGTGCGCTGGCCCCACGGATGACCCTCCTCCCGATGTGCATGGATGTTTAGCGTTTCGTGTAAAAAAGTTTGAACAAAAAACATCTGTATCTCCTAAATTAATTGGTCAAATCAAATTTTGATTTCATCATCATATTTTTTACAATAAACACTATAAAACAAGATCACACTTGATTATGTTTGGATGTTTTTTGTTGGGAACAAATGTTTTTTAAACGTGGAACAATTTTATTGCGATGCAGAACAATTGTTCCTCATCATAATAAAATTGTTCCACATTCAAAAAAATTTGTTCCGTCTAAAATATTGTTTAAACATATTTAATTGTCGTCTTGTTATTAAGATCTTCGTTTTACAAATCCAATGGTGTAATTATATTTTTTATTGGATGTGTGATAATCGAGATATAGATGTTTTTAATCGGGTAAGCTTTTGCTGTTATTGGTGGCAGGCTGGTAACTCGTTGATGAGGAGGTGGGGCCACCGGGTGGGGGGTTGTGCATCATCATGACTGAGCAGGAAGGTGAGGGTAGGAGCACACACATGACACACCTCGGTCCGTCGGTCGGACCTGCTCTGCTACGCCTGTTCAAAGAATCATTCATCGAGTCCTGGCTCTTCGAGTGAGGAAGGCGCCGCAGCAGAATTGCCCTTAACGATGCGAGGGAGGTGCTGCATTTTTGTCTTGCGTTGTGGGGAAGCTTAAAATTTAAGTGGTCTGCATTTTTTAGTAGTATCATTGCGAAGCTCATGGAAATGCCGTGACAAATGCCGCGCGCAAACAGTTAGGAGACGACGAGAGAGCGCAGAAGGGCAGAAGCCCGATCCTGCCGCGCTACAGCGATAATGAACCGCTCCACCAGCCCTACACGGATACACAAACGACACAGCAACACAACACCCCAGCGCCGAGCAGTAGCAGATGCGGGACCTCGCTCTCTCGTCTCGTCAGAGCATCTCTTCCTTCTCGTCAAAGCATCTCTTCCGCCTGGCCGCGTCTCGGTCAAAAGTTTTCGAAATGTCATATCAAAGAAAGTTTATTATTTAGGAGTAGTGTCCGCCTCGTCGGGTTGCTAAGTTCATCGTCGTTTGGCGGATGCTTTGCCGCCTCTATTCTCTATCAGATGTGTTGCCGACGTCGTTGGTTCCTTCGAGCGGATGCATTCCCGCCGTTGTTGGTTGCTCCATGCGGATGGTTTGCCGCATTGGTTGTGCTGCTTGGGTGGATGCTTTTGCTTTGCCACCATTGTGCTTGGACGGATGCTTTGCCGCCGTGATTGTGGTTCTGCTTGTGTTTGGGCGGATGCTTTGCCGTCGTGATCCTGTTGTTTGGGCTGATGCTTTGCCACCATTGAGGTCGGAGATCTCTGTATCGTTGGCAAGGTTGTATCTTTGCAGGTCCCGAAGGAGGATGGTTGTGTCTAGGTTTGGGGGGTTTGAATGTAATTCTTCTTTGTTGTTCTATGTCTGTCGGCTATTTTGTGTCTTTTCGGTGTTTCTCTGCTTTTGGATCAATCCCTATTTGGCTTCATCGAGAATTTGTATGTAAAGTACTTTCTTAATAAAAACGTGCTAAGACTCTGTTGGAAAAAAATATGTAATCAAGAGTTCGAAATTTCAACTAAGAAATCTGAAAAGAAAATGTCAAAAAAAGAAGGAAGCATGTGAGCAATGAACTGACCAATAATGTAGCCTCTGCGCCCTCTGACCAGTAAGACTGCTGCGCGCAAACGCAATGATGCAAGCGTTCATGCTGTGGTCCTGGATGCATTTGGCAGAGTTGTGACTCCTCCTGTCGTCTGTCGTCTGGCTGTGTCTACTGTTCAGACTCCTGTGCATACTGATGCTACGGATTTGCTATTTGACGCACATGCGGTAGCACGGAGGCCACCGCACACCCCGTCATCCTTGTGTTTTCTGTCGCTTTCGGTGCAGGTTCCCCCATATCAAAGACCACTGATCCGGCATGCATGCATGGCCGCATGTGCCCTGGTGCGCTGGCCCCACGGATGACCCTCCTCCCGATGTGCATGGATGTTTAGCGTTTCGTGTAAAAAAGTTTGAACAAAAAACATCTGTATCTCCTAAGTTAATTGGTCAAATCAAATTTTGATTTCATCATCATATTTTTTACAATAAACTCTATAAAACAAGATCACACTTGATTATGTTTGGATGTTTTTTGTTGGGAACAAATGTTTTTTAAACGTGGAACAATTTTATTGCGATGCAGAACAATTGTTCCTCATCATAATAAAATTGTTCCACATTCAAAAAAATTTGTTCCGTCTAAAATATTGTTTAAACATATTTAATTGTCGTCTTGTTATGAAGATCTTCGTTTTACAAATCCAATGGTGTAATTATATTTTTATTGGATGTGTGATAGTCGAGATATAGATGTTTTAATCGGGTAAGCTTTTGCTGTTATTGGTGGCAGGCTGGTAACTCGTTGATGAGGAGGTGAGGCCACCGGGTGGGGGGTTGTGCATCATCATGACTGAGCAGGAAGGTGAGGGTAGGGTTGTGCGGTGATTGACTTTCCGCAGCATATGTGGCAGGGAGTCGCTCCCCTGATGCTAGGCCACTAGGGCGGCGTCTAGCCGTGTGGAATGGCTCTCCGTCGTCAGGCTCGCTTGCGTCAAGCCTGCTGGAATGGTCTGCCTGCACCGCTACTCACTTCGCGTGCAGCTTTAGGTCACCAGACCTGCATCGCTCCAGCCTGGCTCGCGAGGGACGCTCGGTTCCTGCGCTTTCAGCAGGCCTGGCTCAAATCGCATCAGGCTGCTAAAACAGAATATTCTGTCCTGCTCATCGAGATTCCAACCTTTAAATCAACTTCTTCCGCACTCGTCATACTTTATATCACATACTCTATATCAACTATACCATATTTTATTCAACCACCTCAACTACTATCTTCTCTCCCTCCTGCGGGCCCCACCACTCTCCCACCCTCCTCTTTCTCCGCTAGCCTTTCTCTCCCCCTCTCTCCCTCCCTCTTCTCTCTCTCCGCCTCCTCCCCACCCGCGCGCGCCATGACGGCGGAACTCCCGAGGCCGGAGCGGTAGAGATGGACCTCGCGTGCCTCCCCGTCCCCTCCGCCTTCCCGCGCCGCCTCTAATCCACCGCCGGTGCCACCTCTCCCCTGCCACCGGCCTCCTCGCGCGTGGGACTGACGAGCACGCGCGCGGTAGAGCGGCAGAGGAGCTTGCGCGCGGCCTTCTCCTCCTCGCGGCCCGCCTGGGGAAGAGGGAGCTCCGGCCGGCGGCGCAAGTGCTCTGATTTGGGTGCGCGGAGAAGGGGCGCGGTGGCGAGATCTGGCCGATGGGACGCCGTCTCGCCTCCACGCCCGCCGCCCTTTCCTCTCCGCGGGCGGTGCAAGCGGCGCTCTGGGCAGGGACGCGGCGCGGGCGGCGCTCCGGGCGGCGGCCGCGGGCGTCTTCCTTCTCTCCGCTGCGACTCCTCTGCTTCCTCCGCGCCACCCCTCCCCGTGCTCTGCCTCCTCTCCTGCTCGGCGGCGAGCCTCCTCCTCGCGCAGATCCATGGCCGAGCTCTCGATGACGGTGGACGGCGGATCCATGACTGGGCTCAAGGGGCAGCATCGGAGGAGCCAAGGTGGTGGCATCCCGGCCTCCGGCGCCGGCAGACCCGTCCAGGAGGCGGCGACGCGGGCCATCTCTCTCCTTTCTCCCTCGCGCGCAGCGGAACTCGGTCGACGCAGGAAGGAGGCAGGCTCGTGCCACATCGGCGATACCGGACATGCGCTGGGTGCGCTTGATTTACCGTGTGTAGGATGAAACGGGGAGATACTGAAGCTTTTACCGAGCCCCGCTGCAGGGAAACAACTGAAAACGCACACGGTAAGGGAGGATGTGGCGCTGTACAGGTTGGTTTAGAGACACCAGTGCGGACAGCCTCAGGAAACCAATCACCGTTTGTTGCATGTGGGGCCCGTATGCGGGCAACCAATGAGGCAAAGGAAGCCGTCCTAAACCAATATTTTATGTGTCATTGTGATCATTGCTTTGTTTTAATGTTAAAAAAAAGATCATTGCTTTGTTTGAACGACTGCTAGGTTGGAGCGTCCACTAAAGGTACTCGTGTATGTATATGCGTCTTTTTACTATTTTTTTTGGTTACAGACGGTTCATGGATGGAACTATTTTTTTAAATTTTTTTGAAAAGGGATGAGACTATACACGTTCCGATCCCGAGTTCCCAATCCCAACCCGCCGGGCCGTTCAAATTGACGGAGCGGAGTCGGGAAGAGGGGCCGTAAAGGCGAGTACTGTACAAGGCTGCAATTTTTCCCTGCTGCCGCTGAGACGTAAATGCACCGGCTGCACGTCTGCACAGAAGACAGAGCACACACCGGGTTGGAGCACACACATGACACACCTCGGTCCGTCGGTCGGACCTGCTCTGCTACGCCTGTTCAAAGAATCATTCATCGAGTCCTGGCTCTTCGAGTGAGGAAGGCGCCGCAGCAGAATTGCCCTTAACGATGCGAGGGAGGTGCTGCATTTTTGTCTTGCATTGTGGGGAAGCTTAAAATTTAAGTGGTCTGCATTTTTGAGTAGTATCATTGCGAAGCTCATGGAAATGACGTGACAAATGCCGCGCGCAAACAGTTAGGAGACGACGAGAGAGCGCAGAAGGGCAGAAGCCTGATCCTGCCGCGCTACAGCGATAATGAACCGCTCCACCAGCCCTACACGGATACACAAACGACACAGCAACACAACACCCCAGCGCCGAGCAGTAGCAGATGCGGGACCTCGCTCTCTCGTCTCGTCAGAGCATCTCTTCCTTCTCGTCAAAGCATCTCTTCCGCCTGGCCGCGTCTCGGTCAAAAGTTTTTGAAATGTCATATCAAAGAAAGTTTATTATTTAGGAGTAGTGTCCGCCTCGTCGGGTTGCTAAGTTCATCGTCGTTTGGCGGATGCTTTGCCGCCTCTATTCTCTATCAGATGTGTTGCCGACGTCGTTGGTTCCTTCGAGCGGATGCATTCCCGCCGTTGTTGGTTGCTCCATGCGGATGGTTTGCCGCATTGGTTGTGCTGCTTGGGTGGATGCTTTTGCTTTGCCACCATTGTGCTTGGACGGATGCTTTGCCGCCATGATTGTGGTTCTGCTTGTGTTTGGGCGGATGCTTTGCCGTCGTGATCCTGTTGTTTGGGCTGATGCTTTGCCACCATTGAGGTCGGAGATCTCTGTATCGTTGGCAAGGTTGTATCTTTGCAGGTCCCGAAGGAGGATGGTTGTGTCTAGGTTTGGGGGGTTTGAATGTAATTCTTCTTTGTTGTTCTATGTCTGTCGGCTATTTTGTGTCTTTTCGGTGTTTCTCTGCTTTTGGATCAATCCCTATTTGGCTTCATCGAGAATTTGTATGTAAAGTACTTTCTTAATAAAAACGTGCTAAGACTCTGTTGGAAAAAAATATGTAATCAAGAGTTCGAAATTTCAAGTAAGAAATCTGAAAAGAAAATGTCAAAAAAGAAGGAAGCATGTGAGCAATGAACTGACCAATAATGTAGCCTCTGCGCCCTCTGACCAGTAAGACTGCTGCGCGCAAACGCAAAGTTTTCGAAATGTCATATCAAAGAAAGTTTATTATTTAGGAGTAGTAAATATAAACTATTGATAAAACTAATTACAGATGTAGCCAGCAAATCGCGAGACAAATCTAATGACGGGTAATTAGAGGCTAACTAATTAACAATTAGTGGACGAGTACTGTAGCATTACTGTTGCAAATCTTGGATTAAGTAGGCTCGTTAGATTCGTCTCGCGATATACACTCCATCCATGTAATGAATTATTTTTTTGTCTACATTTAGTGCTTCATGCATGTAAGATTGTGTTTCGGAAAAAAATTTCGCATGGCAACTAGGCCGCTCTCGGCAGAGCGAGCCAGGGAGGAGGACCAGAGGAACAGAGCCTGTTTAGTTGCCATGCGAAAATTTTTTCAAAAGAGAATCTTACATGCATGAAGCACTAAATGTAGACGAAAAGAATAATTCATTACATGGATGGAGTGTATGTCGCGAGACGAATCTAACGAGCCTACTTAATTCAAGATTTGCAACAGTAATGCTACAGTAATCGTCCGCTAATTGTTAATTAATTACCCTCTAATTACCCGTCATTAAATTTGTCTCGCGATTTGCTGGTTAGATCTGTAATTAGTTTACCAATAGTTTACATTTACTAATCCTAAATGATAAATTTTCTTTGATGTGACATTTCAATAACTTTTCGCCCTTTGTAGCCATCGCCCACGCCGCCTCGCCTCCACCCACACCGCGGCACGCCAGCCAAGCCGAGGGAGGCAGGGCAGCAGCTACAAAACTGGGTCTCTTCAATGCTGGGAAGGGCAGCAGCCACAAAACAACTACGGAGTAGTACCTCGGGACTCCCTAATTTGCGGTCGCCCGCACGGGGGACACCGTACGCTCGGTCGCCCCCCAGGCGGCGGGCCCGCCCCCGCTGCACGGTTCCAGCCCCCCTCTGTCCCACGTCCAGGAAAAAATTTTGTCCCAAAGAGAAAACTTTGTCTAGAAAAAAAATTTTGCAACAAATTTTGTGAAAAAAATTTTTGCAACAAAAAATTGTCTAGAGGGAGAAAAAAGTTTTGCAACAAATAAAATGTAGAAACTTTTTCTGCGAAAAAATTGTCCAACGAATAAAAAGTTTGGGAAAAATATTTTGCATCAAAATTTTGAGCAAACTTTTGCAGGAACAATTTCAGAGAAAAGTTTTGCGAAAAAACATTTTCAGAGAAAAGTTTTGTGAAGAAACATTTTCAGAGAAAAAGTTTTGCAAAAAAAATTCAAAAAATTTGGAAAAATGATTTTCAGAAAAAAAATTTGCAAAAAATATTTTTCAGAAAAAAGTTTTGCAAAAACATATTTCAAAAAAATTGCTGAGAAGTTTTTCAAAAAAAATTGAAAAGGAAAAAAAAAACTCACCTCCCTGGCCACCGCCCGCCGGGGCTCGCCGGATCCGGCGGGGTCGCCGGTGCTCGCCGGATCCGGCGGGGTCGCCGCGCCCACCGTGCTCGCCGAATCCGGTCGGGGTCGCCGCGCCCGCCGCCGCCGGATCCTACCGGGGCCGCCGCCCTGCGGAGCAAAGCCGGAGTGCGTATGGGGAAGGGTGGGGTTGCAACCCCGGCGAACGGCGGGTGGGGGCTGGCGGCGTGCTGCCATGGCTGTAGGTGGTGGGGCGCATCACCATGGCTGCAGGTGTGTGGAGCGCATCGCCATGGCGAGAAAGACAGAAAAGGACGGCGGCAAAAACGAGTGGACGAGAATGGGGAGGAGCGAGCGGGATAAGGACGGGGCGCAGGGCCCGCAACTAATGGGCGATGAAGTGGGGAGCGCATGCGTCGGGATGGAGCGTGCGGTTGTTTCTGTGCGCTCGCGTGTAAAACTGGTGTTTCGGTAGTACCTCCCTTCGTCCCACAATATCTGCAATCCTCACATTGAACCATGTTTCCGTTTGAAACAAAGAGTTTTCACTGGAAAAGTAAAGGAAATAAAAACATAGGAAAGGGAAATGAGGAGAGCGTTTGGAACAAAGGAAAGAAGCGATCGATTTCCTCCAAAATACTGTAGCCGCAGCTCGATTTTGCAGGAAAAGAAACATCCACTCCCACCTCTGGTTTTCCTTTCCTTCGCGGAAGCCCGAGGCAGCTGTGCCCCTAAACTGGTCTGGACCGTGGAGATTAGAGTCATCAGGTAGATTAAAGGCAAGCTTGGTCTAGGTACTTGCCGACTTTTTCGCATTAGTTGATTCTTGACTTGCTGCCGTAAGATTCCAGTCCGTAGCCAAGCACTGCCTGAAGGAGACTCGTCAGCTTCCCCTTGGGCCTTGGCGTTCCTCATCTGGACACATGAATTTGTGCGTGGTGCAAGGAAGAGGAGAGAAAAGAAGGCGACTGTATCGATGAGAAAGAAGACGAGCTAGACGATGCTGCAGGAAGGTGGATGGATAAGGATGCTGCACGGTTGGCAACTGGCCCGATTGGCAACCACTCGCACACCACCCAATGCTGTTACAATCCATCGCTCATTGGTTTTCAAAAAAAAAAAATCCATGTTCGTTTGGATTGTGTGCCAATTAAAATGGTTTATATTTAATCAAAATTTTAATAAATTGTATTAATATTTATGGCTATAAATAAATTTATTATAAAAATATATTTTGTAACTAATCTAATGATATATATTTAGTATCATAAGTACTAATCCAAATTTTTAGTGAGCTCACGTTTTCACATGCATCTGTTATTATGATGATGCACAATAGTGCCATAATTCGTGTTGGACACTATCAAGTGCTGATCAACACTTCTGACCACTAGAGTCGCCTCTAGAAAACTTGTAAAACCAATGAGTTCTCTATTGGTTCCATATTCACATTTGACAATATCCAACACTATCCATATCCAACCATATAAAAATGTTTGTTATCCTTTCAACTAATAGCAAATGATTTTTTAATATTAATAATGATATTGTATAATTAAAACTATTCAAAAGTTATCTCCATCACTAATTATTACAATATTTATTTTATATTGCTAATATTGCATCCATAAAACTATTTAAAAGTTATCTCTAATTTTAATGACTAATGTCATTAATTTTAATAATAGAGATATATGAAAATTGATTTTAATTTTAAATACTCTAGTTTTGCTTTCATTATTTCTTGATGAAAATATTTTGTATAGCTTTTATTATTCAAATGATAAATGTAAATATATTTATCAAATATGTTTGTATTGTTTTATTTTTTTCATATGACTAATTATTGAAGTAATTATGGATGAATGTGATGTTATTAATGGGCGATCTTTCTTTGTCTACACTTGTTATGTACTAACGCTTTAGTCTATACTTGTGTAATGATTTTGTTAATCCAAATTCATATTAAAGTTAAAATATGGTAAAATTTACTACTTGAATTCAATTCCATACAAATCTAATCTGATTCCATCTCTAGGTGAGGGTGGGAAACTCGTTTGCGTAAATCTCGGTGTACTTCTAATTTCGTAAACTATAGCTATGCATAGAGGTGCCTTTATACATAAATCTGTGCCTATAAGCCAAATGTTAAATCTTATGCAAGTATAGTCCTTTTGCACTTGAAGCCTGGTATTATTTGGCATAGTACTTGTTCAAAACTAACAACGAAAAATATCACAATCCATATTTCTTTCCATGATTCACATTTCATATATTGGAATATATTCACATGATATTTCTTTCCAAGATTCACACTTCATATATTCGAATATATTCACATACACTTGATTATTTTTCACACAGTTTCATAACAATCAAATATCTTGAATGATGCATCGTTTGTTGTTTGAACTTCATAATATTCAAATATTTTCTGATAATATTATTGCTGATTTCAACACGTTCTTCAACAAAATACATGTACGGCTCTTAATCATTCATGCACGTACCATGTCCAAATTAGAGAGATGAGTATACAAATAACAATATGATACTACATATGAGATCTGAATCTTTTGGGGGAAAAATGAAAGAAAAGCATACATAGTGATCTGTACATATCATCCTCAACTTTCCAGATACATCAGATCTATGAGTATAATTACAAAAACTTCATAGTGAATAATAAAGTTGAGATCACATTAAGTACCATCATGGCACTAAAATTCACAATTTCAATAACGGAGTCCATATTCCACTCTAAAATGCAAATTGTAATATACTGTTGGTTCAGTACCTTTCCAAGGTAAACAACAAAAAAAGAACAGAAAGAAAGAAAATAAAGAAATTCATGCTGAGTCAAAAAGAAATGGCGCGATTCAATGCATCACTTGTTGATACAAATTCCATCCATCCTCGCCCAAGTCATAATCCTCATTAGAAGTGGAAGCATCAGCATAATTTAGTGAAACAAACTGTATAAAAGGTCACCAACACAGGTTACTTGTCTATCTAAACTCATAAGGCTAGACAGAACTACTGAACAAAAAAACTCCATGCTTTTCTATTGATGCATATGAAATCATAATGCAATGGATCATGCTCGATTGTAGTTGAAATACCAAGAAGAAAGAAACATTAATCTTTTGGTTTCTATTCATTTTTTTTCCATAGTGGACAAATGGATTTTTCCTCAAGAATGATCCTGACAGCGAGGCCCTAAATGAGGAGAGAATAAGTTAGATCTCTATATTGTGACAACATGTGTCTTCCTTTTCTCATTTATTTCTGTCAAAAATTATTTAATAACTTGCAGATATAGAAAGCATGCAGATATTAAACACAATGTTTTTTGTCAACCTATATCCTTTTCCAAATTTTTGGACTATGACAGAGTACTAACAGTTTCATTTCTCTTTCCACCTTCAAGTTCCTAGTTGTGAACTATGAACTGAACTCAGTAATAAATCCCACTAGTCAAGCAACCTGTCAAGCGTTACTCGCGAAGTTGACACCACCCCCCATGCCCCCTTGTACCCAATGTCTTCTACTAACCTACATCATAATCTATTCTGCTAAGTGGAGGGGAAAAAACATTGGCTGTGCATATAATTAAAGAAAAAAAAGTGCACTCATATTGGATCCTAACTGCATATTGGGCTATGCTTATAGATTCAATTCTTAATAATAGTGGAATGCATATTATTCTCTACAGCACAACAGATATTGGATCTTAACTGCATGTTTATTGATTCATGTCAATTAAGAACAAGAACTGTTTTATGATATAGGGTGCCAATTCAGAAATAGGTTCGGGACATCCTCGGCACTATTACCATGTGAATACTGAATACAACCTTCACAAGTTTTAACAGTAAAGTTTAACTGGATACAAAGCAAGATATCTAATTTTTTAATCTCAATTATATAGCTTGTCATATTAGGCATAAAACTTAGAATTGGCCTCCGAGGAGCGGAGAGACAAGTAGGCTTGGTTCGAGGGACCCGGTGGCCAGATGGATCAAGTGCGGTTCACATGCTGGCAAGAACGAGCAAGGAGACGTGGTTCCGGTGCGAGGTAACGGCTCACAACCGAAGCTCGTACGCGGACGTGAAGCCGGTGCAAGGTGGCGGCTAACGACCGAAGCTTGTATGTGGGGTTTGGTGATTTGGCCACAAAATCATCGGTGGACGGTTTCCCTTGGTTTGGGCCTCAAAACCAAGGCCGAGGACTCGACGAGGCGAGACTGGGCAGCTGGGCTGAGGTAACCAGCCAGGGGCGGTTTAACCGCCTCCCCCTGGGCCGGCCCAAAATCGGCGTCGAGGAGCTTCGATCCGGAGGACACGCGGCGTGACTGCAAGGCTTGCGTCGGAGGGAAGCTAGCTTGCGGTGGAAGGTGCCCCAGCCGGAAAATATCTGAAACCAAATGTCAAATTTGCCCCTGAGGGGTTTGTATCACTTAGGGGTAGTTTTGTCTTTAGAGCACCACCACTTGGACTACTAATAGGCCCCCTAGGGCTTGGTGGCTGCTATCTCTTCTAATCATCTCTTTAGTTCTCTTTGTTTTTCTCTTTGAACTAGTTTTCCCCTTCATCCCCTCCACCTAGAACTATTTTGAATCATTTGTAGTTTGTATAGATGAATTCATGGTTTGTTGATCGAGCTTGTTCTGTTCATCTTTGTGCCATGATTTGAATCCACGAGCTCCCTTTTCTTTTCCTATTTTCGGAGGTATTTTCGGAGCTATTTTTGGGGGATTTTCGTTCTTCGCTTCCTTGGGCGATTTCTCTCGGATTTCTTTGGGAGATTCACGTATGAGTGCCTTGTGCCTCTTTTGCTGGTGATCTCTTGCCCCCAAACACTGGAAGGTGTCCCAGCCGGAAATATCTTCGATTCAAATGTCAAATTTGCCCCTGAGGGGTATGTATCACTTAGGGGTAGTTGAGTCATTAGAGCACCACAACTTGGACTATAAATAGGCCCCCTAGGGGTTGGTGGCTGATATCTATCTCTCTAGGTTTATTTCCCTTGCACTTTGAACTATTTCCCTTAGGTTTTTCTCTCTAGTTTTCCATAGGCTAGCCAAGTGGTTCACCGGAGAAATCTTCAAGAGGGTAGGATGATGGGAGGATAGCTAGCCTCTATGTAAAGAAGTTGACCTCGTGATGTATGGAAGATTTGGCTTTCTTTCATCTCTCTTTGTGTGATTTCTTTGTTCATCCCGTGGCTAGTTTTGGTCTCTTTGCAAGATTTTCGATTCCTTGTGTTTGAGGTCGTTTCTTTGTGGGATTGCTTGGGGGATTCACATATGAGGTCGTGGACACTCTTTTCCTAGAGATTTGCCCCTCAAAACCCAAGAATCGCTTCGGATTTGGAGATTTTTGGATGAACTCGGGGTGGATGTGTTCTTTACGAGATCTGGGATTCCAGAAGTTCTAGTGAGTTAGAGGCCGAGATTTTTGAGGAATATACTCTAATAAAGGTGTACATCATCTCTCCAAAGTTTCGTCTCAAGAGCTCAAGCCGTTTGGGAGATCAATTCACGAGTTGACTTTTTCTCGAGAGCTCCCAGGCCAGGCCGGTTAAACCGCCCCTGGCTGGGAAGAGAAGGTTTTGTCCCGTTTCGGTTCGATTTCGATTCGATTTGCTCGATTTGTTTTCCGTCGTGATCTTGGCTAGATCGTGTTACGAAGTTTTGGGGTTGAGTTGGGAGAAAAGCCGTATTCGTTGAGAAAAATTTTTTATCGGCTCCCATTCACTCTCCCCCCTCTCTGGTCGCCTAATCGGTCCTTCAGTAAGCCACTACCTCGCACCGGATCCATGCCGTCTTGCTCGTTCTTGCCACCATGTGAACCGCACTTGATCCATCTGGCCACCAGGTCTCTCGAACCAAGCCTACTTGTCTCTCCACTCCCTGGAGGCCGCCATGGCTAAGACCTTTCGCGTCTGTTCTTCACCTGCACCAATGCAATCAAGCCGCATCCTACACCTGCAATACTTAAGCCAACACAAACGTCAGTCACACCATGTTGTTAATCACTCATCATACTGGGAAGCGACCATCCACTCGGTCCCTCGGACACACCGGATCCTCAAGTATGTTTAATTAGCAAGAAGATGGACGATTGCCTATCTAGTTAAGTCAAACTGATCAGCACTCACAGTTTGCTGGTACATTAGTGCCCCATGTACTTCAGATGGATAACAAGGTATTAGCTATTATGTTCAGTAGGAACAGGCTACCAGTTTATCCCGCATGATGAAAAGCACATGCCTACATACACCAAAAGGCACTAAAACACCAGAAATTCTCTACCTCGAACTATGCACTAAAACACCCAAAGGCACTAATCACTTCTCATGTGCCATCTAGCAAGTAGTAATAACATAGAGCCTTTACCTGCTAATCATTTCTCAGCTCCAACTTCCCAAGCGTTCGCAAATGAAAGGATTTAAATATATAGCCGGCAAATGAAAGGCGTGCGCAATGTATTGCAGAGGTACTATGTATTGCAGAGAGCAGCACACAACATTAAGGAAAATGGAGATATCTTTGGTTGCACATAGTCATCTAAAATGGTTAGTACGACATTTTGTAGTTATCATGCAATCAAACAAGCACACCATTATCTTCAAGCACACGGTGAATAGGAATGGCAACGGGTCGGGTTCGGATCGGGTGGAGTGTCTGGGCACCCAAAACCGAAACCCGAACATAAAACCCGAAACCGCCCCGAACACCGATTCGGGTGAAAATCCTTCCCCGAAACCGAAACCCGCGGATACCCGAAACCCAATTGGATACCCGAAACTTGTTTTGTATGGCAAAATATTAAGAATGATGATGACTTTTTATAAACATATGCACGATATATAACATATTCACATGTATAAACAAGAGGCAACAAATAGTAAATAATTGCATGAGTCAACTTAGAGTAGTATATAAGTAAACAAGTTATTATTAGTATATTATTTTTTTGAAAGATATTATTAGTATATTATAAAACATGAGTTTTAATTCCTAATGATTGATTTCGGTTATCCATTGGGTATCCACGGGTGAAAAACCAAACCCGAAACCGAACCCGATAGGTTTCGGGGCCCCGAACCCGAAAACCGTAGGTGAGAAATTCAAACCAAAACCAAACCCGCTAGACCCGAAACTCGCGGATATCCGACCCGAAACCGCCCCATTGCCATCCTTAACGGTGAATTATGAATCTACCCGCGAGGTCAGGGATAGGTGTGATAAAGGATACCATGAGCGAGAGAGCGGCAGCTCAAGTCCAAGCTTAGCCTCGATGTCAGCCTGGCCGCCGCCATCGCGCTGTGCAACGGCAGCAACGACAACCCCGCGCAACACCGTGCACACCGCCAAAAGTCATATCCGTTACAGATCCGGCACTAACGCCCTCACCTCACGGCACCAATGCAAGCACGACAACGAGGAGGCCGCCGGTGGCGGCGAGCGCGACGGGGAAGAGGTCGCCGCTGCCGTCAAGCGCGATGTGGAGACGGAGGCCGCTGCCATCAGCGAGCTCGATGGGGGAGGTGGAGGCCGCCGCCACCAGCGAGCGCGACAGGAGGAGAGGGCAGACGCTGGAAAGCACGAGGTGGAGGAGGGGGCGTTGCCGACGAGCTCGAGGTGGAGGAGGAGGGGCTGCCCTCACGAGATCTGGATCTGGTGTTAGACAAGAAAAGGAACCAGGGGGCTGCTGTGATTCCGATGTGGGAGTGAGGTGGGAGGAGCCAAAGGAGAGTAGGGGTGGCACGCGCGAAGGCGGCACACGTGAGGGGGACGCAGGCGGCGGCAGAGGAGGAGAGACGAGAGAGAAGGGGGAGAGAGAAGGGACCCGACGCGGAGTCACGGAGGAAGAGCGACGGATACGAGAGGCCGTGAACCCCAATCGGTAAAAATTTCGGGTCCGATGTTACGGGAGACGCGTGTGTTTGGTTCCTCCTACACCTATCACATCGAAACAAAATACATATGCATTAAGTATTAAATATAAACTAAAAAATATCTAATTATACAGATTGTGACTATTTTACGAGACGAATTTTTTAAGCCTAATTAGTCTATGATTTGACAATGTGTTGCTACAGTAAACATGCGCTAATGACAAATTAATTATACTTAATTAATGTCTCGTGGAGTATTAATAGAATATGTAATTTGTGTTCGTATTGGTAACCGAAAATCTCGTCTGATATCTCTCTTACATTTTGATGTGACACCTACTAAAGTTTAACACCTGGATCCAAACACACCCTAACGCGTCGCTTGTAATTGCTTTCGGTGACGGGAGACACGATTTTAGCCATTCACGTCTCCTTTTACGTTGCACATTGTAGACGCGGTTAACAAGCCGCGTCTTCCATAACATGGTTGTGTTATGGGAGACGTGGGTCTCCTCTATATGTTTATAGGAGACGCGGGTTGTTTGGACAAATTTATGGGAGACGCAACTGCTCAATTCCCGTCTCCTTTGTATGAAAGGGGACGCGGGTTCAAACCGTGTCTTCTATATATGTCTTCTTAGTAGAGTTCTTACACTGTGTGAGCCATAGAATCCCATCCCCCGGCAACCCCAAAACAATAAAACCATCGGCCTCACACCGCTGCCCGCGGCTGCCGACGACATCGCCGGCGACCGTCCCGTCCATCAACGGTAGAGCTACCCATACAGCAGGGTGGGGCAGCTGCCCCAGCTACCACCGGAGTAGATCCCCACTCCCTATGGAGTTTTGAGGTAGCCGGAAGTTGGATTTAGTGGTCAGAGGTGTGAGCAGGCGGCGGCGTTCTGTCGCTGATGGCCGGAGGAGGAAGAAGGGTGGAAAAGGAGCCGTCGTGGGCCGGCCGCGGGGAACTTCGGTGAAGGGCCCAATTAAATAACTAGGCCCAGCAAAAACCGGCCCCTGTCCTCCTATCTCCTGCGGCCTGCCCCCGTGACTTCGTGAGGCCGTGGCTGCGGCACTGCGCCGTCCGCCCGTCCCGGCCGCACGGCAGGCCGGCAGCACGCAGCCCTCTGCCCGCGGGAAGCCGATTTCATGGAGGAAGGGGAGGTCGAAGAAGGAGGGGACGGGAGAACAGGGGAGCGGGGGGCCATCGGCGTAGATGCCGTCGCCGCCGCTGGGCGCGGCCGTGGACGAGGGGCTGCACCGCCAGCTCCTGATGCCGAGGTGCAGAGCACGGTCCCGGTGGCTTGACTTGACAACGATGACTGCTCGAGCACCCACGCCGGCTGCCGGCTGCCGTAGCGCCACCTCTACTGCGGCTGGCCCGGCCGGCCCTGCACTGGGCGTCGGACGAGATCAGGAGAGTGCGCAATTTCATGGAGTGAGAGGAGATAGAGCAGAGGATTGCGCGCGGTGGTACCTTTGTATGAATGCAGCAGCGCGGCCGCATCTCGAGCTCTCTTTCCGGTTTGTGAGAGGCCAGACCACAGAAACAACACAACAGAGCAATCAGGCGAGCAACCTTGTCTCTCCAGGTCTGCAGTGATCCATTGGTTCTTGTTCTAGACATGTATACTTGCGAGTAATTCCAACTTCTAAGTTCTAACCTCGTCTAGATCTGCAGTAGGTTATTAGTGCTAGTAGCTGGTAGTTATACTATAATCACTAACTTTACTACTGGATTCAGTGCTCGTCTTGCGTGACGGCTGCTAACATGCTTTTTTGTTAACTGAGTACTGCCGGAAGAATTAGATGTTTCTTGGAGTCCATGATCGTCATGCGAGTTCGTCCCTGCTAAAATTTTAGGCTAGCTCCGCCGTTGCCGCCCATCATCTCTCCGTTTCGATTGCCGCCAGATCTCGCGTGAAGACAGGTCGCGGCAACGTTGCGCCTGGTTTTCTGAAAGTTGGTCCAAATTGAGAGACCAGCAGATGGTACACGGTACAGCACAATAGCAACTCGTCAGTAATCTCCAGTCACGACACTTCCCCGCTAGACAAAGTCAGCTTACAAAGTAACAAACACAACTACAGCAACAACATTGGACTCAGCTGAACTAGCCTGACATCTAGATACTGACACAAAACACACACATAGTACATCACTTGGTTCTACACAGGCACCTAACAAAAACACATGACAGGTCATCTTGCAACTTTGACATGGCGTATCATTCCCTCAGAAGTCAGAACTCATGTCGATCATGATAAGCTGGCTCCTCCCCAGAGTAGAGAGAGTAGAAAACCACCGTACAAGTCGAGCGCCACGAACCTGTCCAGATTTAAACTCAACTGTGAGCATATATGTATGTTTGTTGTTAAAAATAAGCAATGCATACTTAGAAGCTTCTAGAATGTTGTGGAGATTACAAGATGCTGTGCCATGCATGAGGATAATAATCATGGCAAAGAAGGAAGCTTCTAGAAAATTGGAGAGCATACTTGAGCTAAGTTGCCATGCTTCATGGCAAGTATGGAATACTCTAGAAACTAGATATTATCATGGTTGGATAAGCATGAAGAAAATTCTAGAGCTAGATATTTGTATAGGAAGAGTGTGGAATGTGCCACATGGCAACATTTCCTTGGTCATGTACTACTATAAATAGGGGTGCCCTCCACCCCCATGTAAGCTAAACTAAGTAGAGCCATACCATGACATAGGTGAGGAGATGACAAGGTTGCCATGTAGTGTAGTGGTGTCATGGTAGGGTAGCCACATAAAGAGAGTCCTCTCATATTGTATCAAGTTGAGTTGTGAATAAAAGAGTTGAGTTCCCTTGTAGACAGTCGGTCTCTCATATTGGTGTCGGTATGAAGGTCTCCACAAACTCGTGTGGGTAAGGGTCCACAGAAGGAGTCGGTGTCAAGGTTAGGGACGCCGATTTCTCAACATTTGTTTTTCTTAAGAAATGTTAACTCCCCATTAGACTAGATTCAAGAAACGTTAACTCCCCATTAGACCAAATTCTTTTGAAGAAAATTGGAGAGTCTTCTCTATCTTGACTGAAATAAAATTGACTAACCTCTTTTGTTGGCACGTGCCTATCCTTGTGCAATTCTCGCTAGCATGTTCATAATTGGAGTATTTTCCTATCAAATGTAGAAACAATGCAAATGTCATAATTTACTATATGTAATTTTGTACTGTTATTATGAGGAGAGGTTTGCAACTCTTACATCCACGATGTGAAGCCATCCTCGTAGAGCCGCCTTTATAGTTGGGATTGAAATAAATTATTCTGTATTCCTCTTGTATCACCTCCGATATTCACTCCAACCACCCAATTATGTCTTGCCAAGAAAACAGGTGCGCCCGATGTTCCTGGCATAGCTATGTAGTTGGTGCTAACAACTTCACGTTCATGGTGCAAAGGATGAACAACCAGTGGTGCTCTGCACGCATGATGCCATGGAGACACAAAAGAAAACTCTAAGTCAAATGCATACACACAAGTAAACAGTAGTATATATAATACGAAGTAATAAAGTAATTAATAACTCTAATAGGTCCTTACGTTATCTTGCCGGCGAATGTCCCTGGCTACAGCACGACGGAAGAACCCATGAAGAAGAATGAAAGTAAGATAACATCCATCCCTGGTCTAGCGGGTGCGGTTTCAAAGAAGACCAAACTATTGGAGGGCCACACCGCATCATCATCAACCCACAATAAGGCAAACTCTCTAGCCTCGTCAGCACAGAGCAGTGTGGCACGCATAGATCGGAGTTCGAGATATGTCAAGGAGGGAGACACCGATATGTCGCGGGAACCCAGGAGAAGCTCACGCACAACATGCTGACAGGTCATAATCATACGTGTGCTTCCACAGGCAAAAACAACGAAGCCATTACCGGTTCTGCCAGTGGTAGGCAGACGCAAGAGTACCACAGAGGACTCATAGGTGTCAAATAGGTTTCTGTCCCACTCAGACACCCCACCATCACCGGCCATTGTTTGATGAAGGTGCTTCGTTTCGCTCCTGAAATTAAGACAAGGAAAACAAACGAATCAGCACCCAACTTAGAATTGCATTTTATGCACGCGTTAGATTGTCATCTAAACAATAATGGAGATGACAGAGCATCTTCTCTGCCGGCAGGGGCGGTTCCCCGTGCGGCGTGCTAGCAGACACCAGCCGCAACGCCGCCGTGCAAGCGCAGCTGCGCCTCCGCCGAACGCAGATAGACTGCTAGAGGTAAAGCCGGCAACAGCTACTATAGTTGGAAGCTCGCGCTTTCGTTCGGAAATCCAACAGATGGAAGCAAGCCAGGGCCCAGGAGGAACACTGAATAAGGGGAAGAACTCCGGTTCTATTTTGTTCTTGAAATTTTAGTTGTGAAATTTATGTGCTGAAATTTTACCTTTATGTTTGATAAATGACCACAAAGATATAGACCACAAATTAACATGCAAACATTCAATTAATAGTAGATACTTCCCGATTTAAACAAAAGTTTATGCCCTCACGCTTTCTTCAGCGCCTCCTCCACTTCCTCCTTCCTCTCCGGTTACTCCTAATCTTCTCCCTCTGGTTGTGGTGGCGACGGTGGAGAAAACCCAAGGGGCGGCTGGGTAGGGACTCTAGGGAGATCGTCTCGGCCTCGGGGTTTTATAGAGCAAGCTCTAGGGTTAAGCAATGGGCGCAAGGCTGTTGGATATATGCCCTAGAGCCAATTGGATTGGATCCACTAATGAGCCCATTAGCACTAGAGGGACTACACCAAGTATTAGTCCCACATTGCTAATGGACGAAGGGGTGGGAGGTTTTCCTCCCTATATATACGAGGGAGGGGCAAAGGGGAGATGAGCAAGCCAGTTGTGCCGCCCCTCCTATAGCTGCTGCTACAGTACCCGCGGTACTGTTCACGCGTGAACAGTTCACGCGGTGAACAGTAACCGCCCTCCCACGCTGCCGTTCTCCTGCCGCGCGCCTCGGTGCTGGCACACCGACGCTCAGTGTTCCAATCTCCGTACGTGTGGATACCTTGGAGGTGCTACATCTGGAGCACTAGGACGAACCGCAAGTCACAGGACCAGACGGACGTTCGCAACTTCACGGCACTGCTACCTCGACGGGCTTCTCTACACCGAGACGGTTCCGCTGCATCTGCGCGTCTAGTGGTAACGATCTGAGATCTATAACTGCAGTTGTTCCTGGTTTCGGGGTACACGGTTTTGTATATTGTGCTAGCGTAGCCTCCCCGAATCCCTACAGTGGTATCAGAGCCGTAGCTGCTTCGTTATAGATTCGATCGTGGGCATATGGAGATATGCGTGGTTGTATATGAGTCTCTGATCGGTTCGTGATCATTGCCGTGATGGTTGTGTAACGAATTGCTCCTACCGGTCGGTTTTTCCGCCATCGGAGCTAAGTGATACTCGTAAACCCATGCATGGTGAGATGTAGATCAATTGGATTGGTCGAATCGAACTTAGGTCAATGTCCAGGAGCATGGGATGCGTGACGGTGAAGATTGGATCTGAAACTGGGCCGGAGAAAGATGCGAAAACAAGATGTTCGGTAAAACAGTCATAACTTTCGCATACGATTTCGGATGGAGACGATTTTTATATGAAAATTCATCTACAGAAAAAGTTACGTCCGTTTTAGACTGCCTTTGGCAGTTTCGCCGAAATCAGATTTGCGAAATTCGGCCGGGAAGATGGAGTTTTCTGCGTTTTAAGTTTAGACGTCGGAATCGTCTAACTTGTTTTTGCAGAAATTCATGTGATCGGTATGGCCCTTATGTGTATGTGATGCATGTATGTAATTGAATCATGACCTGCGGGTCGTGAGTGCGGCAATACGGCTGGAGCCATATGTATTGTCAAGTTATTGTAATGGTCTGCGTGCCAACCTGTGATGATCTAAGCGCGATTATGTAATTTATTTACTTGCATGCGTTAGATGTTAGTTCTTTGAGGACTCATCACTGTAGGATGGCATGCATGGATCATGGAGATGGAGATCAACATGATGGATCATGAAGATGGAGATCAACATGATGGACAACACAATGGAGATGGAGATCTACCTGTGATAATGGGACATACCGTGTCATTATTGTGTGAATGCCGTCCTATAACGTTCTGCTTTTATTTACATGCGACGAATGACGTTTTTTTAAGCATGCGACGATAAAAGTAGAACGATCCCTCAGTAATATTTAAGTTTACGTGCCCTCCCAAACCTTGCACCATCATGTCTTGTACGATCAGTGGTGGGTCTATAAAATTAGGGTGCTGCTAATTTTCCTCGACTAGATGGGTTCGTATCGGATACTTACTCGCACGGGGTTTGGTTACCTTGAACAAAGTCATCTTAACGGTTAAGGGCTTTGGGGCACAAGAGTTGGTCGCCGAGACATAGAGATGTCACCCAACAACAGGAGTCATATGAGATATGATTAGCAAAGAGTTGCTTACCGGTCTACCATGTCTTCTAGCGGTGATGCTAAAGCTCACTAGTCGACTTGTTAGTTGTGGATCCTGAATCACTAGTAATCAATCGAGGGATATTGATTTTAGTGGGAGTAGATTCAGTTAAATAGTTAATTTAATTTACTCCGTCATGGATACGTTGTCTTAGTATTTTGCATTATTATTTTGTTGTAGATCAATGGCTGTCAACGCACCGTTTACTTTATGTTCGATCCTTGAGAAAGAAAAGTTGAATGGAACAAACTATGCGGATTGGATCCGCAACGTGAGAATTGTTCTCAGGGCAGAGAAAAAGGAGGATGTTCTAGACACCCCTTTACCAGACGAGCCTGCTGAAAATGCAACTGCTGCTGTGAGAAACGCCCACCAGAGAGTGTTGGACGTTGATAATCAGATAAACTGTCTTCTACTTGCTAGTATGGAACCTGAGCTGCAGATGCAGTTTGAGGGATATACTACACACAATATGATTCTGGCTCTCCAGGAAATGTTCCAAACTCAAGCTAGGACCGAAAGGTTCAATGTGTCCAAAGCTTTTGTGGAGACAAAGTTGGCAGAAGGTGCAGCAGTTGGGCCACACGTGATCAAGATGGTTGGTCACACTCAGAGATTGGAGAAGCTAGGATTCCCAATAGGTCCAGAGTTGGCCACTGATTTTATTCTAGCGTCACTTCCGCCAAGCTATGGTAGCTTCATCTCGAACTACCATATGCATGGGGCAGAGAAGGGCTTGAATGAGCTGTGTGGCATGCTTAAAACAGCAGAGGCTGACATTAAGAAGAGCAATGGTGGCGGCCATGTAATGGCGATCCAGAACAAGTCTAACTTTAAGAAGAAGGGCAATTGGAAGAAGAAGGGCAAGGCCAAAGATGTGATCAACAAGCCAAGCTCGGATCCCAAACCTGGACCAGCACCTGATAAGCCATGCTTTCACTGTAATGAACTGGGTCACTGGAAGAGAAACTGCAAGCAGTACCTAGCTTCGCTAAAGAACAAGGGAAGTAAGAGTACTTCCGGTTCAGGTACGCTTCAGGTTTATGTTACCGATATCTTTCTCGCTGATTCTTATGTTAATTCCTGGGTATTTGATACCGGATCGGTTGCTCATATTTGCAATTCGATGCAGGGAATAATAAGAAGTAGAAGCGTGGAAAGAGGAGAAGTTGATTTTCACGTGGGCAACAATGCAAGAGTTGCAGCGCTGACCGTCGGGACGATGCAACTTCACCTCCCATCAGGATTTATAATGGAACTAAATAATTGTTATTATGTTTCTAGTTTAAGTCGAAACATTGTGTCTCCTTCATGTTTGATGAAGGATGGTTATTCATTTGCGAGTGAAAACAATGGTTGTGTGATCTCTAAGAATGGCATGTTTGTGGCTTTTGCATCCATTGTGAATGGTTTGTTTATTTTAAATCTTGATAGTGTGCCTATCTGTAATGTAAGTGCTAAAAGGCCTCGGCCTAATGATTTAAGTCCGACCTATATGTGGCATTGTCGTTTGGGTCATATAAGTGAAAAGCGCATGAAAAGGCTCCATTCAGATGGACTTTTAACTTCGTTTGATTTTGAATCATACGAGACATGCGAAGCTTGTTTGCTAGGCAAGATGACCAAGACGCCATTCACAGGTTTTCCTGAGAGGGCGCATGACTTATTGGAACTCATACATACGGATGTGTGTGGACCGATGAGCACGACAGCTAGAGGTGGATTCCAATACTTCATTACCTTCACTGATGATTTTAGTAGATATGGCTATGTCTACTTAATGAAACATAAGTCAGAAACCTCTGAAAAGTTCAAAGAATTTCAAAATGAAGTGGAAAATCAACGTGGTAAGAAAATTAAGGCCTTACAATCCGATCGTGGAGGTGAGTATTTGAGCCACGAGTTTAGCAGTCATCTAAAGAGTTGCGGAATTGTTCCACAACTTACGCCGCCTGGAACGCCTCAGAGAAACGGCGTGTCCGAGCGACGTAATCGAACCTTGTTGGACATGGTACGATCAATGATGAGCCAGTCAGACCTACCGTTATCGTTTTGGGGATATGCTCTAGAAACAGCAGCTTTCACACTTAATAGGGTACCGTCTAAATCCGTGGATAAGACACCATAAGAGATATGGACTGGCAAGACTCCCAGTTTGTCTTTTCTGAAAATTTGGGGTTGTGAAGTGTATGTCAAGAGACTTCAGTCAGACAAGCTTACACCCAAGTCGGATAAGTGCATAATCGTGGGATATCCAAAGGAAACTATTGGATATTATTTCTACAACCGATCAGAGTGCAAAGTGTTTGTCGCTCGAAACGGTGTTTTCTTGGAGAAAGAGTTTCTCAAAAGCGAGAAAAGTAGACAAAAGGTGTTTCTTGAAGAAATTCAAGATGAGCCCATGAGGCAAGACTCTACGAGTGATGCTAATGTAGCAGAACCCGTGGAGGCACCGGTGGTGAGAAATGAACCACCACAACCACGAAGGTCCAAAAGGCCACGTCGTGCAACTGATAGAATGAATCTCCTAATTACAGGAGAGCGCGACATATTGTTGATGGAAAACGATGAGCCTAGGACATATGCGGAAGCAATGATGGACCCAGATTCCGAGAAATGGCAGAGTGCCATGAGATCCGAGATAGATTCCATGGGACACAATCAAGTTTGGAACTTGGTTGATCTGCCTGAGGGTGTTAGACCCATCGAGTGCAAATAGATCTTTAAGAAAAAGAGAGATATGGACGGAAATGTTCACGTCTATAAAGCACGGCTTGTTGCAAAAGGTTTTCGACAAGTTCAAGGAGTTGACTACGACGAGACATTTTCTCCAGTAGCGATGCTTAAATCTATTCGGATCATCCTAGCAATAGCTGCGTATTTCGATTATGAGATATGGCAGATGGATGTCAAAACAGCTTTCCTAAATGGAAACCTTGATGAGGACGTGTATATGATACAGCCTGAAGGTTTTGTCGATCCGACCAATGCTGGAAAAATATGCAAGCTTCAGAAATCCATTTATGGATTAAAGCAAGCATCTCGGAGTTGGAATATTCGTTTTGATGAGGTAGTCAAAGGGTTTGGTTTTCATCAAAATGTAGAAGAGCCTTGTGTTTACAAGAAAGAAAGTGGGAGCGCTGTTGTATTTCTAATTTTATATGTGGATGACATATTATTGATTGGGAATGACATTCCTATGCTGGAATCCGTAAAGACTTCACTGAAAAATAGTTTTTCTATGAAAGATTTAGGAGAAGCAGCATATGTTCTGGGCATAAAAATCTATAGAGATAGATCAAGGAGGCTTATAGGATTAAGCCAAGATACTTATATTGACAAGGTGCTGAAACGGTTCAGCATGGAGCAATCCAAGAAGGGGTTTTTACCTATGTCACATGGTGTACACCTCAGCAAGAATCAGCGTCCTCAGACAGCTGATGAGCGAGAGCGCATGAATAACATTCCGTATGCTTCGGCAATTGGGTCTATCATGTATGCCATGATAAGTACTCGTCCAGATGTCTCATTTGCTCTAAGTATGACGAGCAGACACCGGTCTGATCCGGGTGAGAGTCACTGGACAGCGGTGAAAAGTATTCTTAAGTACTTCAGAAGGACTAAAGATATGTTCCTAGTCTATGGAGGTGAGGAGGAGCTCGTTGTAAACGGTTACACCGACGCTAGCTTCCAAACTGATCCGGATGATTCACAGTCTCAATCAGGATTCGTATTTACTTTAAATGGTGGCGCTGTGAGTTGGAAGAGTTCCAAGCAGGAGACCGTGGCCGATTCTACAACAGAAGCCGAGTACATCGCAGCTGCTGAAGCTGCAAAGGAAGGTGCTTGGATGAGAAAATTTCTCATTGAGCTTGGTGTGTTTCCGAATGCGTCTAGCCCATTGAATCTCTTTTGCGACAACAATGGGGCTATTGTGCAGGCTAAGGAGCCAAGGAATCACTCAAAGAACAGACATGTACTGCGGAAGTTTCACCTCATTCGAGAGATCATTAGACGAGGTGATATCAAGATATGCAAAATGCATACGGATCTAAATGTTGCTGATCCTTTGACAAAGGCTCTTTCACAGCCTAAGCATGAGGCGCATATGAGAGCTATGGGTATTAGATATCTTCTAGATTAGCTCTAATGCAAGTGGGAGTCATATTTCATATTATCCATGATAAAACACTAGGTGTTCATTGAATATCCATGAAAGGCAACTTGTATTGATCGACAATTATGTGAATTGTTTGTGAAACTCTTTACTTGTATGGTTATTCTAAAGTTATCCCTGGTCAGAATTCATGCTAGAACACACATGAACATTAGACTAGCACATGTATTAGTTGATGACTATGTTTCACAAGTCATGAACATGGAGATGTAAAACTAATAATGTGGGCACATGTATGACATGGGCTGGATTGACCCAACGTGAGATGTTGTAATATTGTTCTCTGTTTCACAACGTGTATGCTTTGTCCTAAGACTTGAGATTGCCGCATGTACTCAAGATGTGAATTGACTTACTTAGGGGCTATCAAACGCTACGCCGTAATTGGGTAGTTATAAAGGTAGTTTTTCGGGTTTGTCAGGAAGCATGCTGTGAGACATGGTCAATCAAGATGGAATTTGCCCCTCTCTATGTGAGAGAGATATCTCTGGGCCCCTCGAGTGATCGGATCAAGAAATGCATGGCCGTGCTAGGTTAAGTGTTAACCTCTTGAAGGATCCGACTCACAGGTTCGAGAAAGAGAGGTCAGCTTGGAGAAGTTAGACCAAATATCGCGAGGCAAAGGGAATAGCATGTATATGAGTTGTGATGGTTCGTCTGATATGATCTTTACGTGCACTTAGGAGTTGACACGTCTTGCTAGAGACCGCTATCAACTATTGGTCGAGTAGGAGTACTCGAACCATGTCTATGTGTGCGTGAACCCATAGGGTCACACACTTAAGGGGTTTGGAACATTTAAATACTTGACTAAGAGATTGTCTCTAGTGCAAGTGGGAGACTGTTGGATATATGCCCTAGAGCCAATTGGATTGGATCCACTAATGGGCCTACAAAGTGGAAGCCCATTAGCGTGGCCCATTAGCACTAGAGGGACTACACCAAGTATTAGTCCCACATTGCTAATGGACGAAGGGGTGGGAGGTTTTCCTCCCTATATATACGAGGGAAGGGCAAAGGGGAGATGAGCAAGCCAGTTGTGCCGCCCCTCCTATAGCCGCTGCTACAGTACCCGCGGTACTGTTCACGCGTGAACAGTTCATGCGGTGAACAGTAACCGCCCTCCCACGCTGCCGTTCTCCTGCCGCGCGCCTCGGTGCTGGCACACCGACGCTCGGCGTTCCAATCTCTGTACGTGTGGATACATTGGAGGTGCTACATCTGGAGCACTAGGACGAACCGCAAGTCACAGGACCAGACGGACGTTCGCAACTTTACGGCACTGCTACCTCGACGCGCTTCTCTACACCGAGACGGTTCCGCTGCATCTGCGCGTCTAGTGGTAACGATCTGAGATCTATAACTGCAGTTGTTCCTGGTTTCGGGGTACACGGTTTTGTATTGTGCTAGCGTAGCCTCCCCGAATCCCTACAAAGGCAAGTACGGCTCTCCGTTCTCGACGCACGAGGCGGAGCGGGCAGGTGCGGCGCCGTGCGTGTGCGGGGGGTTTTTTTTTCGAGAAGCGGGGCCTAGCAGCAGAGGCAGAGCAAGGAGCACGGCGTTGTGGAGGTGTCGACATCCCGTTGCAGACTTGCACAGCGGGGTTTCGTTGCCGATCCGTTTTGCCGAACAGGGCTGGGAGAGAGAGCGAACGGAGGGGAGAACGGGGTGCCGGCCGCGCGTGGAGACGACGCTACTGTGGGGAAAGGCCGGTCCCACTGGTCAGCGTGAGAACAGAGAGGGGGCATGCCAGGCATGCTGGACTGGGCCGCAACTAAAGATGGGCGTCGCGTGAACGAAGAAAGAGGGTCGGGTCTTCATGAAAACAAAACGGCCAGCTGCTCGGTGAAACTAAACGAGATTAGTATAGGCCGTGTTTAGTTCCGCGGTGAAAAGATTTTGGAAGGGAATCTTTTCACATTTGAAGTATTAAACATAGACTAATTAAAAAACTAATTGCAGATTACGTTTGGAATTCGCGAGACGAACCTAATGAACCTAATTAATCTGTCATTAGCACATGTTTACTGTAGCATTACTGTAGCAATTTAGTGTCTAATCACGTCCTAATTAGACTCATTGGATTCGTCTCGCAAATTCCAGTCCATCTATATAATGCGATTTGTTTTTTAGCTACATTTAGTACGCCATACATGTGTCTAAACATTCATTTTGGATTTTGGATTTTGGACTAAACAAGGCCATAGTATGTGCAGAGGCACTGTGTGGCTGAGATGTGGGTCCATGGACCAACTGGCCCACCTGACCCAGGCGGCACGATGGTGTGGGCTCAAAGCCAGACTGAGTGAATAATCATGCGGTAACCTTGCTTGGTTCGTTCAATTGAAATTTTGGATTGCGTTTGCTTGTCTTTCTCCGATTGCACAGACTGTCGTAACCGCAGTAAATCATCTCGCTCGTACTTTTCGTTTAAAAAAACGCATGTCATCTGGAGATCTGCTGGTTTGTCGCCTACTCTTCCGCTAGCGCAGTAGCGCATGTCAAGGTACAAGCATGGGGATACCTTTTCGGCAGCTTGTCTTTACCCCTGCTGCAACTACTTTCCCCTTTACCTTTTTCTTTAATGTGTCCGATAGACACAACACAACGCATCATACGTGCCTACTGTACGCCTACGCGGATCGTAGTCGCTATAGACAGCGCAGCAATATTTCATTTTTACTTATTACGTATTATCTTCTATATATGATGAGGAAAATTTTAGAATGCTTGTAATTGAAGTAAGCCATCCATGCGATAAAGTCGAACGGTGTACTCGTCTGTTCTAAATTATAGGTCGTTTTGGTTTTTCTAGATTCATCGCTTTGTTCGTTTGGCATATCGGCCCAGCCCTGCAGATTGTTTCCTTCACACAACACTATTGAATCAGTCCAGAATCAGCCAAAATTATACCTGATCATGGGTCGGGGTCGTGTCGGGTTCGGGTCGGGTCATGTCGGGTTGGCGGGTCAAAACTGTTGACCCGCGCCCGACCCGTGGCATGGTTGGGTCGGTTCGGGTTCGGGTCGGGTTTCACGTGTAATTTTCGGGTTGCGTCGGGTTGGGTCGGGTTTTTTTAGTGTTTCGGGTCAAAAAACTGGGTCGCGCGCCGACCCGTCACGTGCTCGGTCGGGTCGGTCAGGGTTTTTTCGGACGGGTCGGGTCGGGTTTATCGGGTCGGGCGGCCCTTGATCAGGTATAACCAAAATCAATAGACTTTTTAGCTCAGTCCTGCCAAACGAACAGAGCGGATCTTTGCTATGCACCTAGATAAACGCTACATCTAGATTCATAACAAAATCTATAAAGTAGAAAATCTAAAACGACCTATAATTTTGGAACGGAGTAAGTAGTAGCGAAAGTACCAATATGGTAGTACTAAGAAGTATCAATTTGGTGTACCCAACAACTAATTTTATTTATTAAATTATTAGCTGGTGGAAAAAATCTCAATACAAGGTGCTACCCAGTAATTTCTGGTACTATCAAGTACCGAAACAAAGCTAGATGATAAATGATACGCATAAGGAATTTTTTGTTACCAACACAGATAAACAGGGACCACGTAATCAACGGCCTCATTGGTGCTTGATAAGCAACCGACTGTCATGCTAAAACTACTATTCCGGGCGAAAGCTCTGACCGTGTTGGTCGGATGACGGCGGCGTCCCATGGCATCGCACCCTTACGGGCAAGTATATTGCTACACATAACGTAAGCGGTCTTATAGGTCGTCTTATGCAGTGCTACATAGGATTTTTAGTGATGTGGAGGAGAGAGAGCGATGAGAGAGAAAGAGGTCGTTGTTTCGCGAAACAACCGCCATCATGAACTAAAATTAGGACTATGAGATGGCTTTCTCCACCATTATACGAGTGTTGTTGTCTGAGGACTCATAAAGTTTCTTTTATTGACTCCACAAATTAAGAGATATGGTATTGCTACGAGACAACTAAATCAACAACCGATTGTATGAGTTATTGTTAAGTCGTCTCAAAATTACGTGTAAAGCATGAGACCGCCTATGAGACAATACTAATGCACTTGCCCAGGCCTTGATCTATGAAGCTCTGCAAGTCTCTATCTGGTCGGGGTCCTCGTGGTGATCATCTCTTTGGGAAGTGTCTTCTGTTTGTGTGTGTCTTCGCTTTGATTTGTCCACCTCGTCGGGTTGCTAAGTTCATCGTCGTTTGGCGGATGCTTTGCCGCCCCTATTCTCTATCAGATGTGTTGCCGACGTCGTTGGTTCCTTCGGGCGGATGCATTCCCGCCGTTGTTGGTTGCTCCATGCGGATGGTTTGCCGCATTGGTTGTGCTGCTTGGGTGGATGCTTTTGCTTTGCCACCATTGTGCTTGGACGGATGCTTTGCCGCCGTGATTGTGGTTCTGCTTGTGTTTGGGCGGATGCTTTGCCGTCGTGATTCCTGTTGTTTGGGCTGATGCTTTGCCACAATTGAGGTCGGAGATCTCTGTATCATTGACGAGGTTGTATCTTTGCAGGTCCCGAAGGAGGATGGTTGTGTCTAGGTTTGGGGGGTTTGAATGTAGTTCTTCTTTGTTGTTCTATGTCTGTCGGCTATTTTGTGTCTTTTTGGTGTTTCTCTGCTTTTGGATCAATCCCTATTTGGCTTCATCGAGAATTTGTATGTAAAGTACTTTCTTAATAAAAACGTGCTAAGACTCTGTTGGAAAAAAATATGTAATCAAGAGCTCGAAATTTCAACTAAGAAATCTGAAAAGAAAATGTCAAAAAAGAAGGAAGCATGTGAGCAATGAACTGACCAGTAATGTAGCCTCTGCGCCCTCTGACCAGTAAGACTGCTGCGCGCAAACGCAA
Source organism: Urochloa ruziziensis (assembly GCA_015476505.1). Taxonomy (NCBI): domain Eukaryota; kingdom Viridiplantae; phylum Streptophyta; class Magnoliopsida; order Poales; family Poaceae; genus Urochloa; species Urochloa ruziziensis. Next base: position 47,422,420 of record CM027122.1, on the reverse strand, counting down.
TGATGCAAGCGTTCATGCTGTGGTCCTGGATGCATTTGGCAGAGTTGTGACTCATGTCGTCTGTCTGTCTGGGGCTGTGTCTACTGTTCAGACTCCTGTGCATACTGATTAATGCTAGGACACTAGGGCGGCGTCTAGCCGTGTGGAATGGCTCTCCGTCGTCAGGCTCGCTTGCGTCAAGCCTGCTGGAATGGTCTGCCTGCACCACTAGTCCACTACTCTCTTCGACCAGACCTGCATCGCTCCAGCCTGGCTCGCGAGGGACGCTCGGTTCTTGCGCTTTCAGCAGGCCTGGCTCAAACCGCATCAGGCTGTTCGCACTGGTCGTTCTCTTCTCTGTCCTTTAAAACAGAATATTCTGTCCTGCTCATCGAGATTCCAACCTTTAAATCAACTTCTTCCGCACTCGTCATACTTTATATCACATACTCTATATCAACTATACCATATTTTATTCAACCACCTCAACTACCATCTCCTCTCCCTCCTGCGGGCCCCACCACTCTCCCTCCCTCCTCTTTCTCCGCTAGCCTTTCTCTCCTCCTCTCTCTCTCCCTCCCTCTTCTCTCTCTCCGCCTCCTCCCCACCCGCGCGCGCCATGACGGCGGAACTCCCGAGGCCGGAGCGGCGGAGATGGACCTCGCGTGCCTCCCCATCCCCTCCGCCTTCCCGCGCCGCCTCTAATCCACCGCCGGCGCCACCTCTCCCCTGCCACCGGCCTCTTCGCGCGCGGGACTGACGAGCACGCGCGCGGTAGAGCGGCAGAGGAGCTTGCGCGCGGCATTCTCCTCCCCGCGGCCCGACTTGGGGAAGACGGAGCTCCGGCCGGCGGCGCAAGTGCTCTGATTTGGGTGAGCGGAGAAGGGGCGCGGTGGCGAGATCTGGCCGACGGGACGCCGTCTCAGCCTCCACGCGCGCCGCCCTTTCCTCTCCGCGGGCGGTGCAAGCGGCGCTCTGGGCAGGGACGCGGCGCGGGCGGCGCTCCGGGCGGCGGCCGCGGGCGTCTTCCTTCTCTCCGCCGCGGCTCCTCTGCTTCCTCCGCGCCGCCCCTCCCCGTGCTCTGCCTCCTCTCCTGCTCGGCGGCGAGCCTCCTCCTCGCGCAGATCCATGGTCGGGCTCTCGATGACGGTCGGCGGCGGATCCATGACTGGGCTCTCGGGGCAGCATCGGAGGAGCCAAGGTGGTGGCATCCCGGCCTCCGGCGCCGGCGGACCCGTCCAGGAGGCGGCGACGCGGGCCATCTCTCTCCTTTCTCCCTCGCGCGCAGCGGAACTCGGTCGACGCAGGGAAGGAGGCAGGCTCGTGCCACATCGGCGATACCGGACATGCGCTAGGTGCGCTTGATTTACCGTGTGTAGGATGAAACAGGAGATACCGAAGCTTTTACCGAGCCCCGCTGCAGGGAAAAAACTGAAAACGCACACGGTAAAGGAGGATGTGGCGCTGTACAGGTTGGTTTAGAGACACCAGTGCGGACAGCCTCAGGAAACCAATCACCGTTTGTTGCATTGTAGGGCCTGTATGCGGGCAACCAATGAGGCAAAGGAAGCCGTCCTAAACCAATATTTTATTTGTCATTGTGATCATTGCTTTGTTTTAATGTTCAAAAAAAGATCATTGCTTTGTTTGAACGACTGCTAGGTTGGAGTGTCCACTAAAGGTACTCCCTTCCATCCCACGATGTAAGCATTTGAAGCATTCAAATGCAAAAAATATCTCAATTGCTAAAAGACTTTTATACCCCTCATTTTACACTACTCATCAACTCTCTACCCACCCACCAACTCATTTAATTTTGTCCTATCCCTAAAAATGCTTACATTGTGGTACAAATTTCGAACCCTAGGAATGCTTACATTGTGGGATGGAGGGAGTGTATGTATATGCGTCTTTTTACTTATTTTTTTGGTTACAGACGGTTCATGGATGGAACTATTTTTTTTTAATTTTTTTGAAAAGGGATGAGACTATACACGTTCCGATCCCGAGTTCCCAATCCCAACCCGCCGGGCCGTTCAAATTGACGGAGCGGAGTCGGGGAGAGAGGGCCGTAAAGGCAAGTACTGTACAAGGCTGCAATTTTTCCCTGCTGCCGCTGAGACGTAAATGCACCGGCTGCACGTCTGCACAGAAGACAGAGCACACACCGGGTTGGAGCACGAAGACAGAGCACACACCGGGTTGGAGCACACACATGACACACCTCGGTCCGTCGGTCGGACCTGCTCTGCTACGCCTGTTCAAAGAATCATTCATCGAGTCGTGGCTCTTCGAGTGAGGAAGGCGCCGCAGCAGAATTGCCCTTAACGATGCGAGGCGGAGGGAGGTGCTACATTTTTGTCTTGCATTGTGGGGAAGCTTAAAATTTAAGTGGTCTGCATTTTTGAGTAGTATCATTGCGAAGCTCATGGAAATGACGTGACAAATGCCGCGCGCAAACAGTTAGGAGACGACGAGAGAGCGCAGAAGGGCAGAAGCCCGATCCTGCCGCGCTACAGCGATAATGAACCGCTCCACCAGCCCTACACGGATACACAAACGACACAGCAACACAACACCCCAGCGCCGAGCAGTAGCAGATGCGGGACCTCGCTCTCTCGTCTCGTCAGAGCATCTCTTCCTTCTCGTCAAAGCATCTCTTCCGCCTGGCCGCGTTTAGACGGGAGGGTGAAAAGTTTTTGAAATGTCACATCAAAGAAAATTTATCATTTAAAAGTAGTAAATGTAAACTATTGATAAAACTAATTACATATCTAGCCAGCAAATCACGAGACAAATCTAATGACGGGTAATTAGAGAGTAACTAATTAACAATTAGTGGACGATTACTGTAGCATTACTGTTGCAAATCTTGGATTAAGTGGGCTCGTTAGATTCGTCTCGCGACATACACTCATTTAATGAATTATTTTTTTGTCTACATTTAGTGCTTCATACATGTAAGATTTTCTTTCGGAAAAATTTTCGCATGGCAACTAAACAGGGCCGCTCTCGGCAGAGCGAGCCAGGGAGGAGGACCAGAGGAACACAGCCTGTTTAGTTGCCATGCAAAAATTTTTCCAAAAGAGAATCTTACATGCATGAAGCATTAAATGTAGACGAAAAAATAATTCATTACATGGATGGAGTGTATGTCGCGAGACGAATCTAACGAGCCTACTTAATCCAAGATTTGCAACAGTAATGTTACAGTAATCGTCCGCTAATTGTTAATTAATTACCCTCTAATTACCCGTCATTAGATTTGTCTCGCGATTTGCTGGCTAGATCTGTAATTAGTTTACCAATAGTTTATATTTACTACTCCTAAATGATAAATTTTCTTTGATACGACAAAACTTATCACCCTGTAGCCACCGCCCACGCCGCCTCGCCTCCACCCACACCGCGGCGGAACGGGATCCTCTAACATAGTTGCAATTACCTCTGAGGGACGTCCAACAAGCATCACCGTCCCTTTGGCATCCAACGATAAAGCGCGAGCGCCCCCCTTTGCCCAGTCTACAACACCGAAAAAGCAAGGCCCAGCATTGCGGCCCATCTTCAATCGCACACTGGCCAAGTTCCGGAACTCCCAGCGGTTCGGCCGCCCAGCCGCATTCTAGCTTCGTTGCGTCATCGAGGGCGACGCCACGGAGCCGTGGAGGTCGAGCAGCAAGCACCGCCGAGGCCATGCCGCCGGCGAACCGTCGACGCCGCGAGGCCAGCGTCGTAAGACTTTTCTTGAATGACCGTTGGATTGGATAACTCTAGTTCTCTGCTAATAGTATTTACTAGCTTTCAGGGAACTGTCTGTCACCTGAATCTGTATGCGTATGAATGCCCATGACAGCATGTAGGAATCTCAAATCACACAATTAGTCAAATCAAAGTCTCCTATTGACAAAAGTGTTGACAAGAAGAATCATCATATTGTCCGTATAGTAGCCTCAGATCGACACATATATTCACTGATCATTCAGTATTGAATGACAATCTCAACTCTATTCAGCACTATCTACATGTCTGCCGCTATCTGAAGCGGGGCATCTCAGCTTGCTTCTGTGTGCAATGGCTGCCCTTCCTTGGCAGCACCGCAGCACCGGCCGCCCTCCCCATGGTGATGCTGCCCCTGGCAGGCGAACTGCGAGCCGCAGCCGTAGCCGAGCTTCTCGCGCGGGCAACTCATCTAAATCTCTCTGCGAATATGCGATGGTGGATAGTAGGCAGGCCCGGGCGATAGGAGCAAATACAGCATCCCGTCATGGTGGTAGTCTAAAGTACGAGGCGTGGCACCTGGCGGCCGGCGCTGCTGAAGCTCGACGAGTCAACAGTGGCGCAAAAGACGGCAACGATGACCGGCGGCGCAGCTCTGAAGTGCCTAATTGCGTGCGGACATTCTGGGCTGTGGTGGGCTGGTTAATGGGTCGTATGGTCCATTTGTGTTGTTGAACGTGCGTGTGACACGTAGCTATGTCCCTCTTACATAAAAACAAGAATGTTAGAGGATCCGGTTCCGCCGTCAGGAGGGGGGAAGGCAACGAGGCAACTCAGCTCCAAGGTATGGAAATGGAAACCGCGCCCCCGGGCACCGGCTCGGTCGCCGCAGCCGGTCTGGCGCCGGTCGGATCATGGCGACTAAAAGGAGACCTCGATGCACCGAAGGTACGCCACTCTTAACTTCTGAGTACGCCACGATTTTGTTTTGGACAAATTCGCGAACTGGTATCCAGTCCAATGCGTGTGAAGCTATTGTGAATTTGACATGTAGCTGTACTAGGCGCCTCGCCTGTATTGGTCTACCGCCTACTGGAATGTAGAAATGCTTCTGCTCATCGACTAAGGGCATATTCGTTTACGCCCCCAACTTATATAACTCGGCATATTTTTTCTTTATATAATCTAGCTTGTATGAGCTCATGTGGTCAACGAAATCCCCAATCTATAAGCTAGCGTATAGATCCAGGCTCCTTCAGCTTATATAATCCTATAAGCTGTTACGGAGCAGGTTATTTCAGCTTGTCTTTAACTTTTTCTTCCACACCTACAAGCTGGATTGTATAATCTGGGGTGTAAACAAACAGGCCTTATCAGATAATACAAGTTCTGTGATTGAATCCATTCGTTTTCCTTTTCACCACTGTATTGAAATCCAGTGCACTGAACATATGAAATGCATGGTGTGGCAATACTGTCTTTGTTGCCATGGAGTTTAGGACTGACCTATAACAAAACCAGAAGTATGAATGGATGTCTTATATGGATTTGTTTCCGTTGCGTAACTACCTACTACTGCTAATGCTACTTGTGATACAAACAATTAATCAAAGTCCCCGTATATCCTTATGCTGTCTTCGAGTGTAGTTCTACCAACGATGCATAAATACCACCCTTGATGCCCACGAGGGATTCATGCTTTCCCTTTTCAGCAACCTTACCCTCTTTGATGACTGCAATCATATCTGCCCCTTTGATTGTGGACAGTCGGTGTGCCACGACAATGGTGGTCCTGCTGACCATCACTTGATCCAGCGCATCTTGAACAATACGCTCCGCTTCAGCATCCAGGGCACTTGTTGCCTCGTCTAGTAGAAGTATTCTTGGGTCCTTCAAGATGGCCCTTGCAATAGCTACCCGTTGCTTTTGTCCACCAGAGAGCTGTGTTCCTCTCTCCCCAACAGTAGTACTATATCCCTGAGGCAAGCTAGATATGAACTCATGAGCATTGGCTGCCTTGGCAGCAGCAATTATCTCGTCCTCACTTACTTCCCCATGTTTTCCATATGCTATATTGGCATGAATTGTGTCGTTGAAAAGTACAGGTTCTTGGCTCACTAATCCCATTTGATCTCTTAACCAACTCAATTTTAGTTTTTTGATTTCTGCTCCTTCTAGTGATATTGTGCCAGAATCTGGATCATAGAATCGCTCGAGCAAAGCGATTATTGTCGACTTACCACTGCCGCTCTCTCCAACAAGTGCAACAGTCTGCACATGACAATTGGTTTTAAATCCATTAGTACAGTTGTAGAGAAAAATATGAACACAAATATGGATTTGCATTCAGGGTCATTTCATGGACTGGAAGTATCCGGTACTCCTCCAGTCCTACTAGTCACATTGATTGGCTTGTAGATCATAATAAAAACATAAAGAAAGTGAGAACCAGAGATTCAGGAAATCAAGAATAGCATGGAGATAAAAGAACAGGAAAAGAACCCTTAGTGCATAGTAACTTTATCCTTTTGTTTCAAATTTTACCTTATATTGTTTGTTTCTTATGAAAATGGAGTTTAAACTTGAAATTTTGCAGAATGCTAGATGAATTTTGTACTACCTGTTCAAAACATTTGTGAAACTTATGTTAAGACTTAACATGAATTGGGAACTCAATTGTTAATACTTGAGAAAACAGCTATTCTAAGTGTAGCAAATATCTGACATTCTCTTGTTACTGATGTTGAAATTAAACTGTTCACGGCACTATTTCTTTTTTTCTGGAATAGGGGAAAACTATGACAAGCATCAAATAACAGTACCTTTCTGGCTGGAATGCCCAAAGTAAAGTCGTTGAGCACTTGGACATCTGGGCGGGATGGGTATTTGAAGTTTACATGTCTGAAATCTATATTGCCATCAACTTTTTCTAGCATTATGCCTTCATCACTAGTCGAGTCAATTTTAGGCTTCCTGTCTATGATAGCTAGTATGGAAATGGTGGATTCCTGGGCTTTTGTTGAATCTGTTGCCATTCCACTTGTTTGGGAAACTCCAAAAGCTGTGAAAATCAAAGCAAAGTAAACCTGCAAATTACCAGATTAAGTTAGTGAGTCACTGAACAACATGTCCTTATGTAAATCAGTGAATGATGTCAAATGTGTATCACTTACTCTAAAAACGTCTTTAAAAGTCGATTTGCCTTCATGTACAAACCGTGCACCAACATAGAAACAAAGAGCATAAGTCAGATACATCATTAAGTTCGAGAAACTGAAACCAAGGCCTCCAACCGTTCCGCTTCGAATGCCCTGTTTCATTGAAGCTTCACATTTTTTGGTGTATGATGTAATTACTTTCTTCTCTGCACAGAAAGATGCTACGGTCCTAATACTTCCAATAGCCTCAGTTACGACTTGACTTGCGTCTTCATACATCACCTGTTGCAATCAGTTGTAGGAGAAACTCTAAAGTCATTTTTTTTCTTTTGATAAACTACACATTTTTATGGTTATATGGTAAGCTTTGAATGTATCTATAATTATGGAAACTGCATGTTGTCTAAAAAAACTGCACATCTTCATCTATTGTGAAAAGTATTAGGAATGCTTTGCTTTCTTAAAATAAAGATAATCGTGTTCACAGCAGGAACTTGTAAAATGTTCACCTTAGCATCTTCACTGAACCCTTGCAAGAATTTCACTTGAATATAATTTTGTGAGCCCATTACATGGAATCACACCTATGACGATCAGTGTGAGCTTCCAGTCAGAAGCAAATGCTATGGAAAAACCAGCTACTAGTGTTACTATGCACTGCACTAGTATGGCCAAGTTATCTCCGACGAGGCGTCGGATGTTCAAAGCATCAATATAGAGCCTCGCGCCAAGTGCCCCACTGTGAAATGAAATCGTAAACTTGATGCCTGGCAGTTCTAGAAATAAATAAAGAAATTTGTAGAGATAAATAGAGAAATTTGTAAAAAATATTTAAGTAGCAAACCTGGAATTGGAAGGGTCATCAAACCATGCAACTTCTTGATGCACTATGCTTTGGAAAGTCAAAGAGCGGACACGTTGTATAAGTTTTCCCCCAGCCATCCCAAATAGAAAATATTCCAGTTGGATTGAAATCAGGGAAATGACTGCGAACAGAAGGCACATCAATGCCCAAAACCTAGAATCTTTTCGAAGTTGGTGTGGTGGATAGTAGAAAGTTCTTATACCACCAGACATCATTATACTGAATGATGGAAACAGAAGACCATGCACAAAGGCAGCTATAACAGCTAAAAGGAGAACTGGTGCCTCTGGCTTATTAAGTTTAAATAGTCGTTTGATTGGTGCTTTCTTTGGAGCTTTACTATCACCGAATTCTTCATGTTCCTGTCTGTCTGTAATAACTTGCCTGTTCAATTCATCATATCCAGACAATCCAATCGATTTTGTGAAGGAATGCTGTCCTCTGTTCCTGGGAGAATCTCTGGCTATTGATTGTTCCAAAGATAAACTTCTGCTTTTATATATTGAACCTGGCAGATCAGTATTTGGAATCTCATGCATCTCTGCAGTGTGTGCTTGTTGTAGCCTAATGAGTTGAGAATAAGCTCCATTAGGATCCTTAAGCAACTCGTCATGGACACCTGTATGACATGCCAATTGGTTAACAAATTCCACGAAAATGGATTGAACTACCTCCAGTTCTTAACACTGGCTCACATTGCTTCTAAGAAAAAACTCCCAAAGTAATTGGTGTGGAAGAGTCGCTTACCTTGTTGAACTACTTTCCCTTGATGAACTACTGCTATACAGTCCGCACTCCTGATGGTGCTCAGGCGGTGAGCAACAATGAGTGTAGTTCTCCCTACCATGATCCTATTTAGTGCTTCTTGAACTACCCTTTCAGACTCTACATCCAGAGCACTTGTAGCTTCATCCAAAAGAAGGATTTTTGGATTTTTAAGAATCGCTCTTGCAATGGCAATCCTTTGCTTCTGCCCCCCAGAAAGCTGAGCACCACGTTGACCAACCATTGTCTCATATGCCTGTATGATGTGGAAGACAAGATAAGATGATTGCCAGAAACTTGAGTTAGATACATAAAGTAGTGTTTCTTGTATGTACATTAGGCAGCTTTGCAATGAAGTTTGCTGCATTTGCAAGCTCAGCTGCTCTTTTGATCTCTTCAAGTGTAGCATCTTCTTTGCCGTAGGTTATGTTATCCTTGATGGAGGTCATAAAAAGCAACGGTTCTTGGCTGACAAGACTGATCTTTCCTCTTAACCAGTGGAGTTGCAGACTCTTGATGTTGACTCCATCTATCAACACTTCACCAGCCTGTGGGTCGTAAAATCTCTCCAAGAGACTAATTACTGTTGATTTACCACTTCCACTCTCCCCAACTATAGCCATTGTGGTACCACTAGGTACTTGTAGGCACAAGCCATCAAGTATCAACTGCTCAGGCCTTGCAGGGTACCTAAAGAACACATTCTTGAGTTCAACATCTCCCTTGATATCTTCTAATACCATTCCACAAGTGTCCGTGATGTCAATATTTGGTTTTCTGTTGATAATTTCAAACAATCTCTGTGCTGCAGACTGCCCTTCTGCAATTGCAGAAATAGACGGTGATGCATTACCTATAGCCCTGTTTCAAATAACCAGACCTTAATATTCAAGTTAGTATTGGCTATGCTAATTTATTAATTCAATTTCAAAGAAAGATTCTACACTAATTATTTTTTACTATCGTTTGTGACATCTGTAGTTCACAATTAGGAAACTCACATTGAACCAGTTAAAATTGCAAATACGATATTGATGACCTGCCCTCCAGTATATCCATTTCCGATTATTAATTTGGCGCCATACCAGAAGGCTAGAGAGTAACTGCAGAAGACAACAAAAAACACGCAGCCTACTCCAAGACCAGTAACAATCCCTTCCGTAAGCGTAGCTTTGTATGCCTTTTTTATGTGATTATTGTACATTGCAATTGCTTTCTTCTCACCATTGAAAGATATGACCTGTTTTTGAGATGTTAATGATATTAATCAGTTGCAAGTTCCTATTATGGGGATTCATTTGTATTTCAAAACATTAGAACCACCTACTGTTCTTATCACTCCAATGGTTTGCTCGACAATATTCCCTGCATCTCCATATGATTCTTGCCTCTTGCCAGATATTTGAGCTCGCAGTCGAGAGACAGTTGCAAAGGACAGAATGCTTGGAGGTATGCATGCAAGCACAACAAGAGCCAGCATCCAGCCTCTTACAAATCCAATGATAAAGCCACCAACGAAGGTTGTCAAAAGTTGTATGTACTTCCCTACCTTCACATGAGTAAGTCATGTTTTTTAGTGTCACACATAAGACATTTTCCTTATGTCCTAAACATGAAAGACACGTTACTGGAAAAAGCAATATTTTCATTTTCATTGTCAAACTCATAATGACTTACCTTCTCTCCCAGGGCGTCTTGGATGAGCACAGTATCTGCAGACATTCTGGAAGCTGCTTCTGCAGTCGTCATCTCCACGTCAAAGAATGCAATGTCTTGCCTGAGAACTGCTTCGAGGTATAACGATCGCAGCCGAGTCGACTGCCTTTCTCCAGCCACCGTCCAGCATGACACCTCTGGAGCAGGTAAATGTTTCAGCCAATCGTTTTGGATTCGGTCAATCCAACTAGACAGATATGCCATTGTTAGCTTGTACAGGGTTGTTCTCTACTTGGTTGAAGTTGCAAGTAGGAAATTAGCCACATTCTGTTTCTGACTGTAGTAATGCTTGGAAGCACCGAAGATGTGAAGTATTAGTACTAATGTGAATTAACCAAAAATGTCAGAATCTTAGTGAATACACCAAGGTGTGACCGCGGGAATAGCCAAGCACTAAATTGATAGTGCCTTTCTTGTACTATCGGGATTTTTGTGAGTTGGGTACAATAACGAAAGTTTCTGTTCTCCAGCAGCTGCTGCAACTCCTATCTACTAGTGTGCAGCTATATATTTGGGCCTCATTCGTTCGTTCGTTCTTACAAGCATATGGTCCAGATTTATATACTTACGGAGAAAGGAAGCAACTGCTGTTCCGATTCCCAGATAGATGTAGTACATGATAACCTGTTGAAAGTAATGTTAGGTTGAACCCTTTGAATTTGTTTGATATCAATGGGAAGAGCACTGTGTATATACTAGTAAATAACGTCATTGTACTTTCTATTAGTCACTGAAATGTATAATTAGACGAAAGACAAAAATGGTCTAGCAGTAAATAAACGTATTTTTACTTCTCTTGAGTCACTGACATGTACTAGTACAATTCTCGTGATAGGGAAATCGGATCTTGCTAATATTGCTGTGGGCCCCTCTTTTTTTTTTTTTTTTTCTCTTTTGGACCACTTCAACTTGTAGGTCTACAAACACAACTACACGCTAGCACGGGCGGGACGTAAGGCGACGGGCCGTGGCGGGTTGCAACTTGCACGCCATGCCACGACCGGCGCCGGTAGCCGGGGGCTGCAACCACGGCCGCACGCCGTGAACAACACCACCTTGCCGTACCTTGCTGACCCGGTGGAGGACGGTGGCGTCGTCGCCGGCGCCGAAGCACTCGATGACGGCCGCGAACACGACCGTCATGAGCGGCTCCGACATGCCGTTGGCCACCGCCACCGCGGCGCCCACCGCCATCACTGCCGCGTCGCCGCGGTCAGCGTACCGCAACATGCCCAGGAACGACGACGACGGCACCTTGGCCGCCGTCTCCGTCCCCGCCGCCGTGTCGCCCCCGCGCTAGCAGCGCTGCTGCCGCCGGAATGGCCGGACCCCTCCGCCGCCGCCTCGCCATCCTCGCCTCTGCCCCTCGCTCGCCCAGCCATGCGTGCGTCTTGCTTTCGCGCCGCACGTTCTTGTGGCCGCCTGGGCAGTGGTGACTACTGGTGACTTGGTGAGCAATGGAGCCGGCCGACGCGTGGTACGTTGTGCACTTGTGCTACTGCTGTATACGAGCCACGGCCAGAAAAACGGCCATCAGTGTCGGTCATACGGCACGTTACGTGAGCACAGAGAGGAAGAATCGTGGTGATATATATCTCTGTAGGTGGTGTGTATGTGTTACCGTTTTTATGGTGGAACGTTGGAGATGGTTCCTCTTCATCACTCGCCTACCGTTTGGTTCACGGGTGTTTAACCAACACCTGCTGATTCTGGTGACGATGGTTTTGGTTAGACACACGACACGTAGGGCTGGCAGTAATGGACTAATGGTTGCGCTCTGCTATCGTTTGCTGCATCGTGGCTATTCTCTCGATCGCTCATCATCGGTTCATGTGAAACACAAGGTTATAGATAAACTTCTTCAGTAATTAAAACAGCTAGTTGTACTAGCAAGTTAGTAAAATATGTGTATATCTTTCTCGGTGCTTATCGATCGCTATTTTGCCTGTAGTGCGTTATCCGCTAAATTAATGCAATTATGCCCATTTGAGAATGTGTGTAACATGTAGGGGATGCAAATAGGTACCCATGGATGTACATTCCTGAATTATTTCTATCTTAGTAGTTTTTTTTTCGTCCTATTATTTCCTTGCTTTAAAAATCAAAATTGTTTTATTTTGTATGAATTCGAGGTTGATACGATGACCTATATATGTGGAAGAAATAAAGAAGGCAAATCTCACTGAGGGGTAGATTGCGCCTTGTGAAATAGCTCGGGGAATAAATTAAGTCTAAATTTTGTGAAGGGTGGTAAGCGGACACACCAAGTGAAATAGCTCAGGGAGTAAGCTAAGACTAAATTTTGTTAAAGGTGTTAAGCAGACAAAGTTGATAAGTTTGAGCAGTAAAATTGCCTTTTTTCCAATTAATGTCATTAAATTCACTATGGAATATGTCTTGATAGTGCACTTATTTAGTATTGTAATTGTTACTACTATTTTCTTTAAGTTGATCAAAGTTACTAACATTTTGGAAAAGTGAAGCACTGTAAAAAAAGAAATTTAGTAACAGGTGGCATAGGACATTTCACATTTGTGTTATGATTCTTCATGTCTCCATGCTGATTTCTAGATGATTGTATCTTTTTCGAGAACAACGTGATGCTCTTCCTCTCATGTGTCACTACGGGATTCCTCCTCTTTGTCGTGTGCCACATACGGCAAAATCTGATAGACAAAGAGGGTCTTTGTCGTGTGCCTTTTTTCGGGCACACGTCAAAGCTTAGTCGTGTGCCAGATTTGACACACGACAAAATTAATTTGGTTGATGGCTCCATCAACGATAACGGAGCCTTTGCAATGTGAGGGGGCCTGTGTCGTGTGTCTATCCTTTGTCGTGTGCCTTAGGGATGACACACGGCAAAAAAAGTCTTTGCCGTGTGTTTGATATCTTGCACATGGCAAAGGGTCAGGCACACGACAAAGACCGTGTTTCTCGTAGTGTGTGCATCGTATATATATATATACTCGTTTGAATCACATAGCCGACGATTGTTATCAAGGAATTTACCTTTCTCTCGAAAAGAGGAGAAAATGAAAAAAAAAAAACACAAGCATCAAACGTCTTTTAGGCGTGGTTTCTGCTGATCCATTGAATATTTGTATCCAAAGTTTTCAAAGATGTCTCTGTCCTACAGGATGGCAAGCTGAAGACGTCATGATGCTCCTTCCAACTAGATATATATTATGCCTAGATAGATGCATAGTAAAAAGTATAAACATAAAAAATTCAAAATCTGTCGACTAATCTTCGATTGCACAATATAGTAGTAGTAGTGTATATTTTACACCTTTTATTTTTCTTATAAACCTGTCCTCGATGGCTTTGCTGTCGATCTATCGGAGCTTCTTTCAACTTGAAGGTTACTTCAGCAAAAGCATTAGCGTGTATGGATTTGAAAGGCTAAAGGTGAGAGGGTAGAACAGGGGAGTCCAGCATCAACCATCACGGATGTCCTGGGCACTGTACTTTTGTCGAAAGGTCGCGTGCAGGTCGCAGAACCATCCATAAATTTGTTGGTGAGCTGACAACATCAAATCGTCCAATCAGTGCCCTTTTTCGTCTGATATCATACGAAAACATCGGCTGGGACCTGTTATGTGGCAGCAGTGTTAATTGCCGTGACGGCAGATCCGCAGATGGTTGATCACGTTCGATCAACGTCAAGGGATATAGACGCGGGATTTCCAAATCATGGAACCTGTCGCTCGTAATTAAGCCTTCCTTTTGAAAAAGACTTTTCAGTCGTTCCTGATTTATATATGTCAGTTTATTATTTTAAGTTTGTATATATAGTTTTGCGTGTTGTGATAACTAATATATAATAATTGACATGTCGAACTTAAATGATTGAGTTATTATTAAATATTATTAAAAATTAAGTGGGTCCATGGACAATGTGAATAAGTCTATTCATGTTTACAAAAATTCAATTAAATTATAAATCAACACCATAGACATGCATGCGACATAATAGAAGTTTAAATAAAAAATATTATTCAGTAAAATCAATAGGATATTAACCCTACGTTCCGATTCTATGATTTGGTGATTCTGTTATAAGGCAAATATAGAAAAACAATCACCATCTCTTGCGCGATACCCGTGTGGCTCTGTCGGAGAAAAGAAAAACTTATGGGCCTCCCTCTTCCAAATCCAATCCCATCCGTGCAAGGCCATCTTGATCGATGCCGCGTGTCACATCTAGCTAATCTCAAGCACCCCTTTAATCACTCACTCCTTTCTCTTAGGTTAACTCCCTCCATTTTCAAATTATAGATCATTTTTTTAAAAATTTATAACTTTAATTATGCATCGAGATATATAATTTATCACTTTATTAGATGTATAAGTACAAACTATAAATTAAAAAATGTCAAAACGACGTATAACTTAGGATGGAAAGAGTAACTCGTATTTATATAGAAAAAAATGAACATACGGTCGATACATATAATAATATTACGCGCACGTACGTACCTTGCTAATCCGGTGGAGGACCGTGGAGTCATCGCCGGCGCCGAAGCACTCGATGACGGATGCGAACACGACGGTCATGAGTGGCTCCGACATGCCATTGGCCACCGCCGCCACCGTGCCGACCGCCATCAGCGCCGCGTCGCCGCGGTCGGCGTACCGGAACATGATCACGGACGGCACCTTGGCCGTCGCCGCCGCCGCCCCGGCGTTGCGGCCGCCAGAACCCTCCGTCGCCGTCTTGCCATCGTCGCTCCCGTCCCCCGCCGCTACCCCACCAGCCATGAACGACCTTGCTTGCGCGCTCTTCTGTTAGTTGCAGTGGTGGGTTTAGTTTTCGCTGCTGGCTCGCTTTCGGTGGTGGTGCGGTGAGGAATATGGAGTTCAGGCCGGGGCGCATGGCGTGCTTATATATACCTGAGAAGGTGGAGCGTTAGCTAGATCCCCCTCTTACCTTTTGGTAGCGCAACAGCAATCTTGAAGTCGAGAGTCCCTGCTTCTCTTTTCACTCGCTTGTTTGGCCACGGTCAATCAATACAAGACTCACCACGTACGTACTGTACTATTGCCCAGAGCTCCATTATTCAACCGGGCGACGGTGACTAGTAGTAGTAGTTATTTTTATGCACTGAATATTTTGTATCTGCAAAGCTTTCAGATACACATCTTCTTCGGCAATTAGCTAGGCCAAAAGTTACACTAAGCATGTGTACGTGTACGTTCCCTTCGGCCACTTGCAGAAATACTCTGGGCAACTTTTGCAAATCTAGTAGTGAATGTCAACAGCTCTGAGCTCTGATTGATTCTGATGTTTGCCCCAGGGCCGACATGAAGATACGATCGACGACGCGGTCGCACAGCGTGCACTTGATCGATCATGCGAAACATCCGTCGGCCCACACGACCACAAGAACACATGCATCCGGCCGCGCCCTGTGAACAGTAGAGAGTTACTAGCAAGCTAGCTTAGCGTTGTTGGTAGCAGGTAGCATGCATCTTCCGGGCGGTTGGTAGCATGCATTTTATTTGGGTCGGTGAGGGATCCGGCGGATCGATGACGTACGTACGTGAGCGCGGCGCCGGCCGCTGTGGCCGCCGATCGATGAGACGACGGCCGGCACTGTTGGATCCTCCCGTTCGCCGTAGCGTACGTGTACGGCCCCAGCGCGTGGTCAAATTGTATTTCTCCCCCGCCATTTCAGTGCATGGCCCACTAAACCAATGATTGTCGTCTGTTTTTTGTTTTATAATAAAAAAAACACTGAACCACGTTATCGTAACCACTATAGATATACTACGCATATAGGCGCGGCGTGATGAGCGCGAATAATATCGTGCAAATAAAAGCCAAGTGTGATAGATCGACAAAGATAGCGCGCGCACATAACATAGAGCACTAGTAAAGTCATCCGGCATCATGGATCAGGGGTCAAAAAATAAAGAGAAGTAGTATGCGACAGCATCAACTTTATTCCCGACAAAAAAAAATTGACTTGAAGTGAGGGAAATAAATTAAACGCAGAGCTCCTTTAGCTGTTGCTGCTTGACGATGCCTATTTAGCACATGATGTTAAGATATAAACAATGATCCGTACTTGCGAGCTGATATCAATTAACTTGGAGAGTTTACCTGATCGTTTGTACTATCCGGCCTAAATATAACGCCACATATTCGGTGCTGCTCGACCGTCGTTGTGAATTTCACGCGTGTGAAGATTTTGGTGACCGGGCGGTGAAAATGATCGAACACTACTACACAAACTCACATCACAACCGGTTGCAAACCCCCATCACAACCGGTTTTTCATAAGTGGATCTGATAAAGCGGCTGTGTTGCTCATGTCTATCACAACCGGATGTTGAGAACCGGTTGTGAAACCCACTTAAAAAACAAAAAAAAAGAAAAAGCTGCAGCCGCACTGTCGCCGCCCACGCCAGCTGACCCGCCGCCGCTCCACACCGGCGCAGCCTGTGCTCGCCGGCGCAACCCGCCGTCGCAGCCCGCCGTTGCCGCTCACAGCCCGCCGTCGCCGCTCGCAGCCCGTCCGCACCCGCCACCGCAACCTGCCGTCGCCGCCGGCAGCCCGCCGGCGCGCCGTAGATCTACACCGGCGCAGCCTGTGCTCGCCGGCGCAACCCGCCGTCGCAGCCTGCCGTTGCCGCTCGCAGCCCGCCGTCGCCGCCCGCAGCCCGTCCGCACCCGCCACCGCAACCTGCCGTCGCCGCCCGCAGCCCGCCGGCGCGTCGTAGATCTACACCGGCGCAGCCTGTGCTCGCCGGCGCGCCGCAGCTGCAAATCCCGTGCTCGTGCTGCCGCTGCACCTCGCCCCGCCGCCGCTCCTCACCTCTGCCAGTGAGGGGCGAGCGAATGGGGGAGGGGAGGAGCAGCCATGGCGGGAGGAGATAGTGGAGAGGGAGAGAGAAGGCTTCACCCCAGCCTGCACCGCCGCGCCCTCGAGCTCCCGCCGGCCGAGCCTCTGCCGCCGCGCCCTCGAGCTCCCACCAGCCGAGCCTCCGCCGCCGTGCCCTCGAGCTCCCGCCGGCCGAGCTCCCCCATCGCGCCCCTGAGATCCCGCCGACCGAGCGCCAGGAAGAGGGAGAGGCGGGGCTGGAGGGGAGGGGAGGGGGAGGCACGGTTGACCGGTGGAGAAGGAGGAGGCGCGATGGCCATTAAGGGAGGAGAGATCGAGGTTGGGCGGTGGGGAGAGAGAGGTTGGGCGGTGGGAGAGGATAAGATGACGAGAGGGAAGGAAGGGAGCGGACGCGAGGGCGGCCACAAACGTTATTGGATGAAAATTTTGGGTCCGAAATATCTATCATAACAAACCGTCTGTGATACTATCACAACCGGTTTGCTATAGAAACCGGCTGTGATACTATATTTTCACAGACGGTTGTTTCTTTCACAAACGGTTTATTAAAAAAACTGGTTGTGATGCCCTATCACAACCGCTTTTTCTAAAACCGGCTGTGATAGCCCGTTTGTGAAAGTGGTTTGTGTAGTAGTGGAATAATTCCTTTTTGCACCTGATAAGAGATCAGATCAGCGTTATAATCAATGATGAGATGAACAGGCATCATAATCCGTTTGGTTCATTCTGATCATTCCGACTGACTATTTGACGTCTGATGTGAACCCTTTACCAAGATGGGGGGTAGATGACGGTTGGTGAGAGTGCAAGACACCTTTTGTTAGTTGTAATGGTACAGTAAAGATATTTGAATTCATGAATGGAACAATGTCTCCCAATACAAAGTTTCATGTCACAGTTTCACGAGATGTTCAACCTCAACGACGAGGAGATCGAGGCGATGGACCATTCCCTAATTGGCATGGTTGGGGAGGGTGTAGATGACCTACCAGAGGCGGCCGTACCCGAACATGTCTGATGTGATTTCTACATGCTAGCGGATGTAACGGTCAAGCGGCGGCCAACATTGACTTAATTTGAGTGGTGGCATTTGCGAGGATTGAGTGGTTCACAACGTTTGGAGTATTGGTCTGACGTTTTTACATTGCGTTGTGTGGTGCATGTGTTTGTTGAGTTTGATTGATGTCGGGTTGTTGTGTTAACACTTTGTTGTTTTGCTCAATCTGGGCTCCTATCTTCTTTTTAATATAATCGGCAGCTCTCCTGCTTGGTTCGTTTCAAAAAAAATGTCACGGTTTCATAGGCTAGTCAAAATGTTTAATTGTGAGGCATAGGATTGGGTAGAATTGGATGAAATGAAACTCTTTAACTCTCTGCAAGTTTCATCGGGTTTCATCGTCTTGGAAGCAACGCATACACAGTTTCATCCTGATGAAACTCGTTTCCTCTCTCTTCGTAATTATTTTGCCATGTCATCACAATGCTCATGTGTCATTATACTTAATATGCATAAAATCTCTATAAAACTTGCACGGGAACTAGCCTAAGCGTCACAAGGTTTCTGAAATATGTCTGTATTTGTTACTTTCTCGAGACAAAAGAACAAAATCGCCATCTTTGAATGACTATAGATGTGATCCAACAGAACAGGGGTACATTGGCGCGGAAAATGGGATCGTAATTTAGTGGTCAGGGATTCTGAAAAGACCAAGCTAAGGAAGAACAAAGACGGGCGAGCAACTCGCATAGAGAATCTTTCCTCCTCGAAAAGAAGATAGATAATAACACAAAGCGTCGGTCAAGGAATTTTTACCTGTTGTATTTTCAGGTGGAGTTGCTGCTGCTGGAATCCTACGATAGCTACCTGTCCTCCACCTCCAAAGATGACAACCTGGAGACGCCGAGATTAATTACCTAATATCTGACGACACAGACTGGACTCTGGTCCATAACATCCACATGTCTCTGAGTTTCTTCACGGTCGCATTGCTGTCGATTCACCAGAGAGATTATGTTCTTCACTCTTCATACGAAAATTAAAGCCTACTCCAGCGAAAAGCGTCATCAGCAGACGCATCTGAATGTGAAAGGGCAAAGGACAGATCGGAGGAATGGCTACCACAGGAGTCAATCATTCAATCGTGTCCAAATATCGTCTGCAGAGCCTTAACACGGATGATTTGTCTGGTGGGCTGACAGCATCAGCCGTTGCAATCAGCTGGTGTACCTGACTACTGTTTCACAGGCCGACCTCGTCGATAGGAACCCCCGTGCGAGAGAGGTGTGTTGTAGCCTTTGCCGCGGCACGCCACTGCAGACGTTTGATCAACGTCATCCTGCCGTAGTACTATATCAGGGGCAGATATGGACTTGTCGTAAGGAAATTCGAAATCGTGGAGAGGTAGGTCCCTTTTGAGCCCACCATTTGAAAAGGATTACACTGGTGCTTTGCTAATTGCAATACGGTTCCACAGATTCTCCGAGCAATAGACCGCGTTTAATTTACCCTACCAATCATATCGTTGCGAACAGCTTCGGTATCTGTTGAGAGAACAGCATATGTGTACCTCAGTTCATTTATGTTTGACGTTGGGCCGTTGGTTAGTTTAAAGAGTAAAGTGGATGGGAACGTATTATTATTTCACTCTGGTCCAATAAATTCACTAATATAGTAATACTATATATAAAGTTGCATCATTATTTCACTTTGGTCTAACAAGCTGCAACGTAGCACTATAATACATGAGTAGTAAAATATGATGGCATATAACCAAGATTGTTTGTTGATATTTTTTTTGAGCCACACGAGGGGTTAAGGACTTAAGGGCATATGGACCGCAATCTTAAATTGACACTCGCGCGTGAGGAACCAACCAGACGCGTCAGTGTACGTGTGCAAGCTCCACTCGTCACTTCCCCACCGTCTCCCACAGCGGTCCTCCCATGCGGCCACGCGTACACCCGCGCCATGCGCTCATGTCCTTCTATAGGGCTCCGCAAGCTCTCTTTCTCTCCCCGTTCCTCCGTCCTGATCCACTCTCATCCCAAATCCATCTCTCCTTTCCCAACGCCGCGACACTAGTCCTGCATGCTGCCGCTCCCCGCTATCTCTGTCGCGTGCGTGCTGCTCCTCGCCTCCCTCCTCCCCCCACCGCATGCGCCGCGCTCGGGCTCCACGGTCATCGCTGGCGAGCTGTGCCCCGCCGCCGGCTCCGCGTGTTGCGCCGGCGAGCCTCCCCTTCCCCCCTCCTGATCCGTTGCAGTGAGCCTGGCGAGTGTCCCCGGCGGCGCGCGGTGGCACTGCTCCACCCATGGCGCGCGATGAGGAGCGGCGGCGCTCACTCGGCGAGGCAAAAGTTTTTCCTTTTTTTCCAAAAATTTTTTCAAAGTTTTCTAAATTTTTTCTTGCAAATTTTTTTCGTGAAAAAACTTTTGCAAAAAGTTTTTTGAAAATTTTTCTCGTCCATTTTTATTAAAAAAATTTAGCCGCGCGCGTAAGGGAAGCAAACTTACGGGCTGCGCTTAAATTAGCCACGCCCCATATGGACACTACATGACATCTTTTTATAGAAAACTCCTTAATCAGATATGGATGCAGATCTGTCCTGACCGCTAGTTCTACGAATCATTATAACTGGTGGCATAGAACATGCATATATGTGGATTTAAAATGATAAATGATACACGTTGTCACTTCCATGATTGCTTTGTTTTTTCCCTTTAGAGACAAAATACGATTTATTGATCTTCTAAAAGAAAAATCACTATCCTAAGCTAAGCACCATCAAAGGTAGGCCTGTGGCATGAAGTTCAAAAATGAAAATGAGTTCTTGTTCTTATTAGCATGTCACGTTTGCAGCATATTGGTGTACTGTGAACTGTACATACACATAACGAACAACTTAATATATGGTGGGGCAACATTAGCAATTTGTTGGAAAAAATGAACCCCCTCCAAAAAAAACTTCATAAATTGATGTCGAACAAATTAAGTCCTCTTTTGCGATTATTGATGAACCATGTCATCGTCTCTATAACTTAGTTTTGGTGACAAAGATAACTAAGGTGATTTTTTAACGTTATTAACACTTACCCCTCCGTCCCTATATAATAGTCGTTCAAGCTACAACATCATGTATCTAAATAAACGTCGTTGCCTACACTTGTGGAGTATTCCGTACGCGCACTTTCAGACCCCAGGCGCACTCTCCAGGCGTAGCCTCACACACAACTAATCAAGCCTGCCATGTTTAAATTTTCAATGGCATATAGGGAATTAGCCCTTGCAAGATAGGGGTACCAGTGTCTTTTGCATGTTGTATTAAGTTTGAGATTTTTTATCCAACGACTTTTAATTAGAGACAGATGGAGTAAGTAAAACTTGAAGCATGTGAAAACACACAACATGTGTTCACGCCAACGATGAATAGAGGCGTAATTTGTTTCTACGCGGCCCAGATAGCTTCGTTTCTAGCGTAAGCGAATCACCACCGTCCAGCGTTTACAGCCCATCCGCCTCCGCCGCCGCCGCCGCCGCCGCGTCCCATGCGGCCGACGCCGGCGCTCGCCGCCGGCGGACGGAAGGTCGCGAACCTCCTCTCCGCCACGGAGTGGATGCTGCCGTCTCCGGCCAGCCAAGTCCACACCATCTCCGTCCTTCCCTCCCAGTCGCCCACCCCTGGTCACGAGTTCGCCTTCTCCAACCTCACAACGTCGCTCGGGAACGGCGGCGGCAAGGGGCTAGCGGCTGGGAGTCCTAGGTTCCACGTGGTTCGTGACGACCTCCTCCACCCGCTCGCCAACGGCAACAAGCCACGCAAGCTCGACGCGCTCCTGCCCCTCCTCCGCTGCCGCGGCGCCACTGACATCGTCCGTTCCTTAACCAGTGCTTCCGGCTTTTGGAATCTCGTTTCCTGATATGTTGGTAATGCTCACTGTTCCAATTGCAGGTTACATGTGGTGGGTGCCAGAGCGCCCATGCTGCAGCCGTCGGTGAGTCCAATGCCTTTGTAAATTTGGTTGTTCAATTGCGAACCATCCCTGCAAGTTCGCTTTATTGATTTACATACAACGTTCATCTGGCATCTTGATCCATATGCTCATTGCCTTATTGGAATTATGAATGCTTGAACCGCCTGTTCCAATTAATACTGTTTGCATATTGTTAACTCGCTTAAATCCAAAAAAAAAAAAAAAAAAACTGGACAAGTTTTTTCATGTAAATGGTTTCTCCATGTACCGTCTTGAATTTCCTTCATTGACAATCTACTTTCTCCCTGTGTATCAGCTGTTCATTGTGCCGAATGGAGAATCAGGCCACATATACTGCTGAGAGGCGAGCAACTGGATATTCCCACAGGGTATAATCTGATCTCTTTGATGTTTGGCAATGTGACGTATGCTTCTCGGTCAGTGTATGCCCAAAGAGATGAGATGCTTTATGAGCATGCCACAAAGATTGCAGGTAGTAATGGCACAGTGATGTGGGCCGCTGATATTATTGGAGAGGATTTGGTTGTAGATGAGGACACCACTGATGGAAATGGTTCAAGAAGAGTAATGATTGTTAAGGAAGGGGCGGGTAGTGTTCAAGCGCTGCTAGGTAAGAAAGGATTGCTTCTCGCTTGTTTCCACCTTTCATTCATGAATGACTTCACATGATTTTTTATTGCCAAAAGACGATAAGCTTATGTTCTGATTATGCATCTTTGGCGGATTCCAATATGTTCAAGCTATGTTTCATCAGGACTGAGATTCGATTATGAGCATTAATATCAGTATCATCCAGCACCATGCCCAGAATATGTTTATTATTTATGCCTGTCCTTAGATTTCTAAAAAGAAACGTTTTATGAACCCCGAAAGTCATGCAACTTTTCACATGAGTTATTGTCTCTTCAGGTGTCATGCGGCTAGTGGAGTATCTCTCTGGTTTGACATTATTTGGACAGGATGAGAAAGTTCATATCGTGGTAGATTCTGGAACAGGCACAACAGCTGTGGGGTTAGCTCTTGGAGCAGTATGTCTAGGGTGCGTTTGATACAAAGACCTGCATAGGTTTACTGTCATCAAACAAGAACAAGTAAAATATCCTTGTGTTGACAGAAATGAGTATTGAAAAATTACTTATCATTTATAGTTGTCGTACTATTTTGTTGTTTTTTCTCGAACATACTATTTTGTTGTTGGATATGCTTCTTAAACATTTAGAGCACAGAAAGAAAAATGAGAAGAGCTCTTAAATTTTTTTAAGCATGAAAAGAGGGATAAGAAAAACCAAATTGAACTGTTGGTATTTGCTCTTTTTTTTTAGGATTCCTCACTACGATAGGCAGATGGTTGACCCGAACTTGCTAATCAAGCCGAAACTTTACATCCAGTATTTGCAGAGAAAAAAAAAAAGAGAGGGTGGGGGTGGGTGGGTGCCGCTAGAAATTATATTGCATCAGGAATTTAAAATTGCGCCAGTTCTGATTTATTTTTTTCATCACAGAATCACACAAAATTGTTGGTGCTGTTTTCTCCACCATCTTTGCTAATTATCTTCTCTTCCTATGCAGACTCCAGTGGAGGGTTACTGCGGTCATGCTAGCTGACACACTTGAAAGGTATAGACAACAAGAGAAGTCCCTTGTATCTGATTTTGAAAAGCTTTACCCTGGAATTTTCCACGGAATGGTGGGAAATGATACTCATTGCAGTCTAGTTCAATGGGTAGAGCGCTTTTCACCTAGAAGGTATGGTTACTCTATTTTAATATTTTGTTCAATCCTTTTTAAAGTCACTGAAACTTCTAAACACTTTTGACAAAACCTGGAGCAACCTTTATGGGGAACTAGGTGGCATTGTAAATAAGAAGAATAGTCACCCAAATTCTTGTTGAAAAATTCGAAAACGCAGGAGAATTGTGCTTCTTTGTATTATAGATAAGAAAAAAGATCCCGTACAATCCCAGCTCTCATATAGGGACCGAATATGAGAGTAGGTTTAACAAGTTACAAAGTGATTAGCTTAAGCACAAAATAAGAACATGACCAGAACCCTGACCCAGCCTTCTAGAGTACAGTGACTAAACCCAGACCATGCAGCTTCTTGGCACCTGCCAGACACCATAAGCTGAGTTCATCCTTAAGCTCTCTTATATGGTGTTGACTGATGGAGTAACTCCTTCAAACACACAACCATTCCTATGCTTCCAAATCATCCAAGCACCTAGAATAATTAGAGAATTCACACCCTTCCTAAGGTCCTTTGGCACTTTCTTGATCACTTTTCGCCACCAATCAGCAAAGCCTTTTCCCCGCAGCCTGGGCACATGATTTCCCAAGTTAAGTGGGCGAAGTAAGTTGAAGAGGATTAACTTTTGGTGCTGGGAGTGTACAGCCACAACTCTCCCACCAATAGAGCTATGCTCAGTCCGGAACACTTCATAAAACTGATAGGAATAATTTTTTATGCAATAAGGTTCCCTGAAAGTCCAAAGTTATATGTTTTACAGTGTAAGGATTGTCGGCTGATGGCATGCTTTGTATTTCTGTAAATTGTAGTTTAATTCTATTTTCATTCAACGGATAACATTCAGGATATTCAGAACCTTGCAATTTGCGGGTATCCATCTACTGCTTGCAGTGGTATCCTGATTGTGATTGAGAATTGAGGACATCCATCCACCTTGAGAGGCATCATCATTTAATATACTCTATTTTGCTGAACAAACGGTCATTTTCATGTCACTGGACGGTGGTAAGGGAAACTTTGGACTTTTGTTTCACTGACCTATCAATACCTTTCACCTTTTCCTTTCAGGTTTGGCAAGGTGCTGGATGGTGAAATCGTGATGTGCCGCCATATCGCTCAGCAGACCGGCATTCTGCTGGATCCGATGTACACTCTGTCTGCCTGGGAGCACGCCGTGGATCTGTGCCGTCGAGACAGTGAGGCCAAAGTGGTGATGATCCATACGGGTGGCACCCTTGGCCTCTTTGGACTCGCGCAGAGGTACTCGCCACAGTTCACCACAGGCGAGCAATCCTAACTCCTAAGCACGCCAGCTTTGAAAATATCGATATGCAAGTGTGCAGGTGCGTTCTACAAAAGTATCGAAGTTCGGTGAGCATGGGCTCTGATATTTGACTCTGAATGATCAAAAGTCCCATTATGATTCTGAATGATCAAAAGCATTTTTTTTTTTTTTTTAAGAATGATCAAAAGTAGAAGTTCGGGGAGCACTTTGTAGAAGAGATTGGGATCTTGATAATGATTTTATTTGGAGGCTGACATCATGATTCATTTACGGTTTATGACCACCAGTTTCATATCCTGATCAGGTAGCGACTGATCATCACCCTGCAAAGGAAGTACGGGCACACTTCCCATGCCGCCCATTGGGCCGCGCCTCCCGGCCGGGTGGTGTTGCGTCCCTCGGCGGCGCCCGGTGGCCAGAGGAAGGAAGTGGCCGGCATGGATAGGAGTCCATTTCAAGGGAACTAGTCGTGCCAAGTTGAGCAAAATGGCTGGCTAGTTGGTGATGCATCCTGTCAGTGATGGGCAATTGGTGGAATGGTGAATGATCACCACTACAGATTGAAAGGGTGTACGGTACAGGCAGGTAAAGATGGACACGGTCAGTGAGGAATGGGTGTGAGCATGGATAGGAGACGGCTATGTACCCTTTTTTTAGTTAAATGTCTATGCCGTCCTTGAAATACATGGCATGTCTGTTTTATAAGTATTTTTAAGACGGACTGAGAATGAAACGGACGTGGTGCGCGCACACGAGAGCCGGGACCGACGTCGCAAAGCTTGGCCCAACGCAATAAAGGCCCATCGGCAAACTCCAACCTTTGAGCGAATTGCTCGCACTCGCACAACTATCTGAACATCTCGGAGCAGAGGCAGGAGGAGCTTCTTTATGATCAAGATGCCGAGGAAGCGCAGAGCCATAGACTGATGATAGACCCTATTATACGAGGAGACCAATGCAAGCAGCGCCTCACAGGACCAGAAAGCAACGGCTTCATGTGCTCGTCGCTCCTCGGACCAGTGCAACAAGAGGACCCCCTTTTGCCTTCTGAAAGGAAAGGATTACGCGATCGATTCGATAAGAGGTAGGCTCGCCACGCCAACGCCACACGTCGTGTCGTGCCGACGTACGGCTGGACTGCCTCGCTCGTGCGACACACTGCTACCATGAGATGGAGTACATGATTCTGTGGCTGATTTATAAATGTTTCCATGACAGTGAACTTTTGATATATTTTTCTTTTCACCAGATAAGAATTACCCATGAGATAGAGAAATGTGCTGTTAGTCCCCGTGGAGCAGGTTGGCTGTTTGGATCACGAGTCACAGCAGAGGTGTGCATACAATCTTCCTTGTTATTTTATGGAGCTAGTTTGCCGGGCTCACCAGCAAGTTTGTGTTAGACATTTTCTTTTCTACACTTGCTAGTGATAGGCAGGGGCTGAACCTAAAACCAGGTATAGATCGTAGTCTTCCAATAGCTTGACTATGCATGATCGACCACTGTCTTACAGTATCGCTTGAACTCTTTTATCCGCCGATGGTTTTACTCCATGGCACCCGAACCGAATTCAATCACCGGGTTACGCATAACAGCTGCAACGTTTTTAACTTTTAAGTGTGGCGTCTAGCGTGCACACCAAATCAACTACTACGTACCAAGCATCTCACTCGGAGCAGCAGCAGCATGCCTTGTGTATAAAGCAGTGATGTCATCCAAAGTCTGCAGCCATAAAATGCCAAAATTGGAACAAACACAATAGAAATTCAAAAACCACAGAAAGAAACAATAAACAAACATGTAAAAGGGGGTGACATACCGCTGGAGAGAAAGTTCCTGGAACTCTATGCAACAACTCCTTCTGGAAATTAGAAACATCAGTGTTACACACAGGAGAAGGTGCCTTTTGTCCAGCCTTCCGAGCATAGCATGTGGACTTGAATGGTAATATCTGCAAAGAAATAATAACGATGTAAACAAAGGAGAAGCAGTGTGGGTGGTGGGGGGGGGGGGGGGGGGTTGCAGCTCGGCACAATAGAAACTTAAAAAGAAAACTTACTGGACGTTTGCCAAATATATGTCCTTGGACACAATCCAGAACAGAAAACTCCTTGATCATATTTTGCTTCCAAACAATGATACGAGGCAGCGTAGATGGTAATTGGCGATGAGGGCCAACCATCAAAAAATCGAGATACACAACCTGTTTTAGACAGTAAAAGAAAACAAAAGGTGTCATAAAATAGCTATAGCCAAAAACAGAATGCAATAAAAAAGGAAAAAAGTATGTACAGATACTCACATCTATGAGGTACAAACAACCTCCAAGGGTCATTGTACCATGCATAGACTCTGCCCTCAACTGCTGATACCGGCGAACCTTCTTCATCAGCCAAGAATATACAAGCTCCGACCAGTCCCATTCTCCAGCAGATTTGACATCAACTAAAGGCAGGAGGTATTTGGGGCTGGGGAAGGTGTTTGAGTTAGGACATAGGAAGGTGCATAAAGCAACGATTAGAAAACAACGGACTAGTTCATCATTGGAAATGTCGTCCTTCAGTAGCTTATCACCGGAAGTCTTGAAGTTTGGCAACCTTGTCAATTTCAGTGCCCCAAGGAACTCCTTCTTGCCTTTATCTGAATCTGATTCTTCAATTCGTCTTCCTCTAATGGGAATGCCTAGAACATCCTGGACAGTTTGAACACTGATAGGGATGGATTTGTTCTTCACCACAATATCCGAACTCTTCACTTGTATGTGGTCTGCTATCCAACAGGAAAAAGGCAGGGGTATAGTGCACTTGTCAAAAGAAAGCAACGACCCAAACCCATAATCCTCGATGACTTTACACTTCCTAGTATTCAGCTTCAATTTCTCAACAATTTCTGCAAAGTAACTGACATTTTGTCTGGTTGTAACAATCTTCTTTTGCACTGGAGCACCACTAGTACCAGAGCTGTGAATCCTAGTGTTGCCAACATTTTCAGCAATACTAGCTCCAATACCAGTGGTTTTAACAACCTTCTTTTGCACTCGAGCACCACTTGTACCAGAGACTCTGCGAGTACTGCAAATCCTGGTTTTGCCAACATTTTCAGCAATACCAGCTCCAATACCAGTGGTTTTAACAATCTTCTTTTGCACTCGAGCACCATTTGTACCAGAGACCCTGGGGGTACTGCGAATCCTGGTGTTGCCAACATTTTCAGCAATATTAGCTCCAATAGCAGTGCTTAGCAGTTGCCTGAATGCTTTGCAGGCCTAATAAAAACAGAAAAAGGAAGAAGTCAGCAAACGATTATATAAATGGAGAAAAAAGAAACAATTCAGATATAAAACATGAACATTAGGGGGGGGGGGTGAGAAAATAAAATTTAATACAGAATTAAAAACAGGGATACATACTAGTATTTTTAGAACACCAAACAACTCATCATCATCTAGTGATTGCAGATTTTGCTGCTCATCCCTTTCACTTTCTCCAAGCTCTTCAAAACCTTCATCTTCTGATGTATCTTCAGATTCTTCAGCTACTTCCTCATAATGTTTATCCAGCTCATGGCTACGTTTACGACGTTGAGGAGGCATCCTAAGACAAACACATGTAAAAAATAGTATGATGAGTTACAGTTAGTACCTATAGACAGAAAAGGTAGCATTGAGCACTTGGTTTGAAAAAAGGGTAGAAACTTAAAAATCAGTGTAAAACAGATACTTGTGAACGGAACCTAATCGTGTGTAATTCTAGTATAAGAATTCTGAAATTTCAGGATTCTATGTTCATATTAACTTGATTGCTAAAATGAAGCATATCAGGAATGCAGTTCAAAAGTTTTCAATAAAAAAGAAGTTTTCATCTTGTAATGAGTAAACCAATAAAAGGCATGGGACAGACAGCCAACATTTACATAAAAGACCACATAACTGGGAATATCACTTGTAATGAGTCAAATCAATATTGAATATCAGAAAGGTCAGAGATCAACTAACAAGTTCATGTATGCAGAGATCAACGTTGAGAAGAAAACTAGCTGTTTTGGGTGCCTCCAAGATATATTAATGTCTGGGGCACACATAAAAGATTGAGAGCGATGCATGAACAGCACGGCCAAACTAGCTGTTTTGCAAGTAAAAAAGCATAAAACACTGCAAAAAGTGGTTTCCTACTGCAAATCATCTCAAGGACACAACAGTTATCCTACTGAATAAATTTACACTAGTCTTGTTTCAAAATTTACAACTATGCGAGACTGGTCAACAGGAGACAAAGCGCATTTTTCAAGACATGTGCAACAGCTAATTACGTATCCAATCAAAAACCACAAAATTACTGAACAGAATCTCACATGGAAGTGCAGCCTTGTAGGATGTAACTCATCAATTAGTGAACAGAATGTCACATGGAAGTACACCTCCCTCCCTAAAATCTTCGGTTTACCATATGATCTACATGCTTCTGGAACCTGAAACTAGTGCCGGCCCTAGGATTTTGAGGGCCCTCTGGCGAACTCGTCGTGATGGCCTCTCTAGAGTCTAGACGGACGATGCACGGTTGGACCCGGAGATTCATTGGTTGTTGTCACCATGATCACATCGTGAATTCGTGAGTTCGCGACGCCGGCGGCTGCCAATGCCAGCAGTGCCGGCCGTGAGCGCTCTGTGGCCCACACACTGCACGCCCAACGACCGACGATTTCGCTTTCGCTGCTAAGTGTTGGCCCCGGCAGTTTAGTTCCTCGTTTTTGTTTCTTGACCTCTTGAGCTACGATCACATAAACCGGCTTGTCTGTAATTATACATATACATAATACATACGTGGGATTGGGCCCCCTCCTGACTTGGGCCCTCGGCCGTCGCACATGGTGGCCTACCCCTAGGGCCAGTCCTGCCTGAAACCACCTCTTTAGAGCATCTCCAAGAGTCTCTTTAAAAATCATTCTCTAAATCATCATTTAAAGAGTCATTTGCATAAAAATCGTTATCTATATCTTCATGTTTTCCAACAGCTTCTCTATATCTTGCATGCACTCTAGAGAGCTATTCTCTTTTCTATATTTTGCTAGCGAGAAATCCGGAATAGAGAGTCACTATGTTTGAATAACCAAATAGAGAGGCTGCTGGAAGGTAACTTTTTAATCAAAATCTCTAAAATTAACAATGAAGAAGGATTTAGAGAGTCTCTTGGAGTTGCTCTTACTAACTCTGGGCGTTCGGGTTACCCGATTATTTCGGGTCGGGTAGTTCGGGTTTTGAAAATTTCGGGTAATGAAAATCATTACCCGATTGCAGCCTAAAAAAAATGCTACCCGCAATTTCGGGTACCCGTAATTTCGGGTTCGGGTTTGGGTATACCCAATTTACCCGAAATATATAAGATCACAAGAGTCAGGATACAGTCAAATAATAAAATAACACAAAGATATAGGTACTCAACATATACTAGATACTTAAGTCTTGACGTCTTGTGCAAATGCAACATGCAAGTGCAAACCACGACACATTCATAAAAGACATAGGTACTTGACATTTGAGTAATTGACAAGATAAAAAAGCACAAATCCTATTACGGGTAGTTCGGGTACCGGACGCAGTTACCCGAACTACCCAATATAAATTCGGGTAATAGGATCTAATATCCGAACTAAATATCGGGTAGTGCGGGTTCGGGTACTTCGGGTCCGGGTCCGGGTATTTCGGGTTCGGGTAATGGGTAGCGGGTAATATGCCCAGAGTTAGCTCTTACCCCTATGAATCGAAAATAGCAGCACACGCTTAATGGGAATCCCATGAACAATTTGCTAACCAATCCCTACCCAATCGGGAAGGGGGAAGAGGAAACAGCAGCAACACCCACAACGGTCAACACAGGGCACAAGCATGGGTACCTTCCTCGATGTCGCCGGTGAAGCGCCGATGAGCAGCCACTGGGATCGCTCCACTTCCGCCCGTCACGGCACCAACAGACGGCGCGCCCGAAGAAGAGGCCGCCTCAGATCTCTCCGCCTCCGCCGCCGCCCGTAGGTACGCCGCCCGGGGCTGGCGCCGATAGGAAGACGGCGGCTCTCTGTTGGGAGCGGCGCCTACGAGGAGCCCACCGATATCCCTCCGCCGACCACCAACGGGAAGCAAACTCAAAAACAGGGGAGCCCGTGACCCGTTAACATGCCAGTAGCAACAGTTCTGCTCACTCATATCCGCTGAAAATGTTTATGTGCATGTTTTAGTGATGAAAAGTGATCTAATATGTAGCAGCAAAATTTGACTGCCAATTTGACTGCTTCTTTTCGTGATCGGTAACCTCTTTGTTCGCTTGGCTGCACTGGGATGAAAAGTCTGTTCAGTAGCAGCAAAATTCTTTTAACTTGTTACTGCTGGTCAGAATTTGGATGATTATGTTCAAGTGATCTAATATGTAGAAATGGGTACGTACTTCCAAATTCAGGTATATTAGTCATCTTAGTATTGAATTTTGTTTTTTTAATTCGAATGTGTTTTTTGCTGGGCACACTTTTGCATTAAATATTAATAATAATATTTTTGCTTTTAGGACGATTACCTAGGCTAGACTGTTTTGGTGATCTAGATGTTATTGGCAAGGTAAGTTCAGTATAGTTTCCTATAATACTACCAAAGTTCTTGTGTTTAATTGATAAAGAATCTTATAGCAGATTGGAACTGACATTGAAGATTTCAAGCGCTCCTGGCTATTTGTAATCTTATACAAATGAAGCCTCTATACAAAGAACTCGATCTTGAGGTTGATATTTAGCAAATATGTGGTGATTTTTCCCTTGCGTATATAATTACTAGTATTTATGTGTCCAACCCTTTGTATTTAAATCACAAATACCATGCTTGACTTTTCTTTTACTTCGCTTCCAGAGGGCATTCTCTGAGTACGAAAGGAAGAGTTATGAAAAACTGATCTCAGACATTGAGGCACAACCCAGTGAAACAGTACAGGCGGTATTGAAGTCCTTTCTACACAGGATATACAAGAGGAAGTAGTTGCATATTTCATCATGTTAAAATATAGCAGAATCATTTGGGTTCTCTGAACTTGTTGGTGCACCGTTGTCGATAAATAAGAGCACGTTGCCGATAAACATAAAAGCCGCAGAAAAAAAAAACACAGGTGTTTTCATTGTTCTGCAATAATCATATCGGCCAATGTGACCAATATGCTAAACAGTTAACCAGATGGACACTATATGTTCTTGCATGTGTTTCAATTCACTATGTATAAATGTAATAACCAAAAAGAACTAGTTCCTTTTTCTTTAATTGTAATTATACAAGGGGAAGAATATGTATACTGCTATCCTGTCCTGTTAGTAGAAAGGGTTGCGAAACATTCCCCTCCACTACATGTCTCCTGTGAAACAAACTTCAAAACTGATGCTCTGTACATCCAACCTCTTAAGTCCTACCTGTCTAAACGCAATCTGATTGCTGCCAATACTCTATGATACTCTACATTCTCTGTAGCTGCAACTGCAAATACTACAGCCACCAATGAGGCTGGTACCAATTATGAACAGTATCTGGACCGTCAAATCGGTGAGTACGAGATTGATTTTGTTAAAAGTTAACCAGCAGCTGAGCCGATTTTGGCGGGCCAATGGTTCCTTGCTCCAACAGATGCATGGCTGCACTATATGAGAACTTTCTGGCAAATAGAAAACACGGAACCGAGGTACCATTGCGTTGGCACCACTCTGTCCTGTGCTCCATTTCATAGTTGACATGGTCGATACCCTACAAAAATATTCATAACAAACAATAAGTTGATGAATGATGTAGTTAATCTGTTCTATACTACAGAACACAATGTTTGTCTATGATGAGTGATCTGTCATAAAGTAAACTGTGTAACGCTTGAATTTGCATGCACATTGCCATCAGGTATAGCGACTAGTTCTAACATTCAGGCACAAAAATCTGAATCTAACCATTTGTTTATTCTGAATCAATGGATGTCAGATTCTTGTTCCACAGTTCAATATTCTTCATAGCCATTATAGCTAGAATGGAACTGGAATATAAGCTTAAAGGATACAATGTCCCAAAACTTTGCACAACAGAACTAAATCAAGAGATTACCTTGATAGCACTGATTTGCTCAGGGCCAGACGTATCATACTCAAATTTCATAGGATGCCAAGTCATTTTGTCTCTTGGATTTGATGACTGGTTCCATGAGGTATAGGTCAAAGTTCTTCTCTCCAGTTCATCTTCAAGACCTTTGATCTAGAATATTAAAAACAATGTGACAACCATTATGAATCTGTGTGAAAATTATATCAGTTCCAGCTTTGAGATTTACAGAAGTAATGGCAAAGCTTACAGAAAATAATGTCTGCACATAGTGTTCATCCGGAATACAATCATGCTCCTGTATAACTGCTCCTTTCTGAAAGGTTAAATGCAAACATAATGCCTCAGAAAACTAATGAACAAGAAACCCTACATACTGTGAGCAACAGCTAGAGGTTAACATTTTCTTTTTGCAATAATATATGCAAAGTATGACATATTAGATCTAATTTATCTGAATAGATGATTGAGAATACGTGAAGAGAACGTAGAAAGCTGAACCTTGTTTCTCCGAAAATTGAACCCTAACCGTCTCTGCAAGGAAAGTGAATTACTATATGAGAACAATAATCAGACACAAGAAAATTCAATTTGAAGATCAATTGTTCAATGAACGAAATAACTACTGAACAGGGGATGGAAAATGGGATTGCCCATTAGATTAATTGATGAGGATAGAAAGAAACAAAAAGAAAGCATCTACCTAATATAAAATTTAGGAAAATCCGATCATTAAAGAATATCACATTCACATCGGTAAAATGAAATGAGTCAATCTATAAAGCATTGGAAGATGCTGCAGATCCATCTATGTTTATTACTATCTCTGATGCAAAATGAATTTCATTTTAGCCAAAGACTGCACAGATCAAGGCAGGATTGTTGTTATATATGATATTTTCCAATTACATTAAAATCGCCTTCTCATCAACTGGACAACTGTATAGCATTAGAAATCTTAGTGGAGAGGAAACCATATCAATAACTTTTTTGCCTGCAAAATGGGAAGCAACAGGCACTGAATGCCAAATCTGCCCAAAACTTTATATTGGGGACATTACATGCAAGGCCTAATAAAAATGTACAAGACTGAAGTGAACTAAGAACTTACAGCATTAGGCCTTCGTCCAAGCAACCTCTTGGTCACTACCATCTGCAGTAGTTAAAACCCAACAAAACTGTTACTTCTACAGGCTGTTGAATATGAAACCTGTACTATGTGTTATATTGGCACAAAACTAGTTATACTGGTATAGTATTTTGACAGCTTCACGTAAGATATAATATCATAATAAATCTGCACTAGTCATAAGAACATGGGACCAAGATCATGGTGCTGAACAAAACAGCCACTAATCAAGCGGCATTCTTGTAGTAGTTGTATGAAGATGGTTCTGAACATGTAGACTACCGAGAGTCCCTGTTTGTGGAAAAGAAGACCATAGATCTATAAAGCAACCTCAGATTAGTAATTAGACCATGAAGGAATTTGAGCAACTTGTTTAGTACTCATCCAGCGCAGCAATATGATGCTACCATTCTTAAATGAACCATGAGTGGCCATATATTCAAACTACGGAATCAAATTTCGAAAGACGAGTCTTGGCATCCCATCTAATTCCAAGAAAACAGCTACATCTTACTTTTTTTTTTGGAACTAGTCGTAAGTTCAAGCACCCAAGGATCTGGAACTTACTAGAGCAATGAAAAGAAAATGAAACGGTAAAATAGGTGCATCGAAAAGTCCTTTGGTAATCACATTTCTTCAAGAAGGTCTTTATAAAGGCCAAATCAGGCTAAGTATTCATTTTGGTGTCAACATAATACCTTGCAATGTCTTCTGAATACTTGTAATACATTCTTATCACCGACAACAACTTCGGCATGTTTTCTGATCAATACTACCCACTGAAATGAGTAGGTGAATGGAATCAGAATACAACTCTCAGTAGGTATTGAAATATCTATAAGAACAAAGAAAACCAAGAAACTACCTGAGATCCTTTCCTCCATTTTTCCTTTGGAATGGCAGGAGACATGTTTTGATTATAACGCTTCTCTGTCTTGTCAACGAAACTGCAACATTAATTGACTACATCTGAGAAGAAATAATCTAAATAATGCAGATCATAAAAATATTGTAAGGAAAAAAAAGGAGAACTTGCATGGTTTTATTTTCCCATTACCTGTCTACAAAACTTTTAGGTGAAGCCATCAAGTAAGTATATATGTAGCTGAAATTGTAAAGAGGAACACAACTGCAGCAGGAAAAGTACAAGGGCAAATATTGAAATGTTACTATAGAAGCTGCAAAGATCAAATAAGAAATCAATACATAATTATACCAACAAAGGAAAGCAAAACATGAATGTAATATAGACACGGTAGCAAATATAATCATGGAACTTCCATCCTATAATTGTGCTGTTTGTCCAACAAGCTGCGAAGAGACCTTGGAGAACCTCTTCCTATAGTGCCCTTTTGCTCAGGACTGTTGGGGTATACTGGGACTTCATATCCCTGGTGATGAATCATACTCTGTTCTTGCCTCGTTTAGAGGACAGCTGCATATTGCTTTCTTCATGGAGATAATAATTGTCATGAGCTGGTGCATTAGGATGGCAAGAAATGATTTGATCTTCAGAGGAATTCAACCAAGCCTCCAATCGGTTAGAAGATTGTTGAAGACAGAGTTTGCTCTAGTTATCCTTAGAGCAAAAGAAGTTGATAAACCAGACATGAACTTATGGCTAGAATTGACATTGTAGCTAGGTTGATTTTCTTTGTGTCTTTCTTTGTTTCCTGAACTTGTACTGTAAGCTGAACCTGAACTATTTTATCTTATATATATAACCAGTAGGGGGCAACCCCTCCTGTTTCCTAAAAAAAATATATAATCAGAATGTAACATCAGAAACTCTCTTTTTTAAGTCCAGAGACGAGGCTGCACAATCAGGAGTGTGTTAGAGCCCAACAAGGAAAACTAAAAAGGATTCACAGGATGCCTCTTCAAGGTTCCAAACTTGCAGTTATTCAAGGTACCGTCACTTAGCAGAACCAAAAATGGTAAGCAGTACCGTCAGCACAGCAGGAAAGAAACGTCTAAAGCATGATTAAATAATCTCCTGGTCCCAATCTGAGTTCACTTGTCAATTACCATTACCAAACATCTCTTATGGTTATTAAATTGGTCGAGAGCAAGACAGAGTACCACGCATTTCACATGTGGTCCACTTCACAGAATTTGAACTGTACTATGTACGAACAAGATGGGCTAATACATGAGCGAAAAAGTCAGAAAGCACCAGACCAACCTGTCAGAGAGCAAAACGAAGCGCTGGTTCGCGGGATCCTGGAGCGCGGCGGCGAACAACATCCTCTCCGCCTCGACCATGGTGGCTTCGCCCCACACCACCTGCGAGACACAAACCGGACTCCGCCAAGTCAAAATCGCACCGAGAGAGCAGCCATGCCGTGAAAACACCACATCATCAAGGGCGAGGGGGGAAAAAAGAGGGGGGATCCAAATGGTCCAACCTTGACGCTCCTCGCGAGTTGCCGCCCGTAAAAGTACGGCGATCCCGTGGTGGTGCGGTCGAGCTGGAACCCCGGCGCCGAGTGCACGTACACCGAGAACCTCCCCTCCTCGCCGTTCTGCAAAAGAAAAAAAACACACAGCGATCAGGCCACCAATCAGTCGAATAGTAGCCGAACGGCGAACGTACGACAGATGAACGAGAACGGATCAATCGGGGGCGAGAGAGATAGAGCCCGGGTGCTTACGCGGAAGAAGGCGTCCCAGAGGAAGTCGAGCGGCACCCCGGCGCGGGCGATGAAGAGGAAGGCGACCTTGGGTGGTCCCGCGACGGGCGGCGGCGCGGCGGGTGGGGCGCTGAGGAAGGGCTGGGTGCGGAGCAGCGCGGCGAAGAGGAGCAGGAAGGAGAAGGGCGCGGCGAGGCGGAGGCAGAGGCGGGCCCGCGCGCGGCGGCCCGCCGGCGCGAGCGCCGCCACCGATGCCGACCGCTTCACCGGCATCGGCTGGCGGCGGGTGCGGGGTGGGGTCCGGGCCTAGTGCTGGGAGGAGGAGGCCTCCGTGGCATCTATAACATTCTAACTGAAGCTTAAAAAGCGGGGGAGGGCCCGGGGCCGGGAGAATGGAAGGGGACGAGGTTTCCAGGCCGAGCCCCGCGGCGGAGGGGTTAAAGAGGGGGACTGGGCGTTTACTACGAGAGGAGGCCGGGGCGGGGGGGTCGCGTGGCGTTTCGGCGCGGGCGCGCGGCGGAGGCGGCGCGTAGGACTTGGGAGAGACGGTGACGGGATTGTGTGTACGGGCGGGGCGGGTAGTGGTGGTGGTGGTGGAGGCGGCGGACGGGAGCCGGGAACGGGAAGAGAAAGGGAGACGTGCCGTGCCCGCGGCTGCGGGGGGTGGTGGGGCTGGTGGCGTGTTTGCGTAAGCTTTTTGGCCCCGTGACGCGCACGGCGACGCGTCCCCTGTCGCGGCGCGCGGGTGGGGAAGGGATGGCGCCGCTGCGGCCTGCGGGTGGGGGATACGCACGCGGCGGAGTGGGGCTGGAGGGGCCTGGGATCTCGGCATCTTTGCAGGGGGATTAGGTAGGATTGCGCTTGTTTTTCTGATCGAGGCGTTCGAGGATCAGCTGCTCCGCGCGGGGGCGGGATCATCGGCCTCGTCGACGCGCTTCGGAGTTTCTCACATCTTTTTTTGGTTTGCGTATATGTGCCCTGTCGCAACCTGCTTTTCTAGATTTCGCCGTGATTTTGGCGGAAGGCTCCCCTCTCAAGCGGATCTTCGTTAGAATTGACAACCAAACACTACTTTTCTCTGCCTAAATAAATTTATTTTAGCAAGATTGGACGATGAAATCGTGGCCATGTGCATGTGTGAATCTCGCCGTTTGGTCGGCCCAGGGTGTACTACATGAAGAAAAGAATCACCGGCCGTCGGCCTGGAACCTCATGTCTGCGAGTCGACCGAGAAGACAACCAAGCTGGAAGAGAAACTAATACCGGGCTAGCTCTAGCTATGCGTCCTTTTACCATGGTTTCTCCGTCGAGCTAGCAGAGGGCGGAGCACAGAGGGAGCGCACTGGTCGACCGTGTCTGTAAAGGAAGGGAAAGCCAAATGTTGGCTGCGGTTTTGCCCGGCACATGCCGTCGCACTGACGCACACTCGCGCCACCTTGCAGCTGTACGACTCTGGAAGTCGTCGCCCACGCTCCGCGCGTAGCCGCTTCGGGGCCACCTGTCGCGGGCCCGTGCCCACCCCCACCCCACTCGTCGCGTCGGCGCAGATCCACCTTGAGACGACACGCGAGGCACGCGTGATGCCGTGCGACGCGTGGTGCTCAGCGTCAGTCCTTTTCACCAGGTTTAGACGGGGAACAGTTGTCGCTTGATCGTTTCGCGTTGCTTCTCCTTCGCCGTGGCGTCGCGTCACAATGCTGGCATTGGCATTTTGGCGCTGTTCGACACACGAACGCAGCCACGGCTAGCCATAACGATTAACACCACGGACAGAAAATCCCCAAGCCGGAGGAAATATCAGTAGCAGGTGATGCTATTTCACTACATCAAAACGTATACCGGTATACGTGCATCTATCAAAGGCTGCATCTACCAAGGTTTTTGCTTCCTCGAAGTTTCAGAAAATGGACAAACAGCATTGCATTTCAGTTCATTCAGTAGTTTCACAAGAAATTCAAACTTCCATTAGAGAAAAAAATAAGTATAGCACATTAAAGCCAGAAACATGCAGTTGCAGACAGCTTATTTAGACTTCACATATAGGTTGCACTGATACAGCAAGCGACACTGCGATCGCAGCCTCGCAGGACCGTAAAATAAAACCAGTTTTCTCCACGCAAAAGAAACATGATACTTGATAAATAACCCAGGCTCACTGGGTTCAGAATAGCTAATGCAACATCAAATACAACTGAAGGGCCGCATGCAATGGAGCCACTTTATTTGCACATCCACGAACATCTGGATCATTACTTGGTCGCGACGAACAGCCCCCACCTCTGCTCACCTGCAGAGCTCCTCTGCAGTTTTGCCACTTTATTTGCACATCCACGAACATCTGGATCATTACTTGGTCGCGACGAACAGCCCCCACCTCTGCTCACCTGCAGAGCTCCTCTGCAGTTTTGCCTTCCATCCGTTCACAATATCATCATAGTCCTCCTGTATATAAGTGAATCTCAGATTTAGAAATGCCTAGAAGCCACAATGAAGGGATGCAGGCTCTTAACAGTTAATGGTTGGGCTCCTTATGGGTTTTGGTGACTAACCTGAGAGAAGTCAGACAGGAAATCGTCCTTGTTCTTTTCAAATTTAGCTAATTCCTTCTCTAAGACACCGAGGAACTGAAAAGTCACATAGAACGCTGATTAGTATAATAGAACTTTGTGTTCATCCAAACATAATAGTGGAAACACTAGTTAGACGGAGAAACCTGATCAGTTCGATCCTCAGCAATGACATCACGGAAACCAGCATCCTTGAGCATCTGGATAGTTTAACGAAAAGTTAGCAGGAGTGATACAATTTAAAAATAGCAACTGATTAAGTATTAACCATATAAAAATGCAAGAAATAAGTACCTGTCCATAAGCCTCCACGTCATGAAGGTCATAACCTCTCTGCTTAATGTATGCTGCAAATTCTTCTGATGGTTTCCCAGGACTCCTACAGTAATCGCTGATAAGGACCTTCCCACCAGGCTTCAGCCATTTGAAGAAGCTTTTGAACAAAGAGGGTTTATCCTGCAAAACAAACGCCAAAGTCATGTTGTCAAAATAATATTAGGTATTGCATGAACTTAATATAGGAAGACGATTAGCAGTACAAAAAAAAATCCTTCAAGTTTTATTTCTTATAATATAGAATTTTAGATGCACAGAACATGGCTTCCAAAAAATATATATGCTTAAAAAGTGATATGCTTTCCAATAAAACTGCAGTTTAATCATATGGGTGCAACAAATAGAAAACACTTCAAATGGACACTACCTGTATGTGAAGGATAGTGTCACGGCTGTAGATGACATCAAATGAGTTGTCTGGGTATGTCTTCGTGGTGCAATCAGCAACTTCAAACTCAACTGAGCAACTGCGCCCAATGGCCCGCTCAAGCGCAAATGATATCATGTTTATGGAAAGATCAATGCCAACAACATGAGTATCATACTCTTCAGCCATATAAAAGTCACCTCCCCCAATTCCACATCCAACATCAAGCACCTTATGTCCAGGTTTAAGATCCAGCTTATCCACAAACTCTTTTGTAGTCTCTGTTGGATAATTAATCACATTTAAAAGGCACATTTCAAATAGAACATCACAGGTTAAAATTAGAAGGGGACTGCACCACTCACCAACTCCACCAGTGCTCACATAACCTTCTCCAAAAATGCGCTCGTAGCGTAATATTCCACTAGTTTTGTACTGCACATTGTCCAAAAATCTTTGAAATCCCCGATCTTCTGTAGACTTGACTTTTTGCCACAGCCAACATATCTATAAACAGTCATGTTCATCATTAATCTCGCTTGAACACGGCAAACACGTGTATAAATATGCATCGACAGATAGGTACCTGGTTTTGATTTTTCTTGTTTTTAACATAAGCACCGATACACTTGTAAGTAACCAGAGAAAGTTCAAAGGAATTCCCGTCTTCATCAAATGCATGGCACTCTTTGAAAACCTATTTATGAAATGAAAAATCAATTAGCTATTTCAAACAAAATGGTACCGAAACTAAGATAACCAAAGAGTGGGGGAGGCAGTCCTACATATAAGAGCAAACAAGTCTGATACTCAAGTGACAGAAGCAAAGGGGAATAGCAGGACAGTATGCATTCTCACCTTAGTATAAAATCTTGGTTCCCGATAGTGTGTCGGATTCACTTTCCTTTTTGAATCTCCAGATTGATGAAAGCAAGATTCCCTGAAGAAGATATAGCCACCGACCTTCAACCATTTTACCATTCTTTGAATTAGCTGCTCCACCTACATTAAGAGATAAAAGTTAGAAAATACAAGAGTAATAATCAAAATATAATTCAGTTAGCACACTCGAGCAACAAATTTAACTCATGTAAAAGTTGGTACTTCAGTTTTTTTCCTGACATGAGTTCATTTTACCAAAATCAACCTCAGGGAGAAGATTGATGATTACCATAGACCTAGAATTTGTTAATTGTTCAGAGCATGGTTCATCCATTACCTCTTCATCAGAGAGATACATCAATAGCCAATTTGAAAATATCAGATCGAAGGAGTTAGCTTGAATCACCAGGTCCTGGGATGTCACATCAGCACACATAAAGGATGCATTCTTGTAGTGACCATTAATACTTTTATTCTGCAAGAAAAAAAATGCATAAATAATTGAATGAACTGACCATATTGTGCATGTACGAAACAGGAAAAAAACAATAAATACTTCAAGCTAAGGAAAACATTTAAAACCAAGAAAATTGTAAAGTCTAAAACCTTCTTAATGGCACTTTCGATGAAGTCCAGAGCAAGAATATTTCCTGCTGTTTTGGCAAGTTCTCCAGTGAAACGACCTATTCCAGCACCAAGCTCCAGTACTGACTTTCCTTCATATGAAGGAAGTAAAGAAAGGACCTACAGAAAAGGAACACAACCATATCAAAATGTTAGTCCTGAAAGACCAGGAGCACCTTCTCTGGTAAATCAAGGAGATGTTTGCTGAATACTACAAAGTTGTTTCAAGCTACTGGTGCACCTAATTTACTTATATCACACTGTTCTTTTATATAGCATAGAGCAGGTTCAATTGTTAAATCAAAGAACCCAATAAATGACAAGCTTTAGTTCTCAATTTCTAACATTAAAGAATATCACTGTCACAACATGGGATGGATCAACATATGCTTCATGCAAGGCTAATACCATCAAGGAAATATGTATTTCTTCGAAAAGGAATAAAAAACAAACTATTAGAAAACCAAGATATCATCACAAAACACACTAAAAATCATGTTGTAAAAATAGCTTATATGTCAATATTGTTATGATGATTAATATTTGACAGTCTAGAATCTGGAAAATAATCATTATAGTTTATTCAGGAAAAGAAAATTTCAACTGGTCCAAAAAAAATGTAGCATCAGCTCTGTTAATTGTTTACATTTTACCTAAGAAATTTGTTATATTTCACATCACAAGTTAAGACCTGGCGCCACCTCAAGCGGGCACGCAATTTTCTTGAGCCAAGTCACTTCACTTGTTAAAACACAAAAAAAAAAGTATCTATCAGCGTCTCTCTCTCCTATCATAGTCATAGTGCACGTGTATTCAGCACAAATTTCCGACCAATTTATCCAAAAAAAAAGTGCATCCACCTTTGTTTCCACACACGTCCCTATAGAAAGATTGCTATGTAATAATTGGAGAGCAAAGGCAGACACGTGCTCCCCAGATCCAAGAAGATGGATCGCAAAAGGCACTGAACAAAACACTAATACTAGCATATTCGCCAAGCACTGGACTGGACAGAAGGGGAAAATGCCATCGCGGAGTGGATCACCTCGGGGCGCTCCTCCTTGTCGAGATCGGCGGCGCGGGAGTCGAGCATCATGGCCTCGACGGTGAGGTCCTTGGAGTGCTCCTCCCAGTAGCTCTTCTGCGCGTGCCTCTCCTCAACCTCCATCTTTCCTGCATCGCCCACACAGCCCGCAAGCGAATCAGCCACACGAACAGCATGTGCTCGACGTTTCTCCCCTCCCAAGCTAACAAGGCGAAATGGACAGGGAAAACGCAGAGCAGATCTGGACATCTGTTCCGCTCGTGCGGGGGTCTAATCTCTTACCGTTAACAGAAACAACAGTGGCGGCAGCGGCGGCGTCCATCACGGCAAGTCGATGCGTTCGTTCGTCGGCCGGGAATTCAGAACCGAGGGGATCGGTCAGTGGGGAGGGGCTCGGGAGATTAAGACCCCTCGATGGCGAGGCGGGCGCGGGAGAAGCTCCGGGAGCGGCGGTTGAAGGAGCGGCCGCGCTGCTGCATCCACAACCGGATCGCGGCGGTGAGGTTGGGGGGTGAAGAGGGAGGCGCGACAGGAGGCGTGAGCCGTGGCTGGCGACTGGGAACGGGAGGCTGGAAGGGATTTTATAGGCGTGCGAATCGGGAGCGGATGGCCGATCGACCGTGAGATCTGTGCCGGGGGTTGGAGTGAGGGCCTCCCGCAGGTCTCGCAGCGTGGATACTGGATCGGTGGGCTTTTTTTTATCTCACTCTTTTTGTCGTTTCACTGAGCTGATCTGTGGCACTCCTTGGACGTACTATGTGTCTCTGACGATTCAACCGGGAATCACCATTTCGTCTCGCAAAGTGACGGTCTCCAGCGTAGTGTGAAAAATTACGTAGTGTGAAAAGTTAAAATGGTAACTACAATCTCGATTACAGACGGCTTCAGACGTCAGTTCTTAAGAAACCGTAGTGGATGGCACACGAGCGAGGAGCGACTCACGCAGTGGCGTTGATTGCTGAGAATCAAATCGAGGACCGACACTTCTGATCTCTGAATGATCTAGCAAGGATGCAACAGTTATGTGTCATCTACGTGTTGTTTGCTTTTACTAGTGTCTTCAACATGCCATCGAGATGGCGTCACGGCGCTATGCAAGTGAGCGAACAAGACGAGATCGAGGGACATGGGGGATT
Source organism: Urochloa ruziziensis (assembly GCA_015476505.1). Lineage (NCBI taxonomy): Eukaryota > Viridiplantae > Streptophyta > Magnoliopsida > Poales > Poaceae > Urochloa > Urochloa ruziziensis. The sequence continues at coordinate 47,378,528 of CM027122.1, read as the reverse complement.
AGTTAAAGGCGTTGGGTGGGGGAAAAGACATGAAATCCCACCACGTACGTAGATGACTAGCATATGATCGAGTGTGCGTCAGTGCGTGTCTCTAGACAAAATCCACCTCATACCGTCCGGCCGTGTCGAGAAAACTCACCACCTCATCCATGAGTAGGCGCTCGCTGCCCACATGCACACGCTGAAGATCGACAGGGAGCATCGAACTCGAATATAAAACCGAGGGCCCTGACCATAACGATACGTGATCTGTCCTCTGATGACAAAAAGAGCTAGCAGTAGGCGTAGAAATAAGTGGCGGTACAAAAGGTATCCAATCCACCTCGGTATCTGCGGGGCTTCATTTTTCTATAGATTTTTTTAATACTTATTTTCCTACAGTTTTAGCAGGAAGCACACAACAAGACAGGAAAGCAAAATGTCACGAGGGACGGACTATGCCTTGTGTTTTTTTCTTTTTAACCTAACTAATGCCTTGTGGTTTTGTTTACGACAATTTGCCATCACTTGGTCGCGATGAACAGGCCCCACCTCTGCTCACCAGCAGAACTCCTCTGTCCTCTGCACCTTTGCCTTCCATCCGTTCCGTTCACAATGTCGTCATAGGCTTCCTGGGAGTAAATGAGGAGGAGCTAACATGCACGCCGTTCACAAGAGTTAAAAAGCAGAGCGCTTCTTCCGCTGTATAATGGACTCCGTACAGGCCGGCGCACTCCTGCATGCTCTCCTGCACCGGCTCCTCTAGATTTACTCTTAGCCTAGTATTTGTAACATGCACGCCATGTACATATACAAGCCTATATATATAGGATCAATGTGATCAATACAAGCTGTGCCATTATACCATTCTGCATGGTAATCAGAGCTTATCGATCCTAACCTCCATTCTCAATTTTTTTCCTCCTTTCCTCGCCACCATGAGCGACACTTACGCCTCCTCCGTCGAGTCTTCCTCCATGGCCACCCTAAACAACTCCTCTGTTGCTGCAAGCGTCGCCGCATTTGCTGCCTCCTTCTCCAGTTCAACTCTGGGCGTCAACATCAAAGGGTTGATCCCTATCACCCTCGGCATGCAGTCCAACTGCTACTGGAGCTAGAAGTCCCTCTTCGGCATTGTTCTCGGGCGCTTCAACCTCCTCACCCACATCAACAACGACACTCGCTGCCCCACCGACCCGACCTGGGTTCATGTCGATCTCACCGTCGTCATGTGGCTTCATGCGACGCTCGACGACAATCTGATGGATGTGGTGATGGTGGACGATCCCACTGCTCGTCGCGTCGCGTCTCGACCACAATCGAGACGTTCTTAGAAAACAATAAGCCCAGCCGTGCGGTCGATCTCGAGGCAGAACTTCACTCTTTGGAGCAAGGTGATCGATATGTTACTGCCTATTGCCACAAGATCCAACACCTCGCACACAGGCTCACCGAGTGTGACCAACCCGTGTCTGATCAATCGAGCTCTTGTCCACCAGCTGATTCGCAGGCCTTGCCCCGCGTTTCGCCACTCTAAAGACGCTGCTGCCAGCGCTCCCCCAGTTTTCTCCTCCGTCGATGCTATTGAGCGTCTTTGTCGGGAGGAACGCGCACAACTCCAACAACGTCTTTAGAGTGGCGAAACGCGGGGCGAGGCCGCGAAGAATTAGCTGGTGGACATGAGCTTAATCGGGCACAGGCTGGTCACAGTCGGCGAGCCCGTGTGCGAGGTTCTGGATCTTGTGAAAATAAAAGTAATAGATAGATCACCTTGCTCCAAAAAGTGAAGTTCTGCCTCGAGATCGACTGCGCGGCTGGCTTATTGTTGTTGAAGAATGTCTCGATTGTGGTCGAGACGCGACGAGCAGTGGGATCGTCCACCATCACCATGTCCATAAGATCATCATCGAGCGTCGCACGAAGCCACATGACGACGGTGACATCGCCATGAACCCACGCCGGGTCCGTGGGGCAGCAAGTGTGGTTGTCGATGTGAGTGAGGAGGTTGAAGCGCCCAAGAACGATGCAGAAGAGGGACTTCCAGTGCCGGTAGCAGTTGGACTGCATGTCAAGGGTGATAGGGATCAACCCTTTGATGTTGACGTCCTGAGTTGAACTAGAGAAGGAGGTGGACGCCGCGGCAGCAGATGCAGCAGCGGAGATAAGGGCAGCAGCGGAGTTGTTCAGGGCGGCCATGGAGGAAGACTCGACGGAGGCGTGAGTGTCGCATGGTGGCGAGGAGAGGAGGAAAAAAAAATCGGAGAACGGAGGTTAGGATCGACAGGCTGTGATTACCATGCAGAATCATGGACTCCGTACCGGGGCGCACTCCTGCATGCTCTCATGCACCGGCTCCCTTAGATTTACTCCTAGCCTAGTGTTTGTAACATACACACACCATGTACATGTACAAGCCTATATAGGCCCCATGTGATTAATACAGGCTGCGCCATTATACCATTCTGCAAAGAGAAACAGAGAAAGAATGCAGGCTTCTAAACCGCCGGCCAGTTCGTTGCCGAACTTCTTCAGGCAGTTAACAATCACCTGGCTGAAGTTTGACAGGAAATCGTCTTTGTTCTTTTCAAATTTATCCAGCTCCTTCTGTAAAATTCCGAGGAACTGGAATATAACACAGAGCACCGATGAGTATCATTGGAACCGGATTTTGATCCAAACCATCCTAGTGGAAAAGTTCATGAGTCTGCACACTGCACCCATTTAGAGGGGGCAAACCTGATCAGTTCGATCTTCGGCAATGACATGACTGAAACCAGCATTCTTGAGCACCTGGATAGTTTGACGAACAGAAATCAGCTCAGTAGGACGAGTTCTTCATACAGGTCAAAGCATTTATATTAAGCAACAGCCACAAAAGAAAATCAGGTAAGAAGAGACAGCTGTCCATATGCATCCACATCATGGAGATCGTAACCTCTGCTTAATGTATTCTGCACGCTCTTCTGGTGGTTTCCCAGGACTCTTGCAGTTGTCACTGATTAGGACTTTCCCCCAGGCATTAACCATTTGAAGAAACTTATGAATAAGGAGGGTTATCCTGCTCCTGCAGAAGCAAAAGCAACATGGAAGACATGTTAGTCAAACAATCAAATAAACGTATGCCATACAAATGCGATGTTGAATGGTGATTATTATTATTTTTTAAAAAACAAAACTTTCAAGTCATCTCCAAATGAAGATACTTTCCATGATTGTTCATGTCAGGCTGTAGTGCATGCATCAGTATCATGGCTATAGATGATATTGAATGTATGGTCAGGGTATGTCTTCGTGGTACAATCAGCAACTTCAAACTCCTTGGAGCACTTGCGCCCCACAGCACGCTCAAGGGCAAATAATATCATGTTAATGGAAAGATGGATGCCAACAACATGAGCATCATACTCTTCAGCCATATAAAAATCGACTCCGCCAATTCCACATCCAACATGAAGCACTTTCTGCTGAGATTTTAAGATCCAGTTTATCCACAAATTCTTTTGTAGTCTGCGGTGGATAGGGATAAATGACAACATTTAAGGGCATGAAAATAGAATATCACTAAACATGAAAAACAGTTTGGATGCATCCACTCACCAATTCCACCATTGCTCACATAACCATATCCAAAGATACGCTCATATTGTAAAATTGCACTGGCTTTGTTCTGCACATTGTCCAAAAAACTTTGAAATCCCCATCTTCTGATGAATTTAATTTTTTCCATATCCAACATATCTAAAAACCATGGAGTCATGTTAATCGCTAATTTCACAACAACGAAAACACATGTCTATGTGCATGTGGGACAGTGGAGGAACAAAGAATTTGAAATACCTGGTTTTGGTCTTTCTTGATATCTACATAAGCTCCAATGCACTTGAAAGTAACCAGAGAAAGCTTGAAGGAAGTGCCATCTTGATTAAAGGCTTGGCATCCTTTAAAAAACTATTTGGGAAAATACATTGCCAGCTATTTCAAATAAAACAGTGCTCAAATTATAAGAAAACTAAAGAGTGGAGCGGAACACAAAAACTTTCAACATTGAGCCTGATACTGAAGTCATAGAAGCAAAGGGGAAGGCAGGGCAGTAGGCGAGTTTGCATTCTCACCTTAGCATAAAACCTCGGTTCTCGATAGTGTGTCGTGTCCAGATTGATGGAAGAAAGATTCCCTAAAGAATATATATAGCCACCAACCTTCAGCCATTTTACCATTCTTTCAACTAGCTTGTGAATCTACAGTAAGCGATAAAGTGAGAAAAATTCAGGAGACATGTATGTAAACATAATCTGATTCGGGACAAATGACAAATGTAATCCCATCCACGCTAAAAAGAATATCAAACACACAGGAGAGCTGTGTATCATTATATTATAGTTGAATTACAGTTATTTTTGTTTCTTTAACCATGGCATCGAATTCTAATCTATTGTTCGCTCATTACCTCTTTGTCTGAAAGATACATCAGCAACCAGTTTGAAACTATAGATCAATGGAGTTTTCTTCAATCATCAAGTCCTGGGATGTAACATCAGCACACATAAAGGATGTGTTCTTGTAGTGTCCATTTATGCTTTCATTCTACAAAGCAAAATGCAGAAGCAGGCATATTTATAAGCAGAGGTTAAAAGAAAGCATAATATTTTAGCTCTCAATCCTTTCGGCATTGAAGAAGAAAACCAAGGCTATCCTTCCTGAACTGTCACAAAGCTGGATCAATCATGGATTATGTTGGCATTCCAAACTAAATTTCTGATATGCTGCTAATATCTGAGCTTCAGAGTGATTGGTTCATGCATTTCCCAGCCTGCACACAACTCTGAAGCCCACCACGGCTTTTCCATTTATGGCCTCTGTTCTTTGCAGATTGGAGAAGTAGAAATTCAAACATTTCAGATATGAATGTCATACAGCCAGAGATAATCTCAATCACATAAGAGCAGCCATTCTATTCAGGAAGTGCCATACTCTACTTTCTGAAATATCAGCTGGGTTAGGCTTGGTGTAATAACCTTATTATGTAACCACCAGTTGCTTTTGGGTATTTGTATCTTTTGCAACTGTGAGTTGAATTGATAAATAAATAAATAAAATCATTCAAGTCGGTCACTTGTCTACAGCTTCCCGTCAACGGTAATCAGTACTTTCTGTGTGCCCCCAAAAGGATGTTATGCATGACTTAGCTGGCAACAGCTTCACAATGTGACTGCAAAAGGGCATAACCATTGACAATTAGGAACCTGATTTAACAAAATATAAAAATAAATAAACTTTCAGAATGCACAATCATGATAACAGTAACACACCTCTTCTAACCCTGGGTAGCCAAGGGACATGGTCCGGTTATTAATTTCAGCTTTCGTGCATACCCATATACCATCAAACAAATCCCACAAAACCAATTGGCACATTTTTTGGAAAGGATATAAAGTATGCAGGTTGCCACAATATGCAATCCATGTTTGGCTTCGCACAACTATTTGCTTCATTTTGCTCATTAACAATTCCCAGTCAAACTTCACAATTGGATGAATGGTCAGAACCAGAAAGACTGCCATCACCAGAAGTCTCCACAAGAGCATAGGCCATTGCTGAACTTGTGGAATCTGACAGCATCCCTCACGAGAATATCACGGCCGGTTATCTTAGATATGAACTTGGTAGCATTGTGACAATCTACACAAACCCGTAGATTCTTGACGATACGAAACGGCATTTCCTGTGGAACAAACATTAATCCAAAGGCAATCGCAAGCTTCTCGCTGTGATGGCTGAGCATGTGAACCTTATCAACATCTGCCACACCATGCAGCACTGAACTGACATCAGGTTTGTATCCTTCTTCAACCATTTTGGAGTTGAGCCACTCGAGCTTTTCATAAATCCCCTTGGAGAAGGGGTGAGACTGGTCGTCAGCTGAAAATATGTGGACTTTATTCTTATACTTGATCCAGCTACAGCCTGGCTCCTTCTTCACTTGCCTATCCCTCATTCCACGCCTTAGCTGGGCAACCTCATTCCATTGACCTTTAGAAGCATGCATGCTGCACAGCAACACATAGCTAGCTGGGTTCTGGGGATCGATTTCTAAGAGATTCTCAGCAGCCCATTTGCCGATTTCCATGTCACCACGGAACCTGCAAGCGCTCAGCAATGTGCCCCAGCCAATTGCATCAGGGCACACCGGCATTTGCTTTATGAACTCCTCGGCTTCTTTTAACCTCCCTGATCTGCTGTACAAGTCAATCATACAGGTGTAATGATCATCTACTGGCACAATACCATGATCCTTTTGCATGGAATAAAAGTAGCTGCGGCCTTTCTCCACAAATCCAGCACGGCTACAGGCGGAAAGGACACCAATAAATGTTACCCCATCAGGCTTCACACCCTTAGTCAACATCTTCTCAAACAAATCAAGGTTTCTTTTGCCTTCCCAAATTGAGCATACCCAGAGACAAGGGCTGTCCAGGAGACCTGATCGTGAAATGACATCTCATCAAACAACCTGTGGGCATCCTCAATGCTGCCACACTTGCCATACAAGGTAACTAGTGCATTGGACACTGTGATATACGGCATCAATCCTGAAACAAGAGCTAGGCAGTGGAACTGAGCACCTTCCTCCAGGCTTGCTAGGTTAGCGCAAGAACTTATTACACTTCCAAGTGTGTAGTCATCAGGATTGATGCCATCTCTCTGCATCTCAGAGAATGCCCTCACAGCCTCCTCACTGCATCCATTCTGTCCATATCCAACAATCATCGCAGTCCACGAGATGATGTTTCTGGACGTCATCCCCCTAAAAACAGTTTCTGCCAGTTTGATGCTCCTGCATTTTGAGTAAATGTCAACAAGCGCGCTCCCAACAAAGACGTTATCATTGTAACAAGTCCTGATTGTGTAGTTATGGATCTGTTTCCCCTGTTCCAAGGCTGAAAGCGCGCCACAGGCTGTAAGGGTGCTTCTGAAGGTGTACTGATCAGTGGCGATGCCCTGTGCCCTCATCCTCCTGAAAACGTCCAGAGCATCAGACTCCAACCCATTCTGCGTCAGCCCCGTAACCATGGTGGTCCAAGTAATGGAATCCCTGTCCGTCATCACCTCAAACAACCTCCTGGCCTCCTGAACCATCTTGCACCGGAGCAGCCCAGTGATCATGGTGTTATACATCACGACGTTCTTGAACTCCAGTTCATCGAAGACCCGCTTAGAGTCCCCAACGAGGCCCATCTTGGCATACATATTCACCAGCGGGCTCCCGACAAAAGCATATGCCCCGAACCCAAGCTGCAGGATCTGGCAATGAAACTGCCTGCCGAGGGCGAAGTCGCCCAAGGCCGACGCTGCCATGACCATGGATGACATCGTGATCCTGCTAGGCCCGACGCCTGCCTCCTCCCGGAGCAGCACACGGTACGCCCCTGCCGCCGGTGCAGGCAAGTTCGCGCCAGCAAAGCCGGCGATGAGCGCGTTGTAGGAGACGGCGTCGCGTTCTGGCATGGACGCGAAGAGCGCCTCCATGTCGTGGAGGAGCCTGGCGTGCGCGAGCGTGGTGAGGAACGCGTTGTAGGTGAAGAGGTTGCGTTGCGGCATTGCGTCGAACAGGCGGCGCGCGCGCGCGCGCGTGGCGGCCGGCCTTGCCATAGGCGGTCAGCAGGTGGTTGAGGAGGTGGACGGGCGGCGGGTGCGGCAGCGTCCTGAGGATGAGGCAGTGGACTGTGGCAGCCGCGCGCGCGACGGAGGAGAGGAGGGCGGCGTAGTGGTTGCAGAGCGGCCGGGTCATGGCGCGTGTGAGGAGGGGGAGAGGAGCGAGCGGGCTGGGAAACGAAGCGCGTAGCGAGCAAATTTTGCTTTTCCGTGACCGCGAAGCCCACGCCACTACGGCGGTGGTGGCGGGTTGCTGGGCGGCGAGGCCGGGCGCGCAGGCCCGTGTTAGAGGGGGGGTCAGCCTGTGCGATGGCCAGGGGCCCATCAGGCTGAGGGCCCATGAATCTACCAAGTATGTATAATACACTATATCTTGCACGATCTACCATGTATGTATATTTTAGATACAATTGATTTTGAAAGTGTTTTAGAAGATTTTGCATCAAGAAATGTCAAAAAACACCTTTTTTAAAAGCACTAAAGCACTATACATTTATTTGAGATAACCATCATAGTTATTTTGCCCTCTTTTATCTTCTTTGATGTACTGTTACTTTTCCGAGAAGAATTAAATATATACTATGTATGCTACAAGTTATCTCTTATTAATACTATTATATACTGTAATTGTTTTATTAAAATATTAGATTGTCAGGCCCTTGGTGTCTTGCTAGCCCAGGGGCCCATAAAATTTGCGGGACGGGGCGGGCGGCCAGGGCGCCGCCGGCCGGAGTGGTGTAGGACAAGGAAACGCCATTGCTTTTCTGATATATATATATATATATAAAAGTGAAAATCGATAGCTGATGATCACTCACGTGAACTCTGTAGGAGTAAAATCCTATGCAGGGGATACTGGTACCAAACATTGGTTGAGTTGTGACGACAATCCCATGACATGGAGAAAGGATCAAGCTAATCCATGACTGCATGTAGAGACGTCGAAAGCTCAAACGGAATCTCTTCTGACCAACAAGCTATAAGGGATTCGTTAGAGACAGATTATCCTCGCGAGCACAGGAAGTACGAGGGATGGACTCTGCATGTGGCTTTGTTTGCAACAATTTGCTCAGGTGATCATAACCCTGTTTGAAATCGACTAATAGCAGTGCATCTCGCTGCGCTATCAAGTTCCACACCAAATTCAGTAGCGTGGATTAGAGAAAAAGAACTACTAGCACAGATACATCACTCACCGTAGCCGCATAAGCACAGCTGCACAGATACATCACTCACGTAGCTGCATACCAAGCCATGCTAATTGCTGATAGCTTATTAGACTTAACAAATAGCTGGAGTACATGGCCTCGGTACGGCACGCGATGCAACAGTGCAATCACAGGACAGAGACAATGAACCTCCAAGCACAAAGGAATGGTACAGGCAGTCAGGCACTAACATGCGCTCAATGAGTTCAGAAGAACCAATGCAACAGTAATGCAGCATGCAAAGACTCGAGCAGCCTCTTATTTTATTTTGTTTTATTCATTTATTCTGGACTTCTGATGAAAGCCACTTTATTCATAATAAGGCCACACGGGCATCAGGGCCATCACTTGGTCGCAATGAACAGGCCCCACCTCTGCTCACCAGCAGAGCTCCTCTGCACCTTTGCCTTCCATCCGTTAACAATATCGTCATAGTCTCTCTGGGAATGAAATGAAGATCAAAGAGTTAGATATGGTTAAGATCAACAGAGAAAGAATGCAGGCTTCTGAACTGCCGGCCAGTTCGTTTTTGAACTTCTTAAGGCCTTTGCCAAATCACCTGGCTAAAGTTGGACAGGAATCCATCTTTGTTCTTTTCAAATGTATCCAGCTCCTTATGTAAAATTGCGAGGAACTGGAATGCAACACAGAGCATTTATGAGTGTCAATGAAACAGGTTTTTGATCCAAACATCCTAATGGAAAAGAACACGAGCATGCACACTGCACATTTAGAAGGACAAACCTGATCAGTTCGGTCTTCAGCAATGACATGGCTGAAACCAGCATCCTTGAGCATCTGGATGGTTTGGTGAACAAAAGTCAGCATCAGTAGCAGGAGTTTTCCATACACGCCAAAGCTTTGTATTATAAGCATTAAACACAGAAGGAAAATAAGGTAAGAAGTAAGACACACCTGTCCATATGCCTCCACATCATGGAGATCGTAACCTCTCTGTCTAATGTATGATGCGAACTCTTCTGACGGTTTCCCAGGACTCTTGCAGTAGTCACTGATTAGCACCTTTCCCCCAGGCTTTAGCCATTTGAAGAAATTTTTGAACAAGGAGGGTTTATCCTGCAGGAGCAAAGGCAACAAAAGACATGTTAGTCAAACAGTCAAAAGGTATGCTATACATATGTGATGTTGGATAGTGACTGGTGAGTAATCTCCAATAGGAGTAACTTTCCATGACTGTTTATGGACCAGGCTGTAGCTCTATCGTCTAGAGGGTGAAAATGCACTCCAAACGGACAATACATTCATGATATGTGTAAAACATACTTGTATATGAAGGATAGTATCACGGCTGTAGATGACATCGAATGTATGGTCTGGGTATGTTTTCGTGGTGCAATCAGCAACTTCAAACTCCACGGAGCACTTACGTCCAGCGGCACGCTCAAGGGCAAATAATATCATGTTAATGGAAAGATCAATGCCAACAACATGGGTATCATACTCTTCAGCCATATAAAAGTCGCCACCCCCAATTCCACACCCAACATCAAGCACCTTCTGCCCAGATTTGAGATCCAGTTTATCCACAAATTCTTTTGTAGTCTCTGGTGGATAGCGATAAATAATAACAGTTAAAGCAATGCAAATAGAATCTCACAAAAATGACAAAGAAAAATGGATGAATCCACTCAACCACTCACCAACTCCACCAGTGCTCACATAACCATCTCCAAAGATATGTTCATAGCGTAAAATTCCACTGGCTTTGTACTGCACGTTGTCCAAAAAACTTTGAAATCCCCCATCTTCTGATGAATTTACCTTTTTCCATAGCCAACATATCTGAAAGGGTACGTTCATCACTACTTTCACAACAACAGAAATGAATGTCTATCAGCATGTGAGAGGACAAATAACTACCTGAGTTGGATCTTTCTTGATGTCTACATAAGCTCCACTGCACTTAAAAGTAACCAGAGAAAGTTTGAAGGAAGTGCCATCTTGATTAAAGGCTTGGCATTCTTTGAAAACCTATTTTTAAGAAATCGATACTCAAACTAAGAAAACTAAAGAGTGGAGCGGGTACAGATGTGATAGAAGCAAAGGGGAAGCAGTAGGAGAGTTTGCATTCTCACCTTAGTATAAAACCTTGGTTCTCGATAGTGTGTCGGGTTATCTTTTCTTTTTAAATCTCCAGATTGATGGAAACAAGATTCCCTAAAGAAGATACAGCCACCAACCTTCAGCCATTTCATCATTCTTTCTGCAAGCTTTTTTACCTGCAGTAAGAGATAAAATTATAAAAAAATATCAAGAGACATATATAATGAAAACATGTCCCGACTAAGGACAAATGACAAGTGTAACCCCATACACCCACAAAAAAAGTGCAGTTAAAGTTCTTTTTTTTCATGAACCTCAAATTCTAATGTATCCTTCATTACCTCCTCATCTGAAAGATACATCAGCAATAAGTTTGAAAATATCAGATCAATGGAGTTTGCTTCAATCATCAGGTCCGGGGATGTAACATCAGCACACATAAAGGATGTGTTCTTGTAGTGTCCATTAATGCTTTCATTCTACAAGGAAATATGCAGAAAAGGTACCAATGAAGCAAGCATATCTAAGTGTAAAGATTAAAAGAAAGCATCACATTTCAGCTACCAAGCACGAAAATATTTAAATAAGAAGAAATATTAAATTTCATTACCTTCTTAATCACATTTTCAATGAAATCCAGTGCTAAAACATGCCCAGCTGTTTTAGCCAGTTCACCTGTAAAGCGACCTGTTCCTGCACCTAGTTCCAGTACAGATTTCCCTTCACATGAAGGGAGTAAAGACAGTACCTACAGAAAGAAGCGCCAATATATCAAAATGTCACAAAATTACGCATTTCATTTCAAGCTCTCAGCAATCTACTGTACACTCAGGTATATCAGACTGCTGTTCAAATAAAATACGTCAGGGGTCGATCGTAAATTAAAGGATAGATTAATTGCAAGTTTTATTTCTAAGTCTCACAACTTTATTTACAGATACCACATGAAACAAGAAATATGGTAGCTGCAATATGTCAGAGCAGACTAACACAGGCTTCCTGTAAGGTTCACAGCACCAAACAAATCGGCATCTCTTCAGACATGAAATTTTAACATTGTGCTAGAAAATGAAAATACCTCACTACGTATCATAAAACAAAAGAAAAGAAATTCAAGCTGCAAACTGTATAGAAAAAATTATTCCCACAAAATAAAACGTATAGAAAAATTATTTTCTTCCAGACCACTTAATATTGACAGCCCAGAGAATGTGGAAAATAAGCATTTACAATTGAAAATTATGGGGGCATACCTCACTTGTAATATTTTCATGTGAGGGGTAAAATTTCTATTCAGGTAGTTTGCCCTCAACCCCGGTGTTATTTCATACCATGTCACGGACTCACACAACAAATTGAAATACAATGCTCATAATTTCTTAGGATATTGCAGGGAAATGTCCAACTCCCAGAAAGGTTTTAATATTGTTCAACTACCTTCACCTCTTAACTTTCCAAAGGAAAAAGCTCATTTTACTCCCCTCACCTATTCATTTTGTCTGCTTAACCCCTAAGCAAAATTTAGGCTCGATTTACTCCCCTAAATTGGTCCAATCTACCCCCTAATGTGTTTTTGCATTTTTGTTTCTCCATGTACAAGTTGAACTTTAAATTCAAATTTTTTGAGCAGATATACAACATGATGCCTTATGTTAAAAAATTATTCTAAAATGTTTTATGGTTATTTTCATAGGTTAGAATATTTAATACGAAATTGATCTTAGATATACAAAGTTGTATGAAAAGTAATCATGAAAAATTCCTAATGTAGTTTTCTAATGTGGGGCATCATGTTGTAAGTCAACTAACAAAATCTAGAATTAAAACACACATTTGATCAGAGTAAAATGACATATTTCCTCTAGTTTGGACCTCTGGGGAAACCTAGGCAGCTAAATGTTTTTTTGCAACACACGGGCAACAGTGGCATTGACATCAGACAGGTCTGCCCAATCTTATGTTTTCACCGTAAAAAATTGCATATGAGCTTAACAGAAGTTAAGACCAGGTGCCACCTCAGTGGATAAGCAACTTTCTCGAGTCACAATCAAAACACGCTCGCGCTAAACACCACAGATCAGAGAGCTTAACCATTTGTTTCAGCGGGCGCGTCCCTTTCAGAGATTTGACACCGGGATATTTGGGAGGCAAAGGCATGAGCATGACACGTGCTCCCCAGGTTCAATCAGATGAGTCACAAACACACGGAACGGTCACCAAACAACGGAGTGGAAAATGCCCTGGCAGTATCGATCACCTCGGGGGCGTCCGCCTTGTCGAGATCGGCAGCGCGGGAGTCGAGCTTCATGGCCTCGCCGCTGAGGTCCTTGGAGCGCTCCTCCCAGTAGCTCCTGTGCGCCTTCCTCTCCTCCACCTCCGAACCTGGCCACACAGCACTTATACCATCATTCATCCCCGCAGTCAACGCCGGCTCTCCGGAGACCACCCGCACGCCATGTGCTCGACATTTATCCCCAAACCCAAAGCCAAAACACGAAACGAAACGCACAGCGGGCCGATCGCTTACCATTCGCAGAAACGACGGTGTCGGCGTCCATCACGGAGAAGGCGCACGCGTCCGCTCGTCGGGGGGGTCGAGTTCAGCTCAGTGTTCGAGGGGGGTTTTGCGAGGCTAATAACCCTCGGCGGCGAGGCGGGCTCGGGAGAAGCTCCGGGCGCGGCGGCTGTTGGAGCAGCCGCGCTGCTGCATTCAATTCGAAATCGCCGAACCACGGCGAGGTTGGTGAGGAAGAGAGAATGGCGTGGGCAGCGTGAGCAGGATGCGAGGCTTTTTGCTTGTTTTTGTTTCAGTGGAGAGTGGAGGCGGAGCCGGGCCGAGCCATCGAGAACGACAGTGAGGTCTGACTCAGAGAGTCTATTGGATATTCGGATTCGATGGGAGTCATGGCTCTTCATGGCCTCTCCTCGCTCCTGCTGAGTGGAGTGGATGCCGGTGTCCTTTTCTATTTCCGGCGGTTGCAATTATTGTCGATGCCGCCGGCTTCGCTCATGAGAAATTTTTAAGCTTCTGCAGCCGCGTGGCGTTTGTAATACGTGTCCTCCTTTTTTGTTGGTACCTATAATGTCCCCGTTCGTAGGGTATCTTCTATCTATTCTATTTGCCACGAAATGAGCCGTCGGTGTTGAAAAAAAGCGTGCCGAAAGATTAGAAGAAGAAAAAAGTAGTGGTTCGGCTATGAAACGCTCGAAGATTATTGTAGAAGTAGATATGACCCCAAATACGCACAAAGAAGATGAAATATATAGTCCCAGGGCTCCTCAAATGCAGTTGTATCTTATAAACTTCTACATGTAATTATTAGGGGACCTGTCATATAATCCTGCAACGATACCGTTATCAGAACTGAACCAACAAATCCCAACTTGGAGACTCCCAAGGCAGGCGAAAGAATCAAGCTGATACTATGTAGAGTTGTAGAAGAGGAACACAGCGCCTTTTTTCTGACCGGCATGTTATAAGGGATTCGTTTTACAAAAAATGCAAAAGAGAACACAGGAGAGCACAGAACAAACACAAACGCTACCCCTTTTTCATGTGTACAAACATTGAACGGGTGAGAAAGAATGAGTTTACTAGGCCCTGGAGGCCTGGATTTCTACCTTTTATTGTCATGTAGCTTTACATCAGCAGAATCAAATTTCTTTACAGGGAGGAGGGGTCCAATGGCCGCCCCTAGATAGTGAAAAAACAATGCACACCAAAACGGACAGCTACACAAGAATGGCCAAGCGGCCAAAGCCTATAGAGATGGCGACACAAAGCTGGCGTGGTGGTGATTTGCCTGATTGGTGACAAAGGGAGACCGGCACTTCCTGTCACGGAGAATCGGAGATTGTTCACTTTGCAAGGATTTCTACAATTTCAGAACTCGTACGTGCTGTATGCCTAAAGAAGCTGAGCCGCTCCGAAGGGGTTGGCCTGTGGGTGCATTCCATTTGCCGCCGGGAACGCCCCAAACCCCGCGTCAAGGAAAGGGTTTGCTGCGGGAGCCATGCCGGCGTGCTGCGGTTGTAGTGGCTGTCCGAAAGGATTTGCTTCAATCATCAAGGGCTGGGGCTGCTGAGCCATGGCGGCCATTTGAACTGACGGTGGGGGAGCTACTTGATTCGACAGTGCGAACGGATCACTTGCCATGAAAGGGTTGGGAGCGGCTGAGCCATATAGCTGCTGTTGTTGCATCTGCCTGTAGGTTCCCTCATCGTATAAGCTGTCCAACGTGAGCTTGTCGAATCCACCGCCCTACAAATGGAAATAAGATCCAGGATTGCACCACATCAGTAAGATCTGAAAGAGGAAACCCACGGCAATACCAAAACCATTTTTTTTTTCTAGAACAGAAAATGACCACATGCTAGTTTATCAAAGGTAAACCATACTCAATGCAAGTGAATTGTTTTGCCTTAATTCATCCATCTTACAGTTCCACAGCAGTCACAAATTTTCTTACCAACAGTAAGCAACCTGTAACTGTACACAGGCACATCTACAGAATCTAATACAACGTTCTGGACTTTGCTATGCATGTGAAAATCATTGCTCGAAAGCTCATTAAGTCTCCAAGCGACTGACAAGTAAGCAGCAAGGGCAAAATATAACTTCAACAGTGTGTTCTTCTTCTTTTTTTTGTGGTGGTGGTGGGGGGGGGGGGGGGGGGGGGGGGGGGATATAAATTGTCATATTCATGTATCGTACTTATTTACTGCTCACAGCATGTGAGAAGGTTTTACTTTTTATGCAGATGTACTTTTCTTTTGTGCACATACACTTTAATAATGCATGAGTTAGCTAGTTGTTGCTCCTAGTTTCCAACAGCAGGGAACCAGCTTACTGTTTTCATTATTCAGACAGCATCTGAATTAAGCATAACAGTAGAAGTATAGGAGCTTGACAAACTTGCAAGAAACCAGTAAGTTGCACTGCAGCAGCATAGCAGTTCCCAAATTTTGATCTGGGAAATTGCAGCAATCACCAAAAGATTCTAGAAACTCACCAAATTACTCTCCATAGTCAGTGGATTCGTATTGCTGTTTGGAGTAGCAGCAACAAGAGCAAGTTCCCATCCTGTTGGATCGAATCCTTTATCTTGCTCTGTAGCTGTGTTTGTTGTTGAACTATCAACACCTGCAAATGTATGCAGAGTTGCACAGACTTCTTAGAACTACATAATAGATAGTACAATTAATAACATACAAAACTATGGTTGGAGTTTGGCTAATTACTTGTTGGAATAATAGCCAAGGCCAAAGCATTGCTCTCCTCTATTGCCGACACAGAAGGGTTTGGATCACTTAACCCCTATGGGAAAATACGACATTAGATTAAAAAGAAACATTGATGTCATATTCACTTTCTGATTTTTTTTTCCTACTTACCAGTAAATCACCAGTATTTGTGATCTCAGGCTTGGGAGGAGGTGAAGCTATTTCAGAAGAAGTTGGTACTGGAGCAGGTTCTTCAACAACTTGTGGTTTTTCCTCTACAATAGGAACAGGCTCAGGAGCTTCTTCTGCTTCTTCCGGTTTGTATGTCAGAAGAAGTCGCTCAGGAAGCTCCTAATGAAATAACAAGGATAGCCTGTGTCTAAGAATCCATTCCACAACCAGTAGATTGCTTAAGTCGAACAAACTTGATGGTAATTATTATCTCCCAAAAACAAATATGTGACATTTCAAAAAAAAATGTGACATTTCACACTTAGGACACAATTATCACGAACTATTAAAGGAAAAAAGGATAATTGTTCACTGGACCATAAATATTGAAGTTAACTGTTTCCTTCAGTTAAGTTTACACCAACTAGTTTGCTGATGTTACATATAAAAGACCCAGAAACTCAGAAGTACCATAGAAACACCATCATCAAGGTTTATACTTTGTTAGTATGAAATGTAAAGGTCACATGCAAAATATCCAAACGGTTTATTAGTACCCAGGAACTAACCAGTGGCTCTGTAACTGGTACCATTCGTGGAGCCTCCTTCACGTACTCCTCCATGGTTGAAATGAATGTTTGTGGTGGCTGGAATTGAAATAAATCAAATCAAATTACAAAGATATATCTGGTAGTACATAGTAAAAATTTACATGGAGAATGCTGAGGAAAACGACCTCACCTCCCTCAAAGTGGGAAACTGGAAATTTCTTGCAAGCTCTAAGCCCCGGCAACTTTCATAGAAGTCGGATAGGCTTTCAGCCTGAATCATCAAAGAAGTCGCTCGGTAAAAGCAGCAACTAAACAAAGATTATTGTTATATCTAAATTTTCTTTTGGTTAAGATACATTGCAGATTAGTATCATGTAGAGTTACCTGCTGGCCAGCCCTCCTGTAAATATCAACTGCTTTGAGTGCTTCGTGCCTTGGCATCTCGAAAAACTACACAGTTGTTTGACAGACAACAGGAAACAGGGAGCATAAGTAAAGGGGCGTACCCAGTGCAAAAGCTCCCACACAAGGGAGCATAAGAAAACATTGAAAAAAAAAACACTACTGCTTTGAAAAATAATATACCTTGTCAACGAGGTTGATAATTCCATCATTGATCGCACAGTAAATTTTGAAGCTTTCTTTAAGAACCTGTACAGAACCAGAAGAATCACTCAAATTGCATAAACGATGTCCCAATTCTAAGAATAAACTAGTTCTTAGAAGGAATTGAACTGCTCAATAATGGTAACAGCAAGAATAGCCCTCCACTGAATGGGTAACAAAATGAAGGCAAAACCAAACAGGTTCGCAAATGAACAGTTGGCTTGTTAGACAAAATATCAAGATCACCTGAAAACGTTGAAGAAGAAAATGACTAAAGATAAAGCTTACCAGAGCTAGAGCATATTGCACCAGATAATTGTTATTTGCAGCTCCTTCTGGCTGAACAAAGAAAAGAAAAGAAAGCAGCGTCATGCTGCGTTTGTTAAGATAGTAAAATACAAACCAGAAAATATGAAGATGTTTATACAATTCATTTATTTCACTAATTCTAATTACTAGTTGAAACTTGAAAGGCATAAGAGAGAATCACCCGACATCCAATAAGTCGATATAATAATTGCTGCAGCGCTGGCAATTGCTCCAGCAAGTCCTGAGAATTTAATTCTCTAGTTCTACTGTGGCCCTGAAAATAAAGTAGTTTTACTATATGTCAATCAGCAATATAGCTACATATTGATAACACGATAGCGCTCTGATAGAAAGTGGTAATAAAACAAAAATACCAAATCGCCATGTTAGATTCCAGACCTTTTCAGATCCTTGACCTTGTTTGGGCAAACGCTCAGCTTCAATGTCATACTTCAAGACTCTGAAGCATTCTAGTTTTTCCTCCAAAAACAAACCGTATGTGCGAACCCATGAAGAATAGTCCCAAGCTGCATAGATAGAATTTTTAGAAGATTGTACAAATGAATATTAATGAGCCAGATGAAACAAGAGGTAAATTTTTCTTTAAGAAATACGGACCAATAGGGCTGGAGTCATCCTTGAAGTTTGACAGCTGCAAAATCCGCACCCTTTGTGTAAATGTAAGAAACTCTTCACGGAATGTAGGATCACCATCGCGGAGAAGCCTATGGATCACCACAAGTGTCTTCAGGGCAACCTACATGCATAAGTAAAAGGAATGCATCCTACATTAATTGGCTGCTTAGACTAAGGACCTACAAAAGGAAGCAGGACACCTGGAATAACAACGCAAGATGTGAAAAGTTTGAGAATGTTGCTGCTCTAATAGCTGCAAGAAAACCAAAAGGAGGAAAACCAGGAAACACATTTAAAAGTAACTATTTAACATGATAACTCATTAACTCAACATTCAAAAGCTCTCAGGTTTCAGAAAATAGACCACCTTAAAAATGTGTAAAACATAGAATTTCATGGTGCCTACCACCTAAAATAATGTATCAAACATAGAATTTCATGGTGCCTTTATAAGCTGAGCTCATTACGCTACACAAAGAAATATCAGCTTGGCCATATAAAATCATGTTTGCAATTTGTAGGAAAAACTTCTGATGCCCTATAAAATCAAATTTGCAGCTGTAGAGAACAAAATGTTTGGTTGTGGCCTTGTACCAAGAACTCCTGATTTTTTATCCAGAATCCAAGTTAACTGTTACGTACACTTGAAGGTTGATGCAAACTGAGATTGCCAAGGCTTAATATGTAGTGCAATGCCAAACTCACAACTTAATGTACTATCCTGTAACTAAGCATACACTCTCAAGATCTTTACTGTCCAATGACCTAGGTTTAGGAGCCTGAATTGATAGCATCGCATCATCAACACCACATGAAACAAATGAACTTTAGGCAGCATTCAGTTCCTTGGTGTGATCGCTGTTCTACTCAATAACATTACATGTGACTATTCAGCTACCCAGTACCAGTACAACATCGGCTGCAAATCAGCAGTAAAGCAACTACCAAAGCATCACAGAACGAATCAACTAATCTTGACCAGAGAGCAACAGTGCTTACGATCCAATTCCGTGTCTTGGCGAGTCGCCTGGCAAGCGCGTGGATGCAGTAGGCGACGTCCGCCCGGGGCCTCGCGATGGAGGTCGCCGCCACAATCTCTGCAACACCAACACCACCGACAAACCCATCAGACACCAAACGCAAACTGCGAAATGTGGGGAGAAACCAAACCACGGCGCTCGACGATCCGAGTAGCCCCTCAACTAGTCGCCTGCTAAAATTAAGCGAAAAAACCGGAAGCGGGAATAGCGGAGGAATCCACGCACTGCGGAGGTGGCGCTCCTTGGGCGGGGTCTCCACGTGGTTGGTGGCCCTCACGATCGCCACATCCAGATCCTGCAAAAAGGAATCACAAGCCGAAGGAAGACGATGAATCCCAATGCCGCCATAGATCCGAGCGCATCGAAGGGGAGGGAGGAGAGGGAGGATTCGTCGGCGGACCTTGAAGTCGGAGTTGAGGTTGGCGAGGCTGACGGTGGTGGAGTCCTTGAGCGCGCCGTACGCCTTGCGCCAGCTCTGCAGCGCCGACATTGCTGCCCCTGCCGCCGCGCCGCGCTCGCCCGGTGGTGTCGGCCCCCTCGCGGCCGCGCTCGCTTTGCTCTCTGCCTCTCTCCTCCGGTTTGGCTTTGTTGGGGTTTGATTGCGTGAAATTTCGGCCGCGGGCTCGCGGTGCACGGACTCTGTCTCTGCCAACCTTCCGCGACAAATAGGGGTCCGCTTGACTGCAGAGAGCGCGGTCCTCACCTTCCACACCAGCAGTGGCAATGGACGTTCTGAGGAGAGTGATTGAACGTGAGGGTCGTTTTGATTAATTCTCTTTTCTGCTCTCCTCCAACTATATAATACAACCACCGGCCTTTATTCTTTTGGATTATATAGTTCCGGTCCAAGGAGGCAGATTAGTGCATTGTCGGTGCCTACTCCGCGTTCAGGTTCAGCTGAGTGCCTGAGTATGAGTCATGACTCATGAGTGTGGGTCTCTGATAGGATATCATCCAATGCACATGCAGAATTCATTCATTTCAAACGGGGACTGGAGATGTGAATGGCGTAGCTGATCTAGTTTCGCGCTGTCGTAGGAGCAAACTGATTAGTATGTTCAGAAAAATGATGAGATTATCAAGTGCTCCTTAAATAAGCCTGATCAATCATAAGAACCAGGATAAGGATGCCAATGATAGCTTGATCAGACTTGACAAAGTGGTCCGTATAATTCTGAACAATGTTTGCCAGGTCGGCCATGGCTCATTTTTAAAATTCTCTGCTGTGTGTGCCGCCCGGCTGAACATTGATCGCTCTGTTGACTGTTTGGGATACTGGTATGTACGTACTCCGTAGTAGACAATTAAGAAGCTATGATGTGGGTTAGCTGCAAAGACGCTTGAAAGCTCGATCTGATGTCTTGAATGGTCCTACATCTTGTTGCCGGGTTCCTTCAGGGAGGCGCCCAGTTGACAAGCACGTCTCGCCTGTGGGCGACGTCGGTCTCTGAAAAGCTGAAACTTTGTGTTTGCCAATTCTTTCTCCACAGCAAATGCGTTTGGCAATATATGCGGTGTGCAGTATCAGGTTTTTCGTTTTCGACTTGGGAGGAACCGAGGAAGAAATTGTCGAAAAAAAAGGAAAATTATGGTGGCTTCTCTCTTTCGGGTAGCTGGCGCGTCCCAGGGCCGCCAGCTCGGCACCACCGTACTTGGATGTGAGAAGCAAACAGACTGTGGCGCCCGGTGGTTGGCAGAAGGCAAGAATCGCCCACCGAATGTTTCCGTTGCTCACGGCCAATTCATGCACAGGCACACGCCTCGGGGGCCCTCGGTTAGCTGTGGCCTGTGGGACTCCTGTGACGGAGGCACGAACAGAGCTGGCAAGCATGGCGGCAGTCGGTGGTGTGGGGAAAGATCCGAAGATGCGTGCGGGCAAGAACAGAAATGGACTGGACGACCGACGGCTGTTGGCAACAGTCCGGTGGCCCACGAGGAGTCAAGACGCCTGGCCCAATCGATGACATGTTTACATATTGGGCCTGTTTGGTTGGGTGCCCACGAGATCTTTTCCTCCTAAAAAAAGACGTGGCTGCCTCTTCTTCTTTGACCTGACCCTAATTTTGCCCCATGCACAATCATCCACTACTTCATCCTCGATAGTCGATACTAGTACTACTACTAGCAATTGGAAGTTAAGCTATTCGCGAATAGCTGAAGCAGGAGAGCAAAATAAGCATATTCTTTCACGATACTAGTACTACTATTAGCAATTTACACACCCACGGAAACGGCCACTTATATCATAAAGAAAGTTCAGCAAATACAGAGGGAAACTTCTTATTCCAACGTGTATTCCCCAATTGACACCACCAGCAAAAGCAAGACGTACATATCACGAAAACCAGCTCTGCGTTTCTCGCCTGGCGCGGCACACACTCTCTACCTCGCCCACGCCAAAAGAGGGCCCGGAAAAACGGAAACCGTGGCCACAAGAGCCCCTCGGCGAGGGACCAACGAGAGAGGCGAGCCAAATCACCAGACAAACAACGCAGAACACCGCGACCGTGACACACACAAACAATTCGACGACGCCCGCCGCGAGGACGAGCGCGTGCACAGAGAGCAACGACACACAACAGGACGTACGGACAATGATAGCGTGCGTTTACGTGGCCGGCCGGCTGGCTGGGACTAGTTTGTTCAGTCACGGTAGAAGACGAGGAGCGCGACGCAGCGGCAGATGATGCGGAGCCGCGCCCGGTGCTCCTTCACAGCCCGGCGGAGGCCCCTGCTGCTGCTGCTGGCCCCGCGCCTCCCCTGCTGCTGGCTCCGCACCACGGCGAGCTCCATCTCCTTCGGGCCGGCCTCCCCTGTTGGCCCCTTAGACTCGATCAGCAGCGCAGCCCCCCGAAGCAAAAGCTCGCGCGCACGAGAGGGACCGGCCGGGCGGCGCGCCCGGACGACGGAGAGCTCCTCCGGCCTGGGGCCTGGAGTTCTTGAGGCAGCGAGCTTGGATCCCGGACGCAAAGCGCTTGGGCCGGTGGCGCTGGCGCTCCGTTGGCTCCGGCCGCGGCTATATATATGCTACTACTGGGCTGCACTGCACTGCACCGTGCAATCCAGGTTCAATGTAGGTCGCGCTAGGTGCAGTCCTTTGCGCGGCTACGGCGACCTTAGCTGTGCCTACACGTACGACGACTTGACCGCGCTTGCTTTAGGCCATGTTTAGTTCCCACCCGAAATCTTTTCACCCATCACATCAAAGGAGAATCTTAGATGCATGGAGTATTAAATGTAGCCAAAAAAGGTGAAAAGTTACATAGATAGACTGGAAATCGCGAGACGAATCTAATGAGCCTACTTAATCCATGATTTGCAACAGTAGTGCTACAGTAATCATCCGCTAATTATGGATTAATTACCCTCTAATTACCATCGTTAGATTCGTCTCGAGATTTCCAACCTATCCATATAACTTTCCACCTTTTTCGTCTATATTTACTACTTCTAAATTGATAAAATCAAAACCCGAAATCTTTTCACGAAATCTTTTCACGAACTAAACACAGCCTTACACGCAGTTCAGTGCGAACGCGGCCAACCTATACCCTGCACGCGATCGGTCAACTACTGGTCTGCAGTCTGCACAACGCAGCGTGCATGGATGCGTGCGCTTGCGTTCGTCCCAATTCGAGGTAATCTCGGCCGTCCGCGACGCCGGCCTGATCCCTTCCGTTTCCCGATAGCAGATTATGACGGCGGCACTCTTTTAGGCGGTGTGACCGTCTGCGCCCGTGTGACGTGACGTGCATTTGAGCTTTGATCTACGATGGTCCCCGCCGGTGGCCGGTGCACCGCCTCGCCGGGGCCGGCGCCGTATCGTGAGCCACCATCATCAGCTTTTTTTTCTTTCGCTGATTCGCAAACACTACTTCCTCTCTGATCGCGTCCCTTGAGGCCTTGACCCAGGAGCTAAGAATCTTTGCTCGGTGGAGTGTGCAAAGCAAAGCAACGCAATTAATCGCGCATCTGACTCGCATATTATATGATCATCTGAAAAAAAAGGACGCTTCATCCACTCTCGTAAATGGTCTGGATCTCTGATATATCGAATGTCAAGTACCGATCGCCTGATACTCTGATGATGATGATCAGATCGATTGGCCAAGGACCGACAGTCATTTCAAGCAAAGATTTTTTTCCATGGCTTCTCTTCTTGGGCGGTCGATCCTGAGATAAATTACCGTGCATCCGTGAGCCAAACCCGACCGGGCTTGCATATACTGATATACATGGATGGCAACCAGACTGCCGACGCTGCTTTTGGCTGGCTGCCATCTATAGATTGGCTTAATCTAACACCGGGAGTTACTTGTCCACGCCACGATCTCGCAGAGCTATTTTGCCGCGCAAGCCAGTTTGACTGAAACCTTAGTGTACACAACGTGACAGCCGTTTAACGTTGACAAAACAAACCCACATGGATCCCTTTTTAAATTCCGGTCAAACGATAGCTAAGCTGTTGATATGTAGACCAAAACTATAACTAGCATATAATATTTACAGTCAAAAGCCTCTAAATTAAACTTGAACATGACCACCTTCGCAGCTCCATTCGCTGATGATTAGTCAACGATTGCTTCACCTGATGATGAAGATTTAGGCCGTCATGGTGAGGATCCGATTCCGATGTTCTTGCTAATCAAATAGCCTAGTTAATTGTCCAGCTATATAGTTGTCCACTATTGAGCGTCATGCATGAGAAATTTGAGAACAAGATGGCATTAAAAAACTTATACTAGTCATATGAATCATCAAATGTGTCAATTGGTTGGAGTTTCTGCAGATAGATACCGATCGAACAAACTGCGATCAAGTGGCCGGTATACACATGTCTGTACGACTCAACGCAGATCAGCGAATGATATCACTGAATGGGTTCAAGTTGGGCTTGACGACATTGTTTAGAGAAGCCTCATTGTCCTAACTGACCAGGATCTTTCGAACCGTCGACAGAGAATCGAGTTGATTCCAAAGATATAGGAGTATTAGGCCATACATGTGGCCAAACAAAGCCCTGACCGAGATTTCTGTATCTCCAGTGAATCAGAGTGATTCACGAGGCATTATATGGCTCGTAGATTTTGGAGGTATTGTCCCCTCCCAGATCTCGAGTCAAAGGCCATCCAAGCCGCAAGTTGCCAAACTGCATCTTTGTGCTTTGGACTGGCATGCAGCTGATCACTCCAGAAAGACGTGGCATATTACCACATCAAAATGTAATCATCATCATTATTATATAGAAGATATGGCAACTAAGCAATACAAAGTCTTCTCTTAAAAATATGTGAAAGAGAGAAGGTCCATCTCATTTCTCCCCCTATATATAGTACTAGCCCAAGCAGTAAAGGATTCCACTCACTCAACACAGCCTGCCCACTCTTAAGAGACCCCTCCTAGTTCTGTGAACCAATTCAACCAATGATGAACAAGGCGACGAGCCAAGAGAAGGATAGCCGTGGCGGCGGCATTGGTAGAATGTTGAAGGAGCAGAAGTCGAGGCTGTACATCATTCGCCGATGCGTCGCTATGCTTCTCTGCCATCGCGACTGATCACTGATCAGCTCATTTTTCTTCTCGTCAGAGAGTCCATTTTTGTTCTGGTTTCTAGCTCCAGATCATAGGAGTAGCGTTTTTTTTTGTTTATATTTTCTTTAGGAAGCTTTGATGTATATGTTGATGGTTGTTATTTTTATCTTCTTTTCTTTCACCCTTTAACATAAATGTTTTTGACCTTCGTGGTCGTTGGCCAATTATGAAATTCATGTCGTGTATATTTGAATGACCACTTCAAAAATTAAATGCAATGTCTAGATCCATCTAAATTTATCTTTGCACATCTGCAATTTGGATCTTAGTCTTTTATTTTCTACCTGGAATTTCTTGGGTTACTAGTGAATCTGTATATGGATTCCCAAAGTTCAATGAACTAAAAGACAACATACCGGCCTTCCGTACTGTGAAACAAAAAATGCATGGATATCGATCTCATATAATCTCTCTCCGACTCTACTTCCTCACAGTTCTGGTTCACACTGAAAATTGATCCAAAAGTCTTTAAGTTTCCAATGACAACTCTTTACTTGGCCGACACTAAAATTTTGTCTTGAACAGAGGACATTCGCTATTTACTGCACTGAAAAAGAAATACGCTGCTCCAGATAATTTGTTTGTTAGTAGTCGCTGTAAAAAAATGTAGTGCCAGACCAACCTGGTATAACTGAGCTGCAATGTCGACGATGAAATGAATGAAGGGGCAAAGAAAGGACATGCACCAATTGCAGCTATCTCAATCCTATCTCCATGTAACATTGTGTTCAAGGTGGTTCACAAGCTAAACTGATAAGGGTGAATATTTTTGCATTATGCGCTAGGCATTCTGATTGTTGAAGCACAGATGGCTCTGATGCAAATTAATACTTTGTATCTATCTAATACTTGGAATTTGTCCCCTTTCATGTTGTTGGATTTTTCATTGACCCCTTCTGTTGTTCCAATATAAAGGGGTCCAACTAGTTTCAAAGATTCCCCGCTAATAATTTTCATTCTTTATCGGTTTATTACCTGACTAATAATTGTTTATCTGGGATTGTACATTGGATATCCTTGTACATTTTTCCAGCGTTACTACATGCATGTCTCATGTCATGTCTGAATTGGAGCCTAACCTTTTCCGATAGGGCCGCTGTTTAGATCAGAATCAGATACAAACTTTTACTTAATCCACCACAGATTGCTTAGGTCCCACCGCTAGAAAAACGACCTTTGGTCCCTGGTATGTTAGTCCCGGTTGTACTATAACCGGTACTAAATGATACATTTAGTACCGGTTTGTAAATATAGTGCCCCGGGGAGCACTTTAGTACCGGCTGGTAACACCAGCCGGTACTAAAATGCGTCTCGAGCGTCTGAAAACAGCAACCCGATGGCTATTTAGTACCAGCTGATGTTCTCAGCCGGTACTAAAGTGCTCCCCAACAATTTAGTACCGGCTCAGAACTCGGTCCGGTACTAATCTGCTTAGAAAAAAGAATCTACGTCTCCACACATGCACAGCGCCGCGCCATCCCCCGACCCGAGCCCCTCTCTCTTTCTCTTTATCTCCCATCGCTTCTCTTCTAACCTTCTCTCTTTCCCTTCTCCCTATCTCTAACCTTATCTGCTATTTCTTCTTGTAGACTTTGCGGGCGAGGGTGCTTGCTGGCGTGGCCTAAGCGGAGGCGGCGTGGCGGGCTCAACCCCGACGTGGGCGTGAGCGGGCGGCCACCACCGGCAGCGCTCGTGGGAGGCGCGCGGCCGGCTCAATCCCGACGTGGGCGCGGGTAGGCGGCCACCGCCGGCGGCACTCGCGGGAGGCGCGCGGCCGGCCCCAGCACTAGCGGGCCCCCGACGGCCGTGTTCCTGCTTGCCCGCCGCTCCCTAGCTCTCCCAGGTGAGCCTCTCCCTTCCCTCCTCTCTCGTCCCCTCTCCTACGATCCCCTCCCAGGTGAAGGCTTGTTTGATTTGGGATTGGGGCTAGTCGAGATTGGGGCTGACAGTGGAGTGATGGTGCAGGGACCAAGTTGGTGGTTGCAAAGGAGGATGTGGATGTGGGCGCAGAGGCTATGAATCTTTCTGTTTTTTCATCTTCATATATGTAGTTAAATGTTTATTCTTTCTTGGTTGAATCCATCTTGGCTTGAATTTTGTAACTAAATGAAATGCTGGTTCTTTCTTGGTTGAATCCCTCTTGATTAGTTGGTCTGGATGTGATTTTAGATGTTGAATGAAAGTGAAAAATTATTTGGAGAGAAGAGCCAGAGCGCGGGGCCAGCGCTGGGCAGCTCGCTAGGGGACCGACAGTTTAGTACCGGCTGGTGTTACCAGCCGGTACTAAACGGCGCCATTTAGTACCGGTTTCACAACCGGTACTAAACGACCGGACACTTTAGTCTCGATTGTTTAGTACCGGTCGTGGAACCGGTACTAAACTAGCCTAACGAACCGGTACTGATGCTCGTTTCTCTAGCAGTGGATCCCAAGCTAGTTCATCTGCAGGAAAAGAAAGAGAGAAGAGGCCTTGCCGACTACTACTACTGACTACGCACGGGCACACACCAGTACACGACCAAAGCATGAAAGCACGAGCAGGATGCTGGCAATGGCGTTGTGGGCGGCGAGCACCTGCTGGGCTCTCGGTGATGTCGGCACTCGGCACTAGCTGTTGGCGCCCCTGTGCTTTTATCCACCACCGGCTGCCGCCGCTGCACGCACGTCACACGGGCACGGCCGGGGAAAGGAAGCGTGCGCTTGGACACTTGGGTTGGTTCGGTGAAGGTTCGCTTCGTTCGGAGCCTCGCATCGCACAGCGGCACAGGTGCTGACAGTCCAGGTACAGCTACCCAGGCCGCACCGTACGAGGACGTACGAGGAATTTGGCCGGCGCGCCAGCCAGTTCTCTTGCAGATGTGTCAACCATCCCGGATCCATCAACCGAGGGGTGTGTGGTGCTCCACTGCTCCGACATGCGCGCGCGGACCCGGATGACGATCCGATCCGGGGTAACCCCGGCGGGCCGTTGCCTGATCACGATTTGGACTGTGCCGCGGCGAAAGCGAGGGCGGCGCCGGCGCGGCGGTTTGGCCGGCCCGGCCGCTTGCTGGTGGCCATCGATCGCCGGCGCGTCGTGCGGCGAGCCATCGACGTTTCTTAGCAGATTTGCAAATACTTCCTGTCTGCTCGCGTCACCTTCTTGATCCAGGAGCAAGGAAACTTTTCTTCCAAGGATCTCGAATGCAGGTTAAGCTAAGCAGTGTAATCATCGGGGACTTTTACTATCTGGTTCTGGAATGGCTAAGCTACACGCTTATTATCTGACGGCGACTGTGGTCACTCTGTCAGAGATCGATCAATCGATCCTGTTCCTGCTGATGGGGTAAGATTGTAAGAATAAGATCCGAGTTACGGCTGCAGGTTTCAGCAGTGATCCATTGCATGCTTGCATTCGCAGGGTTCAGTGCATCCGGACGACAGTGCACGAGGCAAGGCTACCTTCTGAAGCGAAGATCAACCGAGCTCAAACATCGGAGGTTACTCGTCTACGCTATGGCACACACACATTCGCTACATTGGCGCGCAAGCCA
Organism: Urochloa ruziziensis; assembly: GCA_015476505.1. Lineage (NCBI taxonomy): Eukaryota > Viridiplantae > Streptophyta > Magnoliopsida > Poales > Poaceae > Urochloa > Urochloa ruziziensis. The sequence continues at coordinate 47,349,963 of CM027122.1, read as the reverse complement.
TGTTGACTGAAAACCTTGGAGGGCACAAACGCTAAGGTTGGCGGAACAAACTACAAAGGCGCGGCTCTCTATGCTGGTCAAACGGAAGCTGGCGGTTGGATGGTTGATGCAATTGTGAAACTCATCAGCTGTCCTAAAGTATTCGGTCAAAGCACATAAACTTGAAGGCAAAACAAACGAAAATGCACGGCGGCAAATGCAAGGCTCTCCTCTGGTTATTCAACCAGTGTTGCTTCATCTGAAGCGAGGTGGTTTTGAGTTTTTGACCCGTCATACCCACATTTCAAAAGCAGAAGCTTTGGCTATTGATAAAAAGAAGAGAAGAGGCTTTGGTTGTTCAAATCTGCCTCCCAGTTCTAGATGTTATAAATAACAATGCAGTGCAATTTGCAAAACATGTAGGATCGTGATCATGTGGCCACATGCGTCGTCTCCGATCTATGTCCACAAATTTGTCCTTTTCCGAGAAGAATGTGAAGCGCGAGGAGTGTCCAACAAATAGATATTCAACAGAGGGAAATATACTGTTGTGCACATGTCTGTACAACTCGATGCAAATGCATGGCAAGGAGATATCAGTGATATAAGCTCGCCTTGGGGAGCATTATCTAGGGGAGTCTTATGATCCCAATCCGTCAGGATCTTTCAAACTCTGGACAGAAACTAAGATATGTATGCCCAGGGCCAGACATGGCCAAGTTGATGTCAGAGAAGCATGGATGTTTAGGCCACTAAACAAAACTCAGGAGGGAGATATATGCATCTTCTGGGAGTCAGAAACGATCCATGAGGCTTCATGGTCCACAAATTTTAGATACAATGTCTCCCTAGATCTTGCATCAAAGTTCGCTCAAGTGCAACTTGTCTAGTTTAACTGCAGCATGTGTTTTGAGAAGAGGAATACTAACAAATCGAAATGGACAATAAAATCACAAGCTTACAAGTTACAACTAAGCAATAGGGGGCTTTCTCCTTAGAAAAATGTAGCAGAGATATGAGCCCCCTCCACTCTCGCTCTATATAAGTGCACCAGATGCCAGGATAATGACCATGCCAACCAAGCAGACACTTTTTTGCTGATAGCAACAGAGTAGTGTCATTCAGCACAGCGTGCCCGTTCCTTGAGAGAAACACCATCGATTTGACAATCAAGATGAAAAAGGCGATGAGCCAAGAGAAGAATGGTTGTGGCCTTACCAGGATCTTGAAGAATGGTTGCGGCCTTAACAGGATGTTGAAGGAGCAGAAGGCGAGGCTGTACATCATCCGGCGATGCGTCGTCATGCTTCTCTGCCACCGAGACTGCACGAATGATTAGTGATCAGTGCATTTTTTGTTCTCATCCAAGACTCCATTTTTTTCTGGTTCCTATTTCCGGAATATAGGTTTAGCGATTCTTTTATGTACATGGAGATTTTTTAGTTCATTTTTCTTCTTTCAGCGGTTAAAGCCCATGCTTAGTACCCTTGTTGTCAGATTCTGACATTCCTGTCCTATATTTGATAGATCAGGAATACAGAACCTGTGGTTAGTTTCAGACAATAAATGCAATAATGAAAGACTATTCATCTAGAACTTATTGTTGCATATCAGTTTGTTTGTATGAATGTTCGTGGCGATGACCTGTAGCTGTAGTTTAGAAAACGGCATGGCCTGATAGATAACTAGTTTCTCCCACCTTCACTTGTACAATTTAATTTTCGTTGTGTTATTGTGTCATCTAACACTCTAACTGCATTGTCTTCAAGTATAATACTTTAGCCACATTATAAAATCATATGCCAGACTAATTATTCTCACATGAGCAGCCAGAAAACCCGAGCATCACGTTTTTTTTTGAAGCCGAACGGCAGGGGAGCCCCCTACCTATTTTTCTCATTTAATAAAAGGGATTATGTACAATTACAGGACCGCAGGCCCAAAGAAAAGAGAGGAAAAAACTATAAGTGACTACTCATCCAATCTTTCAACAGCTCCCCCATTGCTGGTTTCGCCCGAAGCAAAACCAGTTTCAGCTCTTCAGAGAAGATTTTCCTCCACCTGGCAAATGAGATAGAAGCACCCTCAAAGATAATATCATTTCTATGTCTCCAAATCGCCCATGCAGCTATAATCACAATTTCTCTAAAGATGGTATTTCCAAAGGATTGCCGAGCCTGTATGATCATCTCAAAAGGCTGTAAGTTGGTGTTCCATTGGATCCCAACAAAATCCAACATGCCTCTTCCAAATTTTCAATGCAGACAGCACAATTGTAGGTAGCTAGGTGCATGTTTTTCCTTTTCAAGAGTCCTCTTGTGTTCAATCTATCCCGGAGAAGTAACCAGAAGAAAAATTTGTGCTTATTTTGTACTCTAGACTTCCACATCCATTTAAAGAGTGGGGATGCCGGCATGGTACCTGAAAGCTGTTTATAGGCTCTTTTACTAGAGAAAATAGAAGATCCCCAAATGTAAGACCGGTCATCATTGAGGGTATGGCATCTTTGGATTTGCTGAATTAAACCTTGCAGTTCTGACCATTGCTCATTAGCAATAGGTGATAGAGGTAACCAGAAAGCATCTGAGACTGGCACAGCAAGAAACCTCTGCACAGAAATATTGTTATTCTTGGCAAAACTGAATAGCTGTGGGAACCTCCATTGCAATATCCCAAGATTCCATTGATCCTTCCAGAAGATGACAGATTTACCATTCTGTATGTTACAAGTTGCTATCATCAAGAATTTATCAGCCAATGCCATAATATCTTTCCACCAGAAAGAGCCAACACCAGAGCGAGCATGTGGTGGTGAACCTCTCTTGTATAAGCAATTCCAGGTTAAATGTACCCATGGAAGATCAGCATTGTTATAAAATTTGTGGAGAAATTTCAACAGTAGGGCAGTATTCTGAGTTTTGAGATTAATAATACCTAAACCTCCTTCCTCCTTTGGTAAACAAGCTGTTTTCCACGCCACCAGGCAGCCACCTTTTTTGGTCAGATCCCCCTTATTCCATAGACAATGTTTTCTATATAGATCCATCTGTTTCCGAATCTCAGTTGGGATTTTCATGGCACAAAAATAGAAGGTTGGCATGGCTGAGTAAATTGAGTTCACCAAGATCAATCTACCAACATATGAAAGAAGTTTGGTAATCCCCATCAGATGCCTTTCCATTCTGTTCAAGATGGGAATAAAAACCTCAGGAGATGGTCTCGTGATGCCCAGAGGGAGGCCTAAATAAGTAAAAGGCATTTGCCCAATTTGACAGCCAAGAGCTTGTGCAAGATCCTGCATCTTTGAATCTTCAACATTAATAGAAACAAGAAAGATTTGTTGAAGTTGACCCTAAGTCCAGTAGAAGTTGCAAAAGAGTGAAGATCCTTTAGGTGAATAAGCTGTGCATGATCAGCAGGCAAAACTATCAAAGTATCATCTGCATACTGAACAATAGGGTAATCACCTCCAAATTGATCACCAAGTGGATGTTTAAGATGTCCTTTTTGAGCTGCATCATTGACAACAGACTGTAAAAGATCAGCCCCCAACACAAAAAGTAAGGGGGATAAAGGATCACCCTGCCTAACCCCTCTTTTGCATTTGAAAGGTTTCCCAGGAACTCCATTTAGCAAAACAGAAGAAGTGCCTGAACTAAGGATTGCCTTCATCCATGAAACCCATTTATCAGAAAACCTTTATGTTTTAAGACCTGGAGAATAGCTTCATGCTCAATCTTATCAAAAGCCTTTCAAAATCCAATTTCAGGAGAACAATTTCTTTCTTAGATTTGTGACATATGTGGAGGAACTGAAAAGCCCAAGCTAAACAATCTTGTATTGTCCTTCCCTTGATAAATCCATACTGATTGGCATGCACTACTTTTAGAATAACCAACTGCAGTCTATTGGCCAAAAGTTTTGTCAAAAACTTCAAAGAGTAATTCAACAAAGAAATAGGTCTATAATCATTTATGCTCTCTGGATGCTCTTTTTTTGGAATGAGAGTAATGAAAGAACCATTGATGCTTTCCAAGTTTATACTTCCAGCAGCAAAATCATTACAAAGTCGAAAAATGTCATCCTTGATTATTGGCCAACATTTCTTGAAGAAAAGGCCATTAAAGCCATCAGGCCCAGGAGCATGGTCAGCTAGGCATCTCCTTTAGGACAGAAATTATTTCTTCACTAGTGAAGGGGCCATCCAATTCTGGCAGGATCAATTACTGACAGTAGATCATTCAAGTCATATAAAATTCCACTAAACTCTGAAACACCAAGCCTTTCCTTATAAGAGTTCCATAGTGCACCTGCCTTCTGCTCATGATCGAAAACTTGTGTGCCATCAGGTAACTTCAGGCTCGAGATGAAGTTTCTCCTATAAGAATAGGTTGCCATAGCTTGAAAGACACCTGTATTTTCATCCCCGAACTGAACCCATCTGGCTGTATTTCGTTGCTTCCAATAAATCCTTTTAGCCTCTAGAAGCTTTAAAAGATGTTTCTGCACCACAGTCCTGAATGCACTTTCAATTGGGCTTAACGACCTTTGATCCTCTAGGCCATCCAGCATGCTTAAAACAAAATTACAATTATTAATGAGCTTGCCAAGCTTTGACAGTTCTCTGCTCCAAGCTCTGAGGCCTGCACGAACTTGTTTAAATTTCCCAGCCAGTGTCTGAGCAGCATTAGCAAAATAAGGCGTCGTCGTCCAATGTAAATTAACTGTCGAGAGAAAGTTAGGGAAATCCACCCAGTAATTCTCAAACCTGAAAATATTAGCTTTGGGAATAAAAGTCCCTATCTTGATTACATACGGGATGTGATCAGAGATCGGACGTCCCAATGCTTGCACTGTTGTAGCAGGGTAGGAGAGAGCCCATGAGGTAGAGGTGAATACCCAATCGAGTTTTTCCATGAGAGGATCAGCCTGCATATTGCTCCAAGAATAGCTTCTGCCTTGAAAGGCAATGTCAACCAGGTCTAAATGATGAATGAGATCGTTGAAAGCCAGCATATCATTCATATTACCACCCGAGCGATTTCTATCTTCAGGCGAGCGGATTAAATTAAAGTCTCCAGCCAAGATCCAATCTTCTATACCAGAAGTATCAAAATTGTATAGCCAGTTCATAAAATCAGCTTTCCCAGAGGCAGGCGAGGGACCATAAATATTTGTGAGGTGAAAAGATTTCCCAGTGAAAGAACAAGAAAACTTAAGTGTAATTGAGTAGGAATTTTCGAGGACCAAAGAAGCAGAAAACGAACTAGGATTTCCAGACAACCAGGAGCCCACCCGAAGCTCCCACAGATGGCGAAAAATCAAAGTGATTTAGGTGGCGAGGACAGAAATTTCTCAGGTAACTGGAATCAAACAATTCACGCTTAGTTTCCTGGAGGCACACAATAGAAGCCGCTCCTTCAAAAATTTTATCCCTTAAGGCATCCCATTTTTGCTGAGAATTAATACCCCGGACATTCCAAACCAAAATATTAATTGCACGATGATTACTCATAATGGAAACAGGGAATGGCCCAGCAAGCACCCAATATCACAGATATGAGTGAGAAAAAAGAGAGCAAATAAACCAGCAAGCACAACCATCTGAGATTATCGAAATGAGTTGGGTAACAGAGGTTCACAGAGATCAGCCACACAGGGCAGTTTAAGACAAAAGCTTGGTAACATTCCGACACTAACAGGAGTTTACTAGCACACAAGCCATTACCAAAAGGTCCAACAAAAGGCAGAGCTAAACAGCGCTTAGCCATGCCAAACACATGTCTTCTATTCTGCATCATCTTCATCAAGCTCAAGGAGAAGAGCTGGAGAAACAGCCTCAGGCTGAATCTGAAGGAACCTAGTAGCTATCCCTTGGATGTTTTCCATGGAGAGATGTGGATCCGTGGCCGTAGGATCAACTGGCGCAGCAGAGTAGAGACTTGGGTAAGCAGCCGCCTTGGCCTGGCTCTCTGCATCACGAAAGCCACCAACATCTGGATTGAGGCGCAGGCTACGCCTGACGAAGCTTGACTCGAGGGGCTCACGAAGCCTGCGACGACGGCGCTTGCGGGAGGAAGAGATCGGTCCTTCAACTTCCTTGATCTCCTCGTCATCATCACTGACAGAGTAAGGCACTAAACCACCAGGTGGCAAGGTAGGGCCAATGATCACCCGAGGGGTAAGAGGCTCAACCTGATCATATGAGATAGAGGCCAAGTACAAACGAACATCGGCATCAGCAACATAAGATGGAACGATTGTGTCAAGATCAATGATCAGTGAAGTAAGATGATTAAAAGGTGAAAAATAAACTGAAGAAGGCATGTGAAACAGGAGATTTAGAGCAAGGAACACCTCATTATCACCAAGAGCCAGCTCAACCTGAACTGGGCTGGGGTTCTTCACATGAATCATCTCCAAATTCTGAACAGGGATTTGCTGATTCTGTCCAGGAACATCCAGGTTCTGAATTCCAACATCTGGGTTCTGCTCAGGGACATGCTGATTTGCATCAGAAGCAACAGAACCACCAGCTCCACTAGCTACAGACATATCATCATCCCTTTGCTGATCGTTACCAGGACCATGATTCACTTCAGATCCCCCAGGGCCCATCCATCTCGGTGCAGGCATAGGATGATTAGGTCCATATGGGGGGTAATGGTCCTCATCACCAACAACTGTCACCCCAGAGCGTTTCAGAACAAAAACAGGGCAAGTCCAAGAACAAACTCGTGGTTCCAAACCAACTGACACAACAATGTCATGTGGGATTTCAGCTTCATCATGAAGATGCACTTTGGCAACAATTCTAGCATGGTTGTCTGTGTCATACCAGTATCTAAGCAGACCAAAACCAGCCAAGGCCTTAGATATCGCAGTATTTTTTCTAGCATCTTCCGGAAACATCATCACCATCAGCCAGATCTCCCGATCTAAATCCCTCATCCTAACATTCTCCCCCGCATCATGCTTAATGAATCTTAACTGATACTCTTGGCTGAATCGAATGATCTTATCCAGGAAACGTTCACGCTCCACCGGACTGTGAAAGCGGACAAAAGCATCGCCTATTGGGGAAGGCTGTACCTGAGCAAGATGAAATCCCATGGTCACGTTCATTTTGTTTAGGAGGAGCTATTCAGTTTTCTTTGTTGTCTTGCCCAAACACAGAGATGCAACTTGCAGCACTGGGCAACAGCTGCACCTGAAGTATCAAGGTTCTAGTTGCAGAATCATGCGGTGTGCATATGAGCGTATGATCTACGGTTTGGCCTAGAATTCTCAGAGCACCTGGCATGTCTTACCCAACAGTTGTATTAGGTGTTACTTGGCATATTTTCATGTCATGCAAATGATATGAAAGCTAGGCAAGATGTTTCTAGTATCAGATTTGCACAGATTGGCATTGGTATTACAGCACCACTACAAGCCCGCAAACTAAGCATAAAAAGGCCAGAAACTTCTAAGAGACCGCAGTTGCTTCTATTTAGTGTCATGAAAAGCTGTGCAAATCTGATACTAGAAAACGCTAATGTGCCGTGTGCATGTGCTGGTGGAGAGCCTTCCGCTTCACCTCTTTCGGTTTTGTCAAGAGTCAAAACTACCAGTTCCATATGCCAGTGGGGCAATCCTTTTGGTCCATATGTTTCTACTTCCATGAGTTAATAAAATTAAACCACCAAATAACCCAAGGCTAGTAGCTATCTTTCGTCCTTGGTATATACATGCTTGCTGGAAGATTGATAAATATTGAACTATACTGTTTAAAAAAAGAAAGAGAAGTATCGAACCAGCCTTTGTGTTTGAAAGGACAGAACTGCTTGTTACGCAATGAACAAGGCCGTATCGATCCAGATTTTGGGCTAATCAAAATGAAGTCTTATGTAACAACCAATTGTTGATAATTTCTGTGCTATAGAATCGATTGCTCTGGGTGGCAAATGACAATGGAAACTAAAGAATATAAAGACATGCAAGTATGCAACAGGCTAAACATTTAACATATACTAATATCATTCGCAATGTAGAAAAATGACTGCTATGGTATGGAGGTGGAAATGCAACATTTACATGAGAAATATCCGTGTCCAGAAACAATGAAGAGCGGGCCAATAAAAAGATTAACAGTACTCACACGCATTTGATCAAACAAAATGGCAGGCTGGCTGTAAACAAGGATTTGACAAAGCATTGCCAGCAGTTTGCGCCCACAACCACAACTTTGTCGGCTGCATTGGCCGCGGCCTCTTGCTTCTGCTTGTTGCCTGACCCATTTTCCACTTCCTCCTCCTCGCCCCAATTGCCGTGGGTCTTCAGAATCCAGATGCGGAAGTTGCCCTAAAAAAAAATCCAGATGCGAAGTGGTGACTGGTGAGCACAGGCGAGAGCGTCCGCCCGCGTAAATGTGTGTGGGCGAGCCGCCGAGCCGACGACAGCCGTGCGTGTGCCGACGATGGACCTTAGGCACAATTTTCTCTGTTATTGGGCCGTATTTATACGTCCACCGACACAAATATCTCCACAATGTGCGAATTGACTCGTAGTTTAATGATAGGGTGGTCTATTGGGATGCTACCCATCAAGGTTCAAATCATGGTGCTCGCACCTTTTCTAGAATTTTCTCAGAATTTACCGGCGCTTATGCGTTAAGTGGTAAGCGGCGTTCCCGTCGACAACGATGCGCCAATGATGACTTCGAGAATTTACAAATCTGTCGGATGCTCAGTCATTCGAAGGTGCTCATAGGGTAGAGTCTGCGTACGTGTGTGTTGTGAGCGTATCTGCGTTGTGCTGTGTAATTCTTAAAAAAATATATATCTCCACAACGTGAGTAAATTTACATGGCGCGTGCATATACATGTAACTATAGTGAGCAATTTAACTTGCCAAATGAAACAAAATAATTTTTAACTCCATACCGACAAAAAAAACATGCACATCTAACTTTCATTCCTTATTTGACATTTTAATTCTTTTTGTTGGTTAAGTTGGCTGAAACAACTAGCAAATCATCTCAAAAATCATGAAACTTTTTTTGGTCTTAGTTTAAATGGAGACAAACTCATTCCGCTTAAAACCACACATTTAACTCTACGGTTTTAAAGCTAAAATTCAGAAAATTATGTTGCTTTTTCAGCTTATCTAAATTTTATGGCCCCAAAATACATTAAAAAATGCTTAAAAAACAATTAATATTCCTTTAATTAAGTATAATGACTAATAAAATTATTTTTCATCATAAGTTACATAGACAATTGTGACGTTTTTTTATTTTTTATTCAAATTTTATGTTTCTCATAATTTTATATCTAAATTATGATACAAAATAATTTAGTTAATTATTGCATTAATGAGAGGAATTATTGTAATTTTTTCATAATTTTTTAAACCGTATTGTTGTCACGAAAATTCATGTAAATTTTATAAGTAGTCTAGTTTGGTAAATTTAGTTTTAAAACTATAAAGCTATATGTGTAATGTTTAGTAGAAATGAGCTTAGTCTCATTTGTCCTATTACTAGAATTTTTTTAGGTGATTTAGAGGTTGTTTTGCATGACTTAAGTCACAAACGCGATGAAAATGTCAAATAAGGTATAAAATTAGAGTTCGGTGTTATATTGGGAAGGGAAAGTTTTTTAGTGTTAAAAAAGGAATTGCGTTATCTTTCGGTGTCCAATAAGGCCCACAAAAGATATGCATAAGGGAACATAGTATGCAAATAACAAGAAAAGAGGTAAAAAGAAATAAAGCTGAAACAATAACTTTTATTTTGGGAACGATCTAAAATTTACTAGGGTAATTACTTTTTTCATTATTTGAAGAATATGATATATTTTATCAAAATAATACTACAAGAAATAAAGATAAAATAATATGAATTATGGTAAAGAGTATGCACACAAGGATTACAAAGAAAAAAATTAAGAAGATAAAAAAGAGATATACATGACAGGATCATGGAAAACACAAAAAGCAAGGGGAAAGAAAAAGAGAATGGAAGAGTAAGAAACATAGGATATAAGAATCGCCAGTAATGGCCCATCGGATGAAATCGCCAAATCACGAGGATGTCTCCCACACACATATAAGTTTTGCCGACTAGTAATAGCTCAATGCACCAGATCGTTATCTCCACTTCATGCCTAAGGGGCTGAATCACTCACATGGGCCTCTACCTCCGCATTCCTACGGACCTCTCGTGCATAGAGGTGACAAGAGGGCAAAAAAGGCCACTTTTGGTGATATGTAGCCGCTGTTGGTACTTGCTTATAGGAAAAAAAAAGGAAATGTTGATTTTAGACATGCATGCTACACCACTTTGGTTTGCACGCCTAGTCCAGCTGTCAAGTACAACATTTTCGGTGGCGGAAACCTCTAGAAGGTCGACCCCACTTTAATCCCCACCCCCCATATATATATTCCCTATTTCACTTGGTCTCGGTGTAAGAAGACGATGACTTCTAAAGGCTGGAAGAAGGCGATGTCTTTCAAAGGAAGAAAGCCATCGAAGAGCATAGCGACTCGTGTTCCGATGGCCAACAGATGGGCCGCGATGAGGTTAGTCCTCCTCCATTTTCTTTCTCCACTCTTAGTTTCTCTCTTTCCTTCCCTTCGTCCCTCACATCGAGGCACGATGATTGCTCGGTTAGGGTTAGGGTTAGGGTTAGATTAGATTCGATGTCCACCTTCTCTAGAGGGGTCGCTAGGAGGTTTTTTGGATTGGAGCCGAAAGGGATAATATGGTGTTGGAGGGAAGCGATTGGATGGTGGAGACATCAGTGCGTGTGGAGCTTGGAACCATTTGCATCGATGGTGGGAGAGGACAATGGTGGTGGAAGAAAAGGTGAGCAACTTGTTTGGTTAGTGGAGAATAGGGCGAAAGGACAAGGACGGTGCTCATGGTGGCTGAGATCTAGGCTCTCACTTAACCTCAAGAGAGGGGTTTTTGTGCGAGGAGAGGGCAACGGTGACCGGAGGGGGGCGGCAGCGGCGGAAATGGACAGCCGGCGGCGGGCCACGGAGCATGAGATGGGTAGTGAAAATTGAAAAGGAATTCCAATTGAAAAAGAGGCGTCGTGGATGATAATAGGCCTTGGGCCAATTTACATGCTGGCCCAACGACGACGAGCCCATGTAGCGGCACCTTTGGCGCGCGACAGGGACAGGAGGCCCCACGCTGGCTGCCAAACCGGGCGGCTCAGAGACACTTACGCGTAGGCCCCGGTAGAACCACAAGTGGTCCCACACGTCGGTCTCCTCCGACCTATAACGTCGTGCAGGCCAGCGGCCAGTGCTCTCGTTGGCCTGGCCCCTCTCCGCTCCTCGCCTCAGCGGCCGCCTCGGCCCCCTTGCTCTCCTCTCCTCTCGCCGCCGCGTCGACCTGCTGCGCACCTGCGGCCACCGCCAAAACTGAAACCCTACCCGACCCAGTCGGCGCTGCCGCTGCTTACTCCTCCCGCCCCTAGCTATCCCTCTGCGTGCCCGCGAGGCCCCGCGCCCCTGAGCTAGGGTTTAGGCCCCGAGCCCATGGAATTCGGGGCGGACAGCGTCCGGTGGCCGCAGCCGCGAGGCGAGCCCGCCGAGGCGTTGCCCCCGCCGCCGCCACCGCCGCTCGGAGACCGCGGGGAGGTTGCCTCTCCCCGCTTCGATTCGTCCCGTGCCCTCAGGTGAGCCGCGGGTCATACCTTGCTGCACTTTCGTATTCGTATCGACTATCGAGTGATGCCCTGTTACAGGCGTGCTGGAAAATTTGTTTTATATTGTTATATAGGTTCGTTTCCTTCATGAATTTTGTACTTACGGCTGGTTTTAGTTGGAGTCCACGTGACTGAAGTTGCTGAGTAAATTGTTATATGATTGAACGTAGATCTGACATGCTCCATTCTTCATTCGTGCGTGCACAGCTGTTCTTGTGACATTTTATGAGCGTGGGCTTGGCCAAGTTGTGATTTTGTTAGTAGCCTGTGGGAATCTGAATTAGAGCCTTATATCAGCAGTGGTGTGGAGAAATAATTTATTTTTGCACAAACCTGCAATAACAGGAAGAATTCTCAATTGGATTTAAGCATGGGGTGGTTGGTACCATCTAGTAGGAGGATGAAGCAGTGATGTCAAAGTTTTGTTTCAATACCACTTTCATTAAGTTTATTGAAGCATATGTTTTGGAATGATAGAGAGGAACAATTCATGCTTGTGGGATAGAAGTTTTTATTATCTTTGTGTATTGTCTTTTGGTCAAGATAAAGTCAGGAAAGTCAGGTCCAACAATGTCTTTAAATCTATATATTATTTTTTTGATGTTTTCTCTATTTGTTCAAGTGTATGTATATTGTTTAAAGTGTCATTGGCCTGCTTTAAGCAACTTGAGTACCATCCATGCATAGCTTGCTGAGATTGTTTGGAGGCGATAAAAGTGCACCTAATGTTTAGCCTGGCACGAATTAACAAAAAAATGTGTTTATTTCTGTACTCCTTTCCGCTTGGGAAAACTGTTTTGGTGGTTCTCATATATCTGTTTCTTTCCGACAGATTGATGAGAGAGCTTGGCACAAATGTAACAGAAGATTTGGTTGGGCTGATGCCAAATTTGCTGTCATTTTTGAAGCATGATGATCCTGCGGTTGTTAAGCAATCTATAGCTAGGGGGACAAATTTATTTGCTGCTGTATTGGAAGAGATGGCACTTCAGGTTGTTCTTTGTAAAACAGATATTTTATCAATGAATAAATCCACTGTTGTTGTAATTACATACCGTCGTGATGTTGCTATGGTTATTTGGTGATGTTATTTGCTTAATTGTTTCGGGAACGTCTCACAAAATCTACCGGAGTGAAAAACTACGCTACCAGAAATGCAAATTCCCCAACATAAAACCTAGTCTTCATAGGAAGAGTTCTCAAGCTCGAAATGCCAAGCATTTTTAACTGCAATGCATGCTGTAGTTGACTTAGTATTGAAGACAGTGTAAATCCAGCATTTTGTTGTTTTTTCCTGTTTCCATTTTGTCAGTTCATGCAAAACAGTAACAGCCATTGACTTAAAGTGCTGCTGATGAAAGCACTTTTGTCTGTTCTCAACTGCCAGCGTGTCAAGTGTGCATGCATTTCCTTTTGGTCATCCAAGAACTGAAGTTCACAAAACCTAGTCTGCTACCACTACAAGGCCAACCATTTCAGTTGTTTGCAGGGCTTTATATTCATCTAATGACCAAAACCTCCAAATCCTTGTGAAGCCTGCTTCATCCATTCATTCATTCTGGAACTATTGTTTCCCCCATTTTTTTTAAATATTTGCTACATTGTGTCCATGAAAATAATGGGGGCAAAGCAGATCTGATCAATCAAATGCTAGAATAGTATGGGCACAGAGCTGCATGGCAGTTTGGTGGCTATTTTTTGTATTTGAGAAAAGTCAGTTAAAAAAAATGACCTCCCTGTCCTCACTCAACCATCTTAAGTGGGCACCCGCATTAAACTGATAATAAATGTACTGGATTGTTTTTGTACTATTCATGCAGCCAACTTCATCCAGTTAAATGTTAGAAGGCTATGTTGTTGTTGTTGTTGTTTAGCTTATTGTCAAGTTAAAAGTGGTGCTTCCCAGTGGTATACATGATCATATCCATAAATTAATAGGACTGTTCGAATTTGGTAGGGCTAAGAGCAATATATTCTTTTTATGAAATATGATTGGGCAAGGTTGTAGAAGCTTGTAGATAAATATGTACCCCATTTGACTATGAACACATCAAACTCTTAATTTTATGATTTTTGCTATTGATTACACTGTACAAGTTAATGTATCATGTTCCCCATGTTTTTGAAAAATATGACGGGGTCTGGAATCTCTTGATCATATAAATCTGATATTGCTTTTCATGTCACATGTATTTCCTGCTTTGATTTGATGTTGCTTATAATGTTATCTTTTAAATGTTAGTAACTTTCTGCCAATAGAATCGTTCCTGGTACTCACTGTTCTACTGTAATTGTAAATCTAGATTAGCAAGTGTGGAAAACTTGAAGCCTGGCTTGAAGACATGTGGGCTTGGATGAAGCAGTTCAAAGATGGAGTCTGCGGTGTGATGCATGAGGTTTGGTTTAAGTGCAACTGCTGTTATTCTGTCATGAGTAGTTGACACATCATGCAATTCCCTAAAACTTTAAAAGTGTGGGGATCTTCGTTGTTGTATTTTCCTTGATTTTGTTCAATACCTAGTGATTTTGAGTCCCTAGATGATACCATTGTAACATTAGTGCTTCGTGGGAATATGACCAGATTTTTTTAAAAAAATGACATGTCTGAGATCAGATGCAATGGTTAGTGCTGTCTGCTGTGATTTCTGTGTTTATATTCTTTGTTACTTGCTGACACTATTGTTTGTGTGACATGTAACAGCCTGGACCTATTGCAACTAAACTACTTTCTGTAAAGTTCATTGAAACATGGATTTTGTGTTGCACATCTCAAGCCAACAGTGACCAAATACAGCCAACTGAAGGTACCATTTTCCAGATTAACAGTAACAATTAACTGTGCAATATTTGTTTCAGAGAAACTGGCTTTCACACTAACAAATTATGCCTTCACCCCACACAGGAAAAAGGAGATTTGATATTCCACGATTATCTCAATTCCATCCTAGCCTTGATCCTGTTGTTCTGGAAGCTGATGCACACAAAGCTCTCCTCCTCCTCCTGGATATTCTGCGATCAGCTTATGTTCATCGAGGGTCCTTCCTAGTTGGCATCATTAATTCGTAAGTATTTCCACCAGCTGTGTTGCATATATTGAGTAGAAGTGATTCATCACACTCCCATTGTTTCTTTATTTCCTCCTGTCTCATTTAACTAGCATCCTCTATGCATGACAATAAACATAAGTTTATTTAATGCGTGGCATCGTTTTCTAGCTGTCCACATGTTTATCCTGAATACTGAATATGTAAGCATTATGGAATAATTGAAATAGTTAGCCGATTGACTGGTATCCTACACTTTTACCATATAACCTTGGTTCTTTGTGATCCTCTGACCTCTTATTTTGGCCTCTGTTGCCTGGCCACTTAGTTTGGCCTTCGTGCATGTGTGGGTGCTTGGCTGCCAGCCCAGCTATATGTGGAGATCGGTATCTTTGAAGCTTGGGGCTGTGCATCTTTTCGTGCTGTTCATCTTACAAGACTGCACTGTCTAAGATGCGTTTGTTATTCTGAAATGTAATATATGTCATTTTCAGTCTTGCAGCGGTTGTAAAGAATCGTCCAAGTTACTATGATCGCGTGCTGCCGGTGTTACTTGATTTTGATCCTGGCTTGGAGACTGCGAAGGGTGCACATTCAGCAAGCCTGCGGTACGCCCTAAGAGCAGCTTTTTTGGGGTTTCTAAGGAGCCCTCACCAGGCAATGATTGAGGTGAGCTCATCTAATACAGGTTGCACTTGTAGGTTATGGATCAGTTTTCATTGATAATCTATCTGAATTAATGGACATATTTCATGCCTCAATGCAGCTAAAAGATTCTTAAACTGTTGCTATAGTTTATTTTTAATTTGCGACAAAATGTAACTTGGTTAGCTTGTTATAATGTTCTTACTCCAGATTGTGACCAAATAATTAATTGTAGGCCTCTAGCTGGATTGGTTAGATGGTGTGAGTAGCACTCCTTAGGTCCTGGGTTCAACTCCCCGTGGGAGCGAATTTCAGGCTGGGGTTAAAAAAAATCCCCTCATCCGTCACCACGCCAAAGCACATGCGAAGGTCCGGCCTCTAGGCCGTAGCTGTGGTTGGTTTGGGCCCTCCTACCTCGCGAGCCCAGTGGTTGTCTCATAAGGGTTATGGGCCCTGTGTAAGGGTGGGACTCTGTTCGGGGGTTTTCTCGACCTGCGTGAGAAGGTCTTTCTCTTAGCAAATGCCCGCTATCTTAGCCCCTGTAGGTGGAGTTTTTTTTTTCTTCTATTAATTGTAGCCCAAATACAATGATTGGTTGTAAACATTGCTCCTGAAGATAGAGGCGTGATTGTCTTCGTGGCAGCCTCTCTCATGCATGAGGTTCATATGTCAAATACTCAGCTCTAGTATCTTTTGATTACAAATTTGTAAGCTATTCAGCCTCCTTTCAGGGATTACTCCCATCAAGAGGTCACACTTTTCCTTCTTTTTTGATCTGGAATCTGTCTTAGTTGCCAAACAAAAATGTTCTTGGTTGATCTTCCTGGAATTTTTTATATGCAGTTAGGTGTTGTTTGCATGTGTTGTTGCGCTAACTGTTGATAATAATCAAATAAACTGACTAATATGTTTATGAGCTATTTTTTGGAGACTTATCTTGTTTCTTGTAAGGTATCCTACTGCAGTTTACCTAAGTGTTTGTTTAGGATTTACATATCCTATATTTTTTTTTGACATATATTACTTGTCAACCTAACCAGAGACTTTCTTCTCTGAACAGTCCAAAGACATATTGGTGAGGCGGCTTCGTGCTCTCAGCCCTGGTGAGGCAATGGAACAAAATATTAGGCAGGCAGAGAAGATGTCTAGAAATATAGAGCGTGCTTTTCGTGCTACCAAGGTATGCTTACACAGTCCGCATCAATGGATTCTATAAGTTATGTGCTGTTGTCTCCTTTGAAGAATTTAAGCTGTTTTCTCATGTCACAGGATGAGTCTGCAGCATGGGAGATTCCTTATGGAGATAATAGGAAGAAACCTGCTGCTAGATCAAGTGATGTTCTTGCTATGTCTGATGGCATAGCTAAGAGAGCAAGATTTGACACATCTGCTACTTCAAATATGCCAGTTCTGGGATCCTCTGATTATTCTGATATGCAGGCTGACAATGATGCCAATGTGGGACATTTGTCTGATCCAGCCATTTTGAATAGTGATGTGTCTCCTGTTGAGAAGATGATCGAAATGTTTGGTGCTTTACTTGCTGAAGGAGAAAGAGGAGCTGAATCCTTGGGCATGCTTGTCTCAACAGTAGAGGCAGATGTCATGGCTGACATTGTGATAGAAACAATGAAACATCTACCAGGAGTTTCATTCCCTTTAGCAACAAATAATGGTGTCCAGAAACTGAATTTTAAATATTCCTCTGGTCCCCTAACAGAGAATCTGCCAGTCAATTCAGACTCATCACTGTTCGCTTCACAATCGACACCTGCAGTTGATGGAGTGAGCATCTCATCATCTGATCCCTTTGTTGTGCCTGGTGTTCATGATTCTAAGCGTGATCCACGAAGGGTATGATCTATCTTTTGGTGATTTTCTGGTTGTGTTTAAGTAAAGTCAGCAGAAATGTCTATTCTGAGGATACTAATGTCTTGCAGGACCCTCGTCGTCTCGATCCACGGCGAACAGTTTCACCTGCTGCTGTAAATCCGGTACAGGTGAAGGTGGAAACCAATAGTGTGCATCAAACAGATAATTTGCCAAATACACTTTGTTCCAATTCTGGGAAGGCTGAAAACTATTCAGATTATTCGAGAGATTTACCAAAAAATGAAGATGAACATCACTCAGCTTATCAACCCAGTCAAGCAATCGCCATAGACAAGTCAGAGCTTTTGGATGTTGCCACTGAACCGGAGCCAACCTTTGAAGTTGAGGCACCAGTGGATGTCGGAATTCATTCTTCTGATGTTGATGAAGAGACGCCGAATCCCGTGTCTTCAGAAGTTACTTCAATTGATGAATCTGATAGTTTGGATTTAGAGGTTGACCCCTTTTTACCAGTACCTGAGGCATCAACACCGGAGGACACCAATCATGACTTGCCAGTTACCACATCTCATTTGGAACTAAGTGGCAAAGAGAAATCCTTATTAAACAAACTAGCCATTGAGCGGATAATTGGTGATTACAAGGGAAATAATATCAATGCCAGATTTTCTTTGCTTGCTCATTTGATTTCCCAGGTATCATTTCATATCGTAATCTTTAGTCTTGTACTCCCTCTGTTCTCGAATATATGACGTTTAGGACAATCACTTTAGTTCATTTTTTAACTAATGAGCTTGTCCTAAATGTCATATATTTAAGAACGGAGGTAGTACATATTAGGGCTTAGTAATTTAGTTTTTGAAATCTCTTTTGTTTACTTGCTGATTCTTCGAACGTAGCTTCAGTAGTTTGTTCTCACACTACTGCCTTTTCCATTTATCTGTTTCTTCGCAGAGTGCTGATGATGATAATATTATGGATTTGATTCAGAGGCACATTATCTTTCATTATCATGATCAGAAGGTACTTTACTAACAGTGAATTATATCCACTGTTTGGTGTTACTAGCATTGTTGTAACCAGAGCAAAAAGCAAAAAGATCCAAATTTTGACCAATCAATTCACTGTGAATTAACATTTGGTTGAGTTTAGGATCTGTATTCGTTATTCTTGTTTGGATTATAATGCACATGTAGATCATGTTATGTTGTCAGATGTAAATTTATACATTAAAACTGGGATCATGCTAGTACTTTTGGTTGTAGTGAACTTGGCTGGAACCATCATGACCAGCTGGTCATGAGCACAATACTAAGCTTGAAGTCTCAAGCTGATGAGAAGATATTTGGTTAAATATACTCACATGTGCATACATTAAGCCTATTAAAGCCAATCTCATTCTTCTTTTGATCTTTCATACATGTGGGCAGTTGTCGTTACTACGGTTCAAATGTGGAGTGTTCTTGTGTCTTCTCTTGCTCATTTCTGCTGAGCTTGACCTGTTTAAGTGTTCATCAACTTGGGCTAACGCTGTTAATTGAGCACATTGACAAAACAGATTGTTGTCAGACATGAATTTAGCTATGTTTGAGCTGGTTAAGCTTATGTTTGTCATGTCGGTCTTCATTGCCAACTCCGAAAGAAGCATGCTTCATATTAGTTGTCTGGTAAATTCCCTCATAAGATTCTCACAGCTGAGTCACATCTTTTTGTAGGGGCATGAACTGGCAATGCATGTGTTGTATCTGCTGCGGAGTATGAATGTTGCTAATTCGCCAGGAAGTTCTACCTCCGCTTCTAAACATTATGAGAAGTTCTTTATATCACTTGTAAGCATGCTCATCATTGTCAAGTCTTATTGTTTATTCTTTCTGATAGAAATATGGAAAGAAGTAACATTCGTCATTTCCTTTGCTCTCATATCTAGGCGAGGTCCTTGATTGACTCAATGCCTGCTTCAGACAAGTCTTTTAGCAAACTTTTATGTGATGCACCTTATCTGCCTGAGTCTTCATTGAGATTACTAGAGGGTCTTTGCATGTCAGAAGACAACAGCCAACAAATAAAGGACGGGGATGGTGACCGTGTCACTCAAGGCCTGGGGACTCTATGGAGCCTTATCTTGGGTCGGCCTCCACTTCGCGATGTTTGCTTGGATATTGCTCTGAAGGTTTGCTTGTTTCCTTTTGAGCTTATAGAAATATAATATGATATTTTCTAAGTGAGCATGTCAATGGAGTTTACATAGTCATGTTGTCTTCATTTCTGTGTAATATACTAATATTTCCATTAACCTCAAGTGCAAGCATGCAGTACATGGCTCACATTCTGTGCTAGTATAATTTCCAATTCACAATAGTATCAATGGTAGTTCACAATAATATTATAAGTGTTTTATTAATGTGGCTAGTACATTATTCTGTGATGCACTTATTCTTTGTTGTTAATTGGCAGTGTGCCGTCCACTCTCAAGATGAAGTCAGGGGAAAGGCAGTTAGATTGGTATGGGAATAGCAATGCCCTATCTTTTATTTGTTTTGACTTGATATAACACTAGGCTATGTAATGATGATACATGCACTATATTGTAGGTTGCAAAAAGGCTATATGATCTGACATATGCAACAGAAAAAATCGAGCAATTTGCCACAGAGAGTCTGGTGGGAGTTGCTAATGAGCATGATGTGGACAAGGATATTAAGTTGAAATCCTTAAAAGAATCTACAGCTGAGGTAACTCTGAATGATTTTGATCTTTGCCGTGGTTAGACCTCTTTATTTGTCAGGATCTGCTAGGGTTGACAAAGAGGTTATGGAACATCCTAACTATTCGAATACTAATTTGAGTTCAGCAAATATATTCAAATTTCCTGTTGAAATTGTAGTTCCTGTTCATTTGACTTCATGATTAAAAGTGAAATATGGATGTGAATCCATCCAAAGTGCCGTGTCTTCTGTACTTTCATTTTTAATTTTAATTTGGCAAACTAACATATACATTATCGTGGCATGTTTTGGCTAAAAAATGCCAAGGATTATTTAAAACCAATGTACTAGCTCCATAAGCCTGTTGAAAGTTCAGCTCACATAAGCTGTTTTGGTTAAAAGAAAACATTTACTGATTGATAGGACAATGAGCTTGTCACTTGCTTATGAAACCTCCAATCTCTTGATTTTTGTCAAGCGTTTATTGAAGTTGATGATAGTGCCTGACTTGTTTTACATCTAGTAGTGTAGAATAGGGTGGGTTTCTTAAAATTTAGTTATTTGCAGCTCTCCTCTAATTCCTGTCACAGGGATAGAGTGTCTTAAGATTATTTTCAATACTTCCTGCATTTTGGTTGAATATTTCACTGATAACTGATCTTTCGTGAAAGCAGTTTGAGGTAGGCAGTCAGGAAACTTCAGCTAGCGGTTCTCAGATTCCAGATGCTGGGTGTTCTGAAAGTGGGTCATTCAAGACATCATTGGTTTCACTGAAACAGTCTGCAGTATCTTTATCTGAGGCAAAACGATATACTTCTTTGTTCTTTGCACTTTGCACAAAGGTATCCATTATGTGAATAGTATACTGCTCTTTTCTTTTCTTCTTTTTGAGAGGTGTTAAAAGCATTTTGTTTCTTCCAGAGGCCTAGTCTTCTTCAGTATCTATTCAATGTTTATGGAAGGTCTCCAAAAGTTGTCAAGCAGGTGTGGCCTTTATTTTTGCATTGTGCTAAGGTTTTCAAATATTGACTAATCCCTTAGATTCAAAATACATTTTGTTTTAGGATTCCTGGCGGTATAACTTTGACCACCAATATATATAGATTGATAATGCAACATAAATGCCATTAGTTCACTATAAAATATTTTTACAACATTCAGTTATGTTCCTTTGAAATGTCATATTTTTCATAGAAATTGTTGGTCAAAGCTTCACCTTGTAGACTGTGTCAATATCCTAAATGATATATATTTTAATCTGAGGGAATTTTGAATACAAATATACAATTACTGGCTTCTCATTGTGGTGCATTTTTATCCAGTGTATACATTGGCATATGCCTAGCCTGGTAAGTAATTTGGGGTCCTCATGTCCTGAGATGCTGAACATAATTCATAATCCACCTGAAGGAAGTGTACATCTTATTACCCTGGTATCACCATTTTTTCTCGACTTCTCTTTATACATTATCTCAATAAAATAGGTTCTATATGCTTATTTTTTGCTTTTCTCATTTTAAAGATACTGCAAACATTGACCGACGAGTCAACTCCTTCAGCTGACCTAGTTGCTGCTGTTAAACAATTATATAATACCCTGAAGGTATGCATACTTTCTGCCTGCGCTTTATACTGCCAAAAAAAAAAAAGACGGGAAGGAGCAGACAACACCCCGGCTTTATACTGCCTCAAATTTATTTGCTTGCACTTTTAACAGTTGTATGTTATTTAATGTGTTTGCTGGGTCTCGTGACTTTCTCTGGCAGGATGCATCTGTTCTCATTCCCCTGCTGCCATCATTTCCGAAGGAAGAGGTATTTGCTTTGAATTTTATCACACATCAAATGACCATAATTTATGGTGCTCCAACTTTGATCACTCAGTCTATTTGATATTTTTTTTGAGTTGTGATAAATGCAAATTTATTTAGGAGTTACACCACAATCTGGATGCCAAGTTAATTTGCACATACTAATTAATTTATGTTCGCTACCGTTTTGAAAAATCATAATTGATGTTTTTTGGAGCACTTCACATTTCCTGTGATCCTTAACAATCGCAACGATTTTATGTATGTCATACATTTTGTTTTCTTATCACCAATTATGATTTTCAATATTACTTTATAATTATATAATTGCATATTTTATTCATTGCATATATTTTCTCTTATTACACTGGTCTCAGGTATTGCCCATTTTTCCGAGGCTAGTTGATCTTCCTCTTGAGAAATTCCAAGATGCGCTTGCTCGGATATTGCAGGTGATTATTACACTCCATTAATAGTCATTACGTAGCCCCCCATTTTCAGCTTACAACAAAGGCCTGCCTGAGCTTTTAGATGTTATGGGGGGAACGTGTTGAAATATGAACATATGCGGATATGCCCTGTTGAGCCTAGATCTGATAGAAGTGTTGAATGGACGAACATGCTCGCTCTGTTTGAATTCTAATCTGATGCACCTGTTTTTGTTCTTTAGCATGATTTTTTATTATTATGGCTGAGACAATGATGTCAACAAGCATGCTCCTGTTGTCTTCTTTTAGTAATTCATATTTTTTCCTAACCTCTCAATTAAATAACTTTTAACAGGGAACTGCTCATTCTGGTCCAGCATTGACTCCTGCTGAAGTTCTGATTGCAATTCATGATATTAACCCAGAGAAAGATAAAGTTGCCTTAAGAAAGGTAATAACATTTACTAGCATTGTTTAAATATATCATGTCATGATATCCTGACATGTTATACTCAGATGGCGTGGCTCCTGAGTACCCTGTATAGTGAACTTGCCTTCCAAAATAAATATGGTTCTTTAGAGAAATCTATACATTTTTGGAACATTGTCTGAATTCCAGATTGTGCACCAAAACACACCCACATGCATCGTGTAAATGTGTGCCATGTGTTTTTATTTATTATCATGATTCTTTTCAGCTGCTGATGGAGACTCATTTCAGGTCACAGATGCTTGCACTGCATGCTTTGAGCAGCGAACGGTATTTACTCAGCAAGTCTTGGAGAAGTCACTGAATCAATTGGTAAGCTTTACCACTGCTATCACAGTTCTATGCATCTTTTAGTTTCGTCTTGCTTAATTAGTTGGACTGTTTGCAGGTTGACAGGATACCAATTCCTCTTCTTTTTATGAGAACAGTTATTCAAGCACTCGATGCTTTCCCAGCTTTGGTATGTCGATTCTTGTTTTAATTTATGTATAATTAATTTGATCTGGTTATTTGTTGGGTAAATGCTTGCTAGCTAGTTCATCTGTTCCTTTTGGAATCAGTCCATACAATCTTGAATATACTATTAGTAGCTAAATGGTTACTCCCTCCATTCCAATTTACAGGTCGTTTTGGCCTTTTTAGGTTCATAGTTTTTGCTATGCACCTAGATATACTCTTATGTCTAGATACATAGCAAAATCTATGAATTTAGAAAAGCCAAAACGACCTATAATTTGAAATGGAGGGAGTACTTGCTAAGAAACCTATTGGTACTGTATGTGTTTGCTGATCTAATGCTGTATAGATTCCTATATTGTCGTCAACTTTTCTTCTATATTGTACACAAAGTCTGTAGTTCTATTTGAAAAACTATGAACAATTCCTTCAAGCCAGGTTGCATTGTTTTCTATTTTCCAAATTACTGTATTTGGGTACAGAACATCATATAGTCTGAATAACATTGTGTTTTAGATTTTCAGTTATCTGATCATCTTTGTTTATTCAGGTTGATTTTGTCATGGGAATACTCTCCAGGCTCGTCAATAAACAGGTCTGTCAATTTCCAGTTTCTCATGCAGCCATACTTTGTTTGATGACCTGTTTAGTTCCTATGCCGTTATTGATTGACCAACCAAGAATCCTGTAGCCTAGCGGTTGCAGTGGCCTTAGTAGCACCCTAGGTTCTCAGGTCATGGGTTCCAATCCCTGTGGGAGTGAATTTGAGGCTGGGTAAAATGAAAGTCACTCGCTAATTCCCTTGGTCAGCATGGGTGAATCGATCTGTGGTGGGCGGGCCCTCGTGTAAAGGGATGGTCGCGTGAGTTGGGCCTCAAAGCATGGGTCAAGGCCTGAACCGTAGGAAGTAATCTCTATGGAGTTAAGAGACGCATCAATTTGCGTCAAAGGTCCTAGATACATTACCGCTCAAGGTATAATCTTACCGCCTTCCGTAGAAATCGTTGATACGGGGGTGGCATCACCATGTATAAGGGACCAGCTTTCGTCACTTTTCTCGACTGGGCTTTGATTGAGCTCTTCTTAGTGAAATACCGTGGGGGTGGTCTTTCCCCCACTGGCCGAGTTTTTTTATATTAAAGCATAATCAAAACCCAACAAAGTTGTTCCATAGCTATGTTCTTGCATAGAGAAAGAAGCTACTTGTACAGAGTGTTCTAATCCAGTTGGTGCTCATATATGAAGTTTAGAAACTTAATAGAGCCATTGTGCCATGCTGCCATGTTCAGCAGATTAGTTATCACTGAAGTGTGCTATATTATTGATTCATAATTTAAAGTTTTTGTGGGTAGACACACTGAACAAATTATCTTCTGTTTTTAAATGAAAAAGAAATATTGGGACGGAGGTCACTACATCACTTTTCTATTTCATCGTATTGAGCTCTGAGCCTTTGAGGTTGTTTTTCTTGCTGCAGATATGGAAAATGCAAAAGCTATGGGTTGGGTTTTTAAAGTTGGCATCCCAGACTCAGCCACGTTCCTTCGATGTCTTGCTACAGGTATTATCCTGTCATGTTAGCCAAGCATTTCTGGATATCTATAATTCTGTTTTACTGATATCACATCATGCTGCTATCTGTAGCTACCTCCACCACAGCTTGAACATGTGTTGAATAAGTATCCTAATCTTCGAGCACCTCTTTCTTCCTTTGTTAGTCAGCGGAACATGCATAACACCTTGCCCAGGTACATTTACAATATTACTATTACTCTATCAATGTTACTCAATTTTCATACATACCCTCTTTGATGTCATGAGCATCAGATACTTGAACACCATTAAGTGCTATAATCTTAGTCACCCAAACTAGCATCAGTTTCTTTACTTCTATCGGTTTAATGTGTAAAATTAGTGAAAATCTTGGGGGTGTTGCTTATGATAAATCAGGTCCCTTAAAAGAGAGTTTCTTTATGTGTTGGGTGTATTTGTGCTTCAATTGGAGTTCTCGGGGCTTGTAGCGTTGTCTATGGTATTCCAGGACTCATCTCCTTCCTAGGTTCTGGAGTTTATGGCGACCTTCTAATTTTTAATGCCAACAGCATTATGCAGGGTTAAGCACAGAAACTATAACTGCGATTCCTAATTTCCTTTGCAATTAAGAATTCGAAGTTGTAACAAATATCACCTTGAATTTTATACTTGTATTTTACTGGCCTTAATGGTCTTGAATTGTGTTCTGTTCATTGATGTATGTGACTTTTATCTCCTCAGTTTTGTTGGGGTTATCTGAGTATTCTATCAGTTAACCCATCAATGTTATTGTACGCTGCGGAATTTATCAAAGTATTCTTAATTTTATTCTTCCTGACATGCTTTATGCTGTGATTTCTCCTAATTGCAGACCGATTTTGAAAGTTCTGGGCCTCTTTAGCGAACCACAGCAGGCATCAATGTCATTTATGCCTGCTACATTACAGACAGCAGATGCAACCTCCTCTCTTCCTGGTGCAACCTTGATGTGAATACGATGTTGTAGTACCAAGCAGATGCACATACAGATCATTGTAGACTAGTGATATGGGCATGGAGCGGAGCATGGAGGAAGATTGCTGCCCTTCAGACATGTCTGCAATTTTGCGATGACAAGTGGCTATAAGCGACTGTGTAAGGAGATGTCCACAACAAAGAGATGTTGACTGGAGCAACCAAGATGATTGTTTGGAGTGAGGTTCAGTGTTTGTTCTCCAAGGTTTGATTCATTGAATGGACGTCAATCCAAGTTGTATAGTAGCTGTAATATTATGGCAAAAATGCAGTCCCATCGCCGTGGTTTGGGAGCCCCCTCAATTGCAGGCCGAGGCAAAGCAAAAGGATAGAGCTTAGGTTGTATACAGGAAACTAATCCATATTACCTGATCCTCCATCATTGTCATCATTGTCTTCCATGAAACAAGGAAGTCGGATCGCAGGAGCTGCATACCTTTTTCATAGGGAGCCGGCATTTGACTAATTTACTCTAACCATTGCTGTAACAATGCCTGTGTACATTAGTTAATTTATTAGTTTGCTGCTAGTGTAAACATGGTATATCTGTTTCCATTTGTTTTGTTATGGTCTCTAGCGGCAATAGTACCGTCACGAGAATCCGCTAATCAAGAAAACAATAAATGGTGGCGCTATTAATGATTTTACATGGGGTTCCCGCATCATGTAACTCGAGTGGGTTACCCGTTGGGGGTTATTACTATTATGCTGATGTAATGATAAAGCAGATTTGGGTATAGTAAATTGCCCTCTGCTCTCCTGCCGCCGCATACAGTACCTTTTCACTCACGACTGATTACATACACGAACAAAATTGCGCTAGAATACAATTCGCTTTTGATCAGCTGCTTTGCGTTTCCATTAGTCGACCTCGTAATGTGGCGAGGCAGCATAAAGATATAGAAGTATAACCACGGTTTCGAAAGCATTAAGGCGAGCCACCACCGTCTTATCGCCTAGGTGACATCTAGACGGGCTAAGGTGAGACCTCAGGCGAAGCGAGCCACTGCCGTCTTGTCGCTTAGACGACGCCTTATGGAAGCCTTAAAAACACCAAATATAACACCAACATTAGCAGTTCTGTACATCTTCCTCTAGATCTCTGAACAAAGCTCGTAACTTCGTAAGCATAGCAGGCGCCACCGCAGTGTTGGAGTTGACGCGCTCTGAGCCTCGACGCTCGATTCTGACAAAACTCTGGAGTCTGGACGCAAGCATGAAATCCAACCCAACCCGGCAGGCCGGTACAGTCGCACGGAGCCAAAGGCCCGATCCGACACCGCAAGGGCCCCAAGGCCCCCAACCCCAACCCACTTTTAACGCCGCTGTTCCGACCCCGACGACGACCGCGCGCCGTCTCCGGTCTCCGCCTAGTCGCTCGCCGCACCACCCCCCTCAAACACCGGCGGCGGTCATGCCGCCTCCGCCGCCGCCGCAGCCTCCACCTCCTCCTCCTCCCCCGCCGCCCGCGGCGCCTCCCCTCAGCGCCCGCCGCCTCCCTCTCCCTCCCTCCCACCCGCCCCCAACCTCCCTCCTCCTCTCGCCGCCCTCCTCCCCCGCCCGCGCCCTCGCGCTCCTCTTCCCCGACTCCTCCGCCCACCTCTTCCCCTCCCTGCCCAGCCCCGCCCCGGGCGCCGCCTCCTCCTCCCCCGCTCCCACCCCCGTCCCCTCCCCGCTCGCCGCCGCCGCATGCTTCGCGCTCCTCCTCCCGTCCTCCCACCTCCTCTTCCTCTCAGCGCACCCGTCCCCCGCCTCCCCCGCGGTCCACCTCCGCGCCTACTCCCTCGCCCCTGCGCCCGCTTTCCCGCGCTTCGCGCCGTCCCCGCTCTCCTTCAAGCGCCACGCCTCGGCCTCGGGCCTGCCGCTGCAGGGCCTCCCGTTCGGCCTCGGCGTCCGCCTGGCCGGCGGGGTCAACGCCGTCGCGCTGCTCTCCCTTGCCGCCGCGCAGATCTGGGTGCTCGCCCCGAAGCTCGCCGCGGACGGGCGGACGGTGGAGCTGCACAAGTGCGCGGTCGTCGAGCTCGAGCCGGCGCGGCCCGTGTACGCGATGGAGGTCGCAATGGGGAGGCTGCTGCTCGGCGAGGCTGGCGGCGTGCGTGTGTTCCCGCTGCGGGGCTTGATGAAGGGTGGGAAGGAGAAGCAGGGGAAGAAGGAAGGTGCTGCCGGGGCTGCAGGAAGGAAGAGCGTGCAAAGGAAGAACGGGATGATGAATGGGTTGGTTGTGCCGGTTAGGCGTGGTATTCATGAGGGTGTTGGTGAAGGAGATGCTGTTTCCACTTGTGAGTACTTCACGCCTTGCTTCTGTTCCGTTGGTCCCGTGTCATATAATCTGAAAACTGCAACAAGGTTGCTTTGGATTTACATTTGCAAAGCGAGTCTGACTGAAGATCTAAGTTAGGTGTGATATGCAGGGGATCATTTTATTGTCGATAAATGCTGAACACTCTACTAGTGCGCTTTTACTTAGGATATTCGAAACATACAATATATTGGGATCAATTATCTCGGATACATCTCTAATCAATTTAGGACGTACAATTTTCTTTTCAACTGCAAACAAGGGAGGTTACCATGTTTGCGTCCCTTATGTTCATGACCCAGCACTGTAGTTATCTCAGTCTGCATACCATGTTTGTTGGGAGTTTTATGTACGAACTGCTAATAGACTATAGCTGAAAGTTTCAGAGAAGATGGATATATGAACTATCAACTATGCATTAATGTCGTTCTTCTAAATGTCTTGTGTTCATAGTCACTAGTAAGTGCTCTTATGTATATTTCATGCCAATTTATTAGAGGCTGTTATGTGCATCTAAACTGTCACTTTAGTAGATACCAATCATAATTAGAATAACTCTGCCAGTGGCTCTCAGGCTCTGTACTATGGGTATATATTGTTGTTTATCCTGAGATGGTGATCACGGCATGCACTTGTCATGAACTATTGTCCTCGGAATAAGAGGAAAGAAAGCTAGGCAATCTTTACATTTAGACCTTTTTTATGTTGTATATCAAGCAAATACGAAGAATAATTACTGTAAAATGTTTGGGGATGAAGCAAGTTCAGACATCCATACTTCAGAGCTTGATACCGCTAGAACTATGTGGAAATTATCATTATGACCTAACCATGTCACCTGTGCTGGATTCTACAATAAACTGTAAAGGTTATACTGATACTAAGTAGAATCATACTGCTACTGAACTTATAGGCATATTTACACACTATCAACTAATATGGGGACAAAATTATTCTTTCCAGGTAAGCTCACAACTTTGAGGGTAAAACAGAGTTCAGGAAGCTATTGCCCTTTCCTATTGGCATCTCAAAATGATGATCATAACTCGAAAGGCAGCATGGAGTTGCTGAAATTAGAGAAAGCAGTTTCGATCCATCCTTTTTCCAAGAACAAGTTTTTGGTACTGGATTCATATGGATTGTTGCATGTCTTCAGCCTTTCAACAACAGAAATGGGCTCAGGAGCTGCCAGAAAGCAATATTCTGAAAATATCCAGACATATCGCTTGGATTATCCCATGAAAGTGCAACTGTCTGCTGTCTTTCCAAGTAGCTCTATAAGTGAGTTTTGTACTGAATTTACCGTTTTCTTTCACATTATGGTTTACTTCATTAATAAATATGTTCAGAGTGTTTGTGCAGAAATGCAGATTTTTTGGGTTTCAGATGGTGGGCATTCTGTACATGTAATGTCAGCACTTGATATTGAATCCACTAACGGGAATGGTGATGGTGTTATTGGAGAGCGAAAGCTAGCGACTATCAAGCTCTCAGGTTCTGGCATTCACCTACTTCTTCAATCATATATCTTCTGTCAAATATATTATTCTTAGATAGCCTAATTTGTCCAGAATTTTTTTTTGTGTTAATGAAGTGATATTTTCATGGTTGCTATGTATAATTTGCATCGTGACTTTTGTTTGGTTCCTCTGGTGCTAACCTGTTAAAAAATATCTAATGGTTGGTTCACATATGTTTTCGATTGATTGATGTACTAAGGTCATTGTGTTAATTAAATCTTTTTGTGTCACATTTACATTACATCATAAGGTGATTCTAACTATGTTTTCATGCAGCTATTGAAGCAATCTTTACTAGTGAAAGGGTCCAGGACATTGTACCTATCTCGAAGGATTCAGTCCTTATCCTTGGTCAAAGTAAGAGGAGCTTTGGTGTTTTGGATATATTCGTTTCGTTTTTTCCTTTTTGAATTTCATAACCGGATAAATATTATGTTGCAGGCAGCATGTTTCTGTATGGAACTTCTTGAATTTGGCTGTTTGTCATGTGTTGTATGTATAATAAAATAAAAATACATTTCACTCTATTCTTTGAGTAATTGCTCCAGTAACTCACAAGTTTCATCTGATTTCAGGGTGGAGACATCTCTGTTCTTTAGAGCGTGAATTTGCAGCTTTGGATGTGGTTTTGGCTAAAAACAGGGTGAGTTCATTAATTATGAACTGTTTTATAATTCTTTACATCTGGTGCAATTCTACCTTCTAATGCTTCCTCCCCTCTCTTCCGAACTGAAGTTTTGGTGATTTTGAAGATGAACTTATCCACCTGTCTTTGGAGTCCTGAGCTATTTATTAATCACTGTAAGGAGGTGAAAAGCTCGTGACTTCCACAGCAGCCATCAAGAGTCGAAAGGTGCATGATT
Organism: Urochloa ruziziensis; assembly: GCA_015476505.1. Lineage (NCBI taxonomy): Eukaryota > Viridiplantae > Streptophyta > Magnoliopsida > Poales > Poaceae > Urochloa > Urochloa ruziziensis. The sequence goes on along the minus strand of CM027122.1, from coordinate 47,319,642 downwards.
CTCTACCTCATATACTGGTTAACTCGAAAGCTTGCAATGCCATGTTTCTGCGTGCCTCATGGAAACTTTTGAACAGATGATGTCAGAATGCAGAGACCATGCTACAATGGCCCTATTTTGCTCGACATGGACATTTACATCACTGGGGCAATTCTTGTTGATATGACTTAAGCCAATGCTGCAAAATCTATCCCCAGGATCAGCTGCCATGGAATGTGGATCACCACGAGATGTTCATTTCTGGAACTAAACATCTGGGGGCGCTGGACAGTGCTGTTGTAATTCAGAGACTGGACTACAGTGTCGTGGAGTTGAGGACTGGGAATGTGCTCCGAGGACATCAGGAAATGAATAATGTCATAGTCGTGTAAGGCCAGGCTCTCGCCAGGTCAAATGCTGAAAGGCGTCCAGGAGTGCGCTGTACTTTCTTGATGTGGCATGACCGAGTGAGGATGTGACGACGAGTTGTGTTTTCTTGCTTCTGAAACTGGAATGCAGTTATGTGTCTTTGCATTGTTTTTTGCTACTGCCTTGGTGATGTTCCAGCATTCATTTTGGATATTGTTCATAGTTGTGCAACCTGATATCTTTCTTCACATGTTGAGCTTGTGCGCTTTACATCGCGATGTGGCGCTGGCTTGCTAGCCGAGGAGCACAGATGCAATCCATCTCTCTTTGCTATCACAAAGGAAAAAGTCTATTTTCGGCCATCGAACTATCGCTTCGGTTTGGTTTTGGCCATCGAACCGCAAAACCAGAAATCTTTAGCCATCAAACTCTCAATACCGTTCAGATTTGGCCATCAGACGGTTTTAGCGAGCGGTTTTGCTGATGTGGACGCAATGTGTCGGTGGGGCCCACATGTTAGAACCCTCTCTCTCCTCTCTTTTCCTCCTCTCCCTCCCCCTCTTCCTCTGCTCTCTCTTCCCTCTCATCTCCCCATTCTGGCGCCATAATCCCACCGTCATCGCCGCCCCCTCCCCTCGATCTGCCCACATTGGGCAAAGCTGCAGCACCTCGCGGTTGAGAGCTCCGGCGGCGGCCAAGAGCTTGCGGGCGGGAGCTCCAACTGCAGCAGCCAAGAGCTCACGGGCAGAGGCTCCTCACGTGAACGCAACGGTCGGACGGTGATGCCCTAGGGGTGGCGCTGGCGCTAGGTCGGGGCTGGCACAGGGATGGCATAGGGGCTTAATGGCGCGGGGAAGGCAGTGATGGACGACGGCGGGGGACGGCAGCAGCCGGACGACGCGGGGGACAATGGCAGTTGGCGGCCGGAAATCCGTCTGATTCCGGCGGCATAGTCACTAAAGCTCGTCGAGGAGGGGTTTGTGGCGGAGCTGCAGAGGTTGAGGAGCTTCACGTGCGTGGAATCGACGTCCGGTGTTGTGTGGCCGACGAATCGGCTCGGCGAGCAAGCTGAGCTCAGTCATGGCGGACGGGATGCACGGGCGGCGGTGAAATCTCTGATTCCCGATGCTTGAGGCTTGGCTGAGGCTTGAGTTGGAGTAGGAGGGTGCACGTGGGACGGCAACGGCGGCCGAGGGGAGCGCAGGGGCGGCCGGAGGCGTGGGGGGTGGCCGGCGCAGGGGAAGAGAGGACAGGCAGAGGAGAGAAGAGATAGGAAAGAGAGAGGAGATAATGAGGCTGACATGTGGGTCTCACTGTTATGTGGCATTCATGTCAGCAAAACCACCCAGCAAAACCACATGATGGCCAAATCTGAACGGTATTGAGAGTTAGATGGCTAAAGATTTATGGTTTTGCGGTTCGATGGTCAAAACCAAACCGAGACGATGGTTCAATGGCTGAAAATAGACTTTTTCCTATCACAAATTACATGCAGAATGGTCCGCCTTTAGTTGGCCTTCTAGCAACGTACTAACTGATTACTCCAAATGTTCCATGCCTTTACGATTCAGCATCACATAAATGCATATGAACAATTGAACTCGATTTCATCTTGTGCTGCATTCTTTTATTTCCCATACGCATACTATGCTAATATGCAATATTTTTCTCTATAAGCAATTAGCCATATATTCAAATAATGTCAAAGAAAAAAGTTACAACATCGCCCGCATAGGCAAGTAACGCTTGCAAAAGAATGTACAAATCAGGGTAGTAACATTTCCCGAATATGTCATCCTAAATTGAGAATCGATATCGGATCTACTGCCAAACAAGTTTGTACCGTTCGTTGGATTAAATTTTCTAGACAGATTCGTATGAGCAAGAGATGAGATTTCACCTGATAGATCCATCTTTGCAATTCCTGTTACTCTTCCAGAATCAGCTGATAGGTAATAACTAGTACTACCTCCGTTCCAAATTATATATCGTTTTGGCTTTTCTAGATTTATTATCTTTGTTATGCACCTAGATAAACGATATGTCTAGATTCATAACAAAATCTATGAACCTAAAAAACTAAAATGGCCTATAATTTGGAACGTAGGAAGTACTATATAAGTAGGGAGTTATGTGACTGAGCGAACTATAATAAGTATATGGTTAAAGCCAGAATAAGATTTCGGAACATATCTTTGCGGCTGGATCATTATGCTATGGAATCTACCGTTAAAACCTGACAATAGGGGCGTAGTTGCATACCCTGTAGATTTGGCCCAATACAAGTATGCATCTGTTAGCCCAATGTATGGATCTGTTGGCCACGTATGAATAAGAAAAATCTGATGTCCTCCTGCCGTCATTGGTGCCCTACAGCCTATTGCCGCGCCCGCCCATCACGTGAGGTCTGAGATCGCGCTTTCACCGTTTCCCCCTCCACGACGCCGCCGTCGTTTTGCTACCCACCGGACACCACCAGCGGTGCCGCATCACGGCATCATCGCAGAGAAATTTCTAAACATGACACCCAATTCGCACGCCTTTCAAGATTTGACATTTGAAATCTCTCCATCATCGCAACAAGCGCAGCAGCTGCGCAAGTATATACGCGCGGCACGGCTCACAATCTGTTATAGCGTTCTTCCATCTGCTAAAAGGTGCAGCCGTGTAGGTCCTGTCTCCAATTTATTTTTTTACTTAATCTGATTCTTCCATTTTCTTGAAGGTGCAAACCTACAAGGCTCGAGCGCGAATTGCTTGCTGAGGACTGGCGTGGTACCCCAAACAACCAACAGCCGCCCACCGTAAGTCCCTGGCTCTTATTTGTTATCACCAGGATATATCGAATGTGATTTGAGTGCAAGACTGCTAGTTAATTCATAGAGTAGAAATAAACATAATTGTTGAATTTTAAACTTGGTATGCTATTTTTTTGAAAATATTTGGAATTATTTATTGAATTTTATAAGAGCCATACCGTTTATATATTGATTGTATCGAATTTGTACATGTATACCAAAAAAAAAAAAAATTGGCATGGGCATACCCTTTGGTAAAATCCTAGCTACGCCGGGGATTTTCATGGGATGGTACCAGACAAGCTGTTGCCGGAAAGGTAAAGCTTTTGAGAGAGAGTGTTAACAGGTTGCTAGATTACCGAATGTACTAGGGATGCTTCCAGTGATCATATTGTTATCTGCTATGAAGTATTGCAGCACTGTGCTGAGGTTTCCCGTGTAGGGATGTTGCGATGAACTGTGAACTGCTTATTGGCTTGATCTTGTTTAACATCACTACCACATAATTCATTGGCATCCTTTCCCCAGGTACAACGCGCTTGAGCAAAGCAAGGCCAACTCATTTATGGAGAGGGTTAGGTTCATATTCAAACCACTGAAGTTCTCTGGAGGAGGCATACTTGCACCTTCAGTACTATCTTGCAGCATGCTACTATCAACGGCAAATACTAGAGGTTGCGGCGTTGCGCGCGCGAACCTGGAAGGAGAAGATGGGGGGAAGCAGAGACGAGAATGGGAGAAGTCCAACGTGGCAGCTTTTCCGGCGCCGTGCGTGGGCCGTGTTCTTCCTTTCGGCCCGCGTGTCAGCCCAAGCGCTAGGTGGCCCAGCCCTCCACGGGACCACGGCGCAGCCGCCGTTCGGCTCTGGCCTCGGGCCTCGGCAAGACCTAGGACGACGGCGAGGAGATGCCCCACCGATGCCAGCTGGCGAACGACCGCAGCCGGCACGGCGCATCCGACCCCGGCGCCACCGAGTCCTTCGTTCTCTTTTCCCTCTTTCATTCCATACAATGTCGCTGGGCTGCATAATGTAAATGTACGGATTATGTTTGAGTTTTGGTGGACTCGGCCTGGGTCAGTAGGCGGACTGGTAATCGCAATGCTTGCTTGCTTCAGTAATCGGAGGCGAGTTGCCTTCCGTTTTGCTTTTGTCATTGCTCGGGCTTGGTTTTAAGGTTCCTTGTGTGGCCTGATAACTGAAACTATATACTCTCTCTGTCCTAAAATAAATGATTTTTTTTTCTTAACATGTGTGCTTACCGCACACGGCGCACGCTGGGTACGGTGGTGTGCCTACGAGGCACCTAAAATAAATGATTTGTTCTACAAAGAATGCAACTTTGACCTATCAAACACAAAAGACAATAGTCTCCGGAAGTTTCTCGTATATAAGACAAACCAATGTTTAGATATTTCTTACAAAAGGCAAATGGTAATTTGGTAATTTTACACCTAGTATTGGTTTGCGTGCCTTAACCTAAAATTGCATTTATTTTAGGACGGAGGGAATATGTTTCTGGCCCTTCGGATGGGGAAGACTAATTTGCGGCCACCCTGGAAGGAGCTGCGCGCGCTAGCCAACAAAAAAGCAGGCAGACGGGGCCACCCCTGCGTACGCATGCACATGCTCTCCTATAAGAAAAAAATTGTACAACATAAAGAAAAGTCTGCCAAAGAGAAAATTTACAAAGAAATATTTTTGCAGCAAAAATATTCAGCAACAAACTTTTGCTTGCTTGCGACAAATTTTGTCAGCGACTAAAAAAATTGAAAAAATTTGTCAAAATTTTTTTGACAAATTTTTTCTTGCTTGCTTACGACAAAATTTTTTAGTGTCGAAATTTTTGCAACAAACTTTTGCTTGTGACAAAATTCTCCAGCGTCAAAATTTTGTCAACAAAGTTTTGCTTGCCTGCTTGTGACAAAATTTTTGCAACAGAAATTTTTACAGCAATAAACTTTTGTCGGAGATATGAGGGGCACTGGAGCTATAGCACACGGCGGAGTGTGGGTCCGCCCACGTGGAGTTCATCATGTGCGGTGGGATGGGAGGTACAGGCACGCAGCGGCAGCGCAGCCGAGCCCAAGCTCCGAACCATGCGTTCGGACGCAATATTGAGATCGCGCCTTCGGATACACCTCACAGCCTCACAAGTCACAACAATGTCAGAAAAGAGAAAGCTGCGAAAAAGTTTGTTTATATTAGCACCTTAAAGTTTTTGTACCGTTCATATCGCATCCACTGCAGAGTAGTTTCAAATAGTAATACATTTTATATCATTACTTTCTTCTATCAGCAGCGTGTTACTTTTTAGGCAATACCAGAAATTACAACCACTGGTGTCCTATGGATTTATATAACAAGTAATGTTCTTCATATTTCATTATGGAACCAGAAGATTCGAAGATTGTAACCACCTTCTCCCTGCACTGAGTTACTTGCACTGGAAAAATATGCCAACTCCAATATTTCTTGATGTTCTGATAATCCTGCACAGCTGCTGTTTCTGTGATTTGAGCACCTTGACAATTGAATGCGTGTGGCCAGTACTTCTGAATTGAAGCCTTTATTTCTTGTCGACTTGTGCCAATGCTTGAAAAGTGTTGTTATCCTCCCAGTTCTTGCTGATCAGATTGCCTGGATTATCACCTGAATGTGGTAAAAGTTGGGAATATCTGGTGTTGTGTTGAATAAAACTTTACTTTCCAAGCTGCGAACTGTAGTTTGACTTGATCTTGTTTAACATCACTACCACATCATTCATTGGCATCCTTTCCTCAGGTGCAATTCTCGAGCAAAGCAAGGCCAACTCAATTATGGATGCCAGGCAGGTATGCAAGATGCTGAAGTTCTCAGTAGGCATACTTATATCTTCAACACCATTATTCAGATCAACAAGCATTAAGCTAATGTCAACAATATTTGAGAGTTCGTGGTGGGAATGCTTGACTAACCCACCTCCTCAAGCTCAACTCACCGGCAAACATTGGATCAGTTGGCTTTTTCCTTGTGAAGATTTCTAGGAGAACAATTCCATAGCTGTAAATATCACTTGCCCGTGATGCTTTTCCTGTTGAACCGAACTCTGTTCATTCCATGCCAACAAAAAAAAAAATGGCGAGCTTAAATAAAAACAAGGATACATGCTGCATTGTACATTGCAAGGGGCATTCAACCTACCTGGAGCCATGTATCCTACAGTACCAGGCATGCTTGTTAACGTGATGGAACTTTCATCTCCAACTAGTAGCTTGGAAATGCCGAAGTCAGAAACATGTGCAATAATGTCCTTGTCAAGTAAGATATTGGTTGGCTTTAAATCACAGTGCAGGACACCTTCATAATGCTGGTGGTGTAGGTACTCCATTGCCATTGCAACATCCAGCATAATGCCAACCCTTTGGAGGAAACTGAGTTGCCTCCCATCATTTGAGTACAACCAATCATCCAAACTACCATGAGGCATATACTCAAGAATTAGTGCTTTGAAGTCGAGATTGGAGCAAGTGCTAATTACCTTCACCAAGTTCCGGTGCCGAGCCATTCGTAGTACACGGCACTCTTGTGTCAAAGCTCTTCGGAGCTAATTCATGCTGCATGTTTAGTACCTTTATTGCGATCACAGATCCATCATTCAATTCTCCTTTGAAAACTTTACCAAAGCTTCCAGCCCCTAGCAAGTTATCATCAGTGAAGTTACTAGTTGCACACGGACAAGTTCGTTGTACGAGATCAAATGATAGTTCAACAAGTCCGTGTCTGAGGGTACTGTCATCTTTCTTCCTATTTTCACCTTCACTCTTACCAACAAGCAGAGGCACATAGCTAAAACAAAAAATGCTAGGACTGCAGGTAATATGACTTTTAACAACTGTGGTTTCGAACGTGGGTAGCCAGTGTTGTTCTGACATGGTGCTATTTCTAGGCGAGGAAGACCACATAGAGCACTGTTTCCCATCAATGATTCGAGGGTGATATCTGAGAACACCCCTCCTCTGGTATCTGTTCATCCAGTCTGTTGAAAGAAAGGTTCATATCGGAAAGGTAACTGAGATTGGTCAAGGATTTTGGAATGGCACCAGAAAGCATATTGGAGGATAGATCCAACTCCTCAATACTAAGTAACCTGCCAAATGAACCTGGTATCGACCCTTCAAATAAATTGCTGGACAGGTTCAGATTTATCATCATGCGAAGCTGCTAAAGGAAATAGGAATACCACCTGATAGTTTGTTTCCTGATAAATCCATCATGGTAATTGCTGTCAATTTTCCTACATCAGTGGACAGGAATCCACTTAAGAAGTTTTGTGATAGATCAAGCTCGATAAGTTTTTGAAGATGCCACAAACCTGTTGGTATGATTGAAGACAATGAGTTTCGGGATAATCTCATCACTTGCAGTTGGCTTAGGCTACCAACAGTCCAACACTGCTCGGAATGGAACCTGTTAGTTTATTGCTATCAAGATGCAACTCAACTAGTCGGAATGGGAGCTTAAATTTCGGTTGCAGCTCATGATGATTGTGAAAGCACTGCAGTGAAAGCTTTTTTTAATTGCCCCTCCTCCATTTGAAGTCACGCTCCGCCACTGATTCCCACTAAGGTGGCTCGCGCCTATAAAGATGTGACGGAGATTCAGCATGTTTCTAAATGACAGTGGCACAGATCTAGTCAACTTGTTTACAACTAAGTCTATTTGTGTAAGGTCAGATAGATTGCCGATGGAGTCTGAAATGACACCACTTATTTGGTTATTTGCAAAGCTTGGATATCCGAGGTTTCTCAACTGAGCCAATTCTGATGGAATTTCCCCTTCTAGATTGTTCTCACTGAGGTCCAACCCAAAAAGCCATATACTGTTGCTCAGTGCAATGGGGATCTTTCCGTTGGGTACATTTGTTGACAAGTACAGTATATTGTGGTGAGGTTTGTCAGTGTTGCCAGCCATGATGGCACAGTACCAGTGAAATTATTCACAGAAAGGGCGAGCAGTTGAAGGTTCTGACAGGCAGAGGGATAGGCCCGTTGACGTGAAAACTATCATTTCCAGGAATAGGACCTGACACCTGAGCACCTTGGATTCAAATCCGATATCTAGCAAAAAGTATTTGAATACGATAGGCAGAAAATTCTCAGATATAAAAAAAAGAATATCTAAAATGATATCGGACCAATGCTTGGAACATAATGCAAATCATCAAATCACTGTTAGCATTACAGTACAAAAAAGTAAAGCGACTCTGATATTTAAATAAAAGCCAAAATTTGTAAAATCAATTTGTACAACTGCTGCAACCGAAGCTTAAGCTCCCAAATTCTCAAGTGAGCGATCTGATTCCCGGAAGTAAATGACTTGCACAAATGAGTTGTGTAGCAACACATGAAAAAAGCTGAAATCAGTTGGACTTGTGAGGCAGCATAGCGAGCACTAAACAGAACACGCTTTACTGGTTATACTTCATGCCAGTAAATCTTCCCACCAATTTTGTTGGACTTGTGAGGCAGCATAGCGAGCACTAACCGAATTTTGTTGGAAAAGAACAGCAACACACATGCATGACTGTATATCTGATGCATAACAGTGTTGGTCCACCATAAAAAGCTTGCATAGACAAACTTTGTAGTGGAGAAACATTGGAGATGCAAACAGAACATGATATTTGCATATAGAATAACTGTTCGCTAGACTTTGATGCATGATCAATACAAATTGCATTCAGAATGTGCACGTTTAAAATAAAAAGGCACTTCTGCCCAGTAATAATTCTACATTATAGCAATTGGCTAATTAAAAAATATCAAATTGGAAAAGGACGGTGTGATCCTAACAGATGATAAATCTACATTATGACTAGTAAAGTAGTTTGAACTTTGAACTCAATTACACAAAAGTCTTATGTCACCAGCTCTTAAGTGTAAAATCCAACCGTTGTTTGAGACCCAAGCAAGAATAAAGTAAACTTATATTAACTATTATTAATTGGAGCACCATATAAACTAACCTTTATTTTCTTGATTGAGAATAGGACGGTGTAATCCAAATTGGAAGAGGCCAATTGAGCATGAAATCTCTATTAGGAAATAGATCTGTGAAGCTTCCTTCCTTCATATTGAAGACAGCTACCTGACGTGGATTGAATCTTCTACAATAAATGTAGTCCATGAAATCATCGGTCAGGTAGATGCAGTCTGGGGTCAACATATTATAGTCCTCAGCCAGAAGGAAGAACGGGGTGTTGAAACCAATGAAGAGCACATGTTCCTGCAAATTCTTTATCTCAACAAGCTTTTGCTCAACCAGATCCACCATGTACACCTCAAGTTGGACAGCTCTACCCTCACCTTCCTCGTCAATGTCATTATCCCTCCAGACCTGAAGTATGTCACCCCATGGAGTTTGAACAATGTATTTATTGTTATCTATACAGGATGCGATGGGCCTTAATATGGTCTTCACTACAGGTGAGGGTCGATTGAGGTCAATGGTGTGCACCTCACCACATTTCTCGGACGGCATAGAACAAGCCATCAGAGTCATTGTAGAAGAAGTCATTGTAATTGCAGCAGTGTTGATCTACATCAATCCATGTCCATTGTGCATCCCCTACCTTTGCGAAGGACAGGTGGTTGCTAGGCATGTGCATGATCATGACGATGCAGCTCCCACTCAATGGATCAGCAGACATGGTGACCCTCAGGTAGAAGTAAAAGCGGCCTTTTTCCAGGGTGAGATCATCTGGCTCAGCTTGCGTGTTGCAGTCCTGGTTTACCAGATCCAGTTCAAGAAGATGGTAGCCATCAAGAACTCCATCTGTGGCATAGCAACCCCGCACATTCTTAATGGTTAAGGGCGGTGGGAGTGGTATCTGTGCACGAGAGAGCGGGTTGACAAGGAAAAGATTGGACTGCTCATCAGCGGTCTCAATCCAGCGCCGGCAGGAGCCAACAACAAAGCAACTGCGTAGAGGTGGATCAGGCAGCGTTACGCGATAGAGCTTCTTGTTGGTGAGCCTGCACAGCGTAGCTGTGTTAGGATCATTGTCATTGGAGGAGTAAAGCAGACAAGGGCTCTGGTTCCTGCAGCAAGGACCAAGCTGCCGGGTCACCAGGTAGTTTTTTTTTGAACGAACGCACACGACGTGCTCGTTTCATTGATAGAGCAGAAAAAATACAAGGTTATGGCCCTGGGAGGCCATAATCAGGCAAAAAAGAGAAAACTAAAGAAAAGGAAACCCGCGGGTCGGATTGGGACGTCGACCCGCGACACTCTGGTCGGTCGGATTGGGACATCGACTCAGACCGCAAACCCACACCCCTTCAGACGCGACAACCACCCACATTCCTCCTATATATTCGTCGACAGACGCAGACGAGACCCTACGTCGAAAGAGAACCAGCAGAAGCAGACCGCACCGCACCGAAGGGCCACCGCCATGCAGGGCCAATCGCCGAAGTACCGCTGCAAGTCGTCCACCACCTGACGGGGTGAGAAACACCGAATCCGGAACTCACACAGGCTGTCTCGCGGCCGCCTCCGCGAGCACACAACGCACGGGGGCCTCGCCACTCCCGTCGTTGGACATCTCTCGTCGCCTGTGGAACGCCTCATGCGGGGGCCTTGCCACGCCCGCCTCTGTTCACGGATCCGTTTCTTAAGTCGCCGTCAAGGTGGCAGGCGAGGATGTCCTGCCGCCGGGGCACTATCAGACCGCCGAGCCGTCGACGCTAGTCAACCTTCTACCCTTGCATCACCCTTGGTCAAGTCTCCACCACTAAGTCAGCAAACCGGGGAAGTCGCTTGCGCCATCTCACGACGCTGAATCACACCGGATGGCCCAGCCAAGCTGAAACAATCCGCCGCAACTCGCTGCAAGCCAAGTCCTCCCACGATGCCGGTGCCGCAAGCGCCGTCCTCTGACGCAGTCCCACACCGCACTGACGTTGCCAAGCAAGAGTCAGCCGCCGCAGTCCGCTGCAAGCAGCCAAAGCCGACACCCATGGGAAGACCCCCGACTGCCACGATCGTCGTGAACACCTTCGCGAAGGCTCAACAACACCCATCTTGTAAGCCAGGGCCGCCCAAGACCAGAGAACCAGGGATGCCATGAGTATAGGTGGCTCTCTCCGAAATGACGCCTCCAAGGAGGGTACGACGCCCATGACGCCGCCGTCACTTGTCCAAGAATGGACAGAGTTTTCACCCAAAGAGAGACCTGCACAGCCGGAGAGAAGCTCCAAATGACGCCCCCAGCGGGGTAACGACGCCCGAGGACGCCGTCGTCATCTCCGCCGGCTAGAGAGCCGACAATGGCTTTCGCCCGGAGTTTCCTTTATCCAAGCTGCACGGCCACCACTCGACACCCTAGGTCTCGGTCCGAGACGGCGCCGCAGCTGCTTCACCACACACCCAACCGCGTCTCCACCACCTCCACTGCCAGCGAGGCCACCACGCACCGTACATCACTGCAGCAGGACGTAGTAGCCAAAAAAATCGCGGGGGGACAGCAGCCGGCGCGCTCACCGTCCCCGCGTCCTGCACACGCGCAGCCGCCCTTGGCTCGTCGTCCGGGGGAGCCGCCGAGGGAGCAGCCGCCGCAGACGCGCACTCCATCCACCGTCGGCGCCGTCTTCAGGAGCCGTAGGCAAGCTCCCATCGCCGCGGGCTCCAGGGTTGTGCCGCCGCCAGATCCGGGTGTAGACTAGCCGGATCCACCGCGGAAGCCCCGTCGTCGGCCTTGGGGCGCCGTCCCCGGCGACGAGCGACCTCGGGAGCTCCGGCGGCCGCGCCCGCCTGGATCTGCCCGGGGAAGAAGGAGAGGCCCCGCCGCCACCTTCCACGCAGGCCGCACGGGCTTCCGGCGGCCTGCTCGGGCGGCGGCGCGACGGGGAGGGGCGTCGAAGGAGCGCGGCGGCTAGGGCTGGGGGCGTCGCCCGGGTCGCCTGCGCGGAGGCGACGCGGGCGTCGGTCACCAGGTAGTTAAGCCACCAGGACTTACAGACGGCGCGCACACTGAAAAGATCCAGGACATCCAAGCCGGCAAATATGCGAATGAGCAGGTCAGCTGGGAGCTGCGACCAATCATAGGAAGGTACGAAATCTGCAAGCTCTTGCTGCATCGATTCCTCCTGCCCAAGCCTGAAAGACTCCGCCGCATCATCCATGGCCGATGTAGCTTATTCCCCTTATATTCCTTTTATCAGAACAAAAATATACGAAGCACGAAAAAATATAAATCCAGATCGATTATTGCCGGCTCTAAGATTCAAGCCTATGGTACTTATAGGCATGTTTAACAACTACAGACCGCCGGAACCATGTCCGAGTTGTAATTTATCCGCCGGACACCTTCGTATAGAAGGAGGGGCAGATTCTACAAGGAGGGTGGGGTTCAATTCAGTTGAACCCCTAACCCCCAAGAAATTTGATCTTGTACTAGAAGAAGACTCTAATCGAACCATAGAGTGGGGCGTATCAGGCTAGAACCGCAAAAAATTGAACTTGAATACACTGATATCGCGCGGAGAGAAACCTAATCGAAGCAAAGATTGTATTAGTAGGAGAAAACAAAATCCGAATATAACCCAGGCCCACCCTAATTTACTTGCCGTTGGAGTTCGTGGGGCCGGCGGATTGCGGCTCCTGTCACGCACCTCCGCCGACTTCAATCTTCCCACCAATTCCTCCACCGACATGTCGTCGACGTCGAGGAGGGTCTCGATGGAGTGCGCGATCTGGAGCTGCAATCCGTCGGCCCCCACGAACTCCAACGGCAAGCTGCTTCTCTCTGAGGAGGAGTGGCTGGCGCGCTACAAGCACCGCCTCACGGGTGAGGGCTCACGCTCAGGCGGAGGCAACAGCTGTGGCAGAACTGCCCAAATTAATCCGGCTTAAGTGCGATAACCTTCTATTGGTCGTCACGCAATTAAATCGGAGTAACCTGAGAGTCTGTCGGGTCGATGCCCGATGCAACCACGAACAGTACCTCGATCGAAGCAAGCCGTACAAATACCCACTCGAAGGTGGGTCCCAGAGATTACAACAATCCACGAGTATTAAATAGGTCCCACATGAGGTACTTTATTACAAACTGAGTTCAAGCATAAAGCAATAGTTAAATCAGAGTTTTCGAAAGCAGCGGAAATAAACTAATTTATTCGAAGGGAATGACGTCACGTGAAGCCGTCGTGACATCACTCGGAAGCATCTTCGTCCCACACAACAGTCCAACCAGGAGGAAGGGTGGTTGGCCAGGTAAGACCTGCAACCATCTCCTCAAGGGTACTACCTGAAAAACAATTCAACAAGCAATGTTGAGTATACTAATACTCAGCAAGACTTAACCGTCGGGTGAAAACTACATCACCAACTCCTAGACATGCAAGGCTTTTGGCTGGTGGGTTTGTTTTGCCAAAGAGCGACTAAGAGTGGGTCCTTGCTTTCAATATTTTAGCATCAAGTTCTAATTCAATTTAATATTTCTAGATAAGCAACCTATTCTAACCAAGCAAGTGGAGCAAACAATTAAGCAAGCAGCAAGTTTATCATCATCATGTTCCACTTTCATTACTCGGTGCGGCAAGAGATCAAGTAGTCTCATTAGCTGCGAGAAACAGACAGTTCGAACCGATTTTAACCTTGCAAGGTGGATACTAAACACACGGAAAAGCATCAACCCCGAGGGTCGACACTAACCAGGTCGTTCCCATGTCTTTCGAGTTTGTTAATCCGAGCCCACTCCCCTTGGACACAAGCCTTAGCTGGTCATACTTCGCGGCCGTAGCCGGCCGGCCTCGGTCTTGAGCCACGTGTCAGCGACAGGGGGATAAATCCCAGGGAAAGCAGGACAAGGCCACGCCCCCTGCCGAACAGGTACTAAACTTACCGGTCCCATGCCCAAACAAGTGCTTAGTGCTTTCAAACACTTGACCAACATCGTCGGCACACTTCGACCTTAGCAACTTTTCATAAACAGACGGGGCATCTACATGACCAAAAATCCCCGTCCGTCATCCTTATGATTCCAACATAAGTAAAGCAGTTGATTCCTATATCTCGCGAGTGACAGGAAATCACTAGACTTTTACCGTGTCCTTAAAGCATGGCAACTATCGACCTATCATACTAGTATTGCAAAGCATAGGTTACTAGGATCATGCAACTAAGGTTTCAATAAATGCCTGAAACGTAAATGCACAAGCATAGAGTACAAAACATAGTTGCAAGATTCGAAACATGGGATATGCTCCGGGGCTTGCCTTCGGGCACAATGTTAGTCTGAGGATCCTCGGAAGCTTCGTTCGGGTTCTGCTCGACCTGGATCGCGTTCACCTTGCCTCCAGCTTGGCCTTCTCCTCCAGCGGGGACAAGTTCGTAGTCACCGTCAGCGAGGACTTGTTCTACACGAATGCACATGCAAATAAGAACATGATCTTATGTCGAGTCATCACAATTGCATAATGATAGACCCGGGGTGTGTTGAGTGACACATTCACTTGGACAAATTTTGTCTGATCTTCCCTTTCTTTAATTAAGTTTGTAGTTACTCACAAAAGTACTTGGGGTTGGTTGATGGTGATTGTGTACACATCTATTATTATTTAACTTTGGTTTCATCACAAAACAACAAGGGTATGTGTGTGATGTGTTGAGCTTGTTTAATAATTTAAAGAAGTGACTTATTCTTATCTAGCCCTTTTTAAGCAATGAAACTTACATAATTTATTCTGGCAGTTTGGTACTTTATTTAGTGTGAGAACATTACAGTGTATTCTTGGTATGTTGCTGGATTTTCTGACCAAGATTTAGATCAAAAAGATTTATACAGCAACCATGAAAAATCACACAAATTTATCACACTAGCATTAAGAATAAATCCTAACAAACCATACTAACAGCAATTAATCTTAACAAAATTACCAGAGCTACTCCTAGCTAAGCCAAGTCATCATGCCAAACATCAGCTTAAAAAGATCCAAGGATCTCCCTAGAAAATTAGTTTTGTTCTCAGCTTCTTGAAACAGCCGAGCATGATATTAATTAGCTAAAAGCATGCTAGCCAAAGCAAACTAGGTTCTGCTATTTACTTCAAGCTCAACATGAAGTTAACAAGCTTCTGCAAAAAGTTGACATTAAAAAGCTGAACAAATTAATTATTAAAATTCATAGATCCAGGTGTGTTCCGACAGAAAAAATAAATTTTAACTCAAAATCTATTGTATAACTTTGTACCATCTTTTACAATGGCCTACACATGATACTAGGAGTAACATATAAAAAGATCAACTCAAACAAAGCTACAGATTACAAATTATGCATAAATTTAAGTTTGAATAGTTTTGAACTTAATTTGAAATCTACATAGAAAACACCTATACATGCTTTCTAGAAAAGGTAGAGCACAACACCAGGAGTACATCAAAATTGGGTTTGCATTTTTATGATTTTTCTACGATTTTGAATCGGTTTTTAAAATTTCAGAATTTGAATCCTAGATCTGACAATCTATTCACATATTAGCCCCTGGAAACTTGCGCTAAGGTCCCTATAAAGATTGCAATAACTGCAATCGGGTCCCTGCCATGGCCGGCGGCTTGGGAGCTCGATTCCGGCGAGGGAGGATCGGTCCCGGCCGGGTAAGAGCGCTGGGAGGACGAGGGGCTCACCACGAGCTTGTTTTGTGCAGGAAGCGGGGTCGGAGGAGGGCCGGCGGGGGCTCGCCGTGGAGCAGGGCGGCGGCGGCTCTGCTCGAGCTTGCCCCGGCGGTTAGAGTGGCAATGGCGCTCGACTGTGGGCTGGGGGAGCTCGAGTGGTGTGCTGCAGGTGCAGCGGCGTGCGAGGATGGCGGCGGAGCGGAGCGGAGGAGGGGAATCGATGGCGGGGCAGCCCGGCGGCAAGCAGAGCAAAGGCGGGAGGAGGCGCTCGGCGAGGGCGGCTATGGCTTTTATAGGCGGGGTCTGCGGGGTGCTTCCAGGCCAAGCCTCAGGGGGCAGCGCGGGCAGCGGTCCGGGCAGCGGCGCGGCAATGGCCGGCGAGCCGTGTCGTGCGGTGGCCGTTCGGGGCGTTGCCATGAGCGTCACGGCGGTCGCGCGGCAAGGGAGCACGGCGCGCCCGTGTGGTCACATTCGCGCGAGGCGCTGGCGTGGCTCGGCGCGCGCGGCAGAGTCCGGCGGCCACGTGGCGTGCGGAGCTCGGCGCGGCCGGACTTGGTCGGGAGACCGGCGGGGACAGGAGGGGAGCAACGCGTGGGGCGGCGGCGCGTCACGTCACGGTCACGGCGAGCGCGCAGACCGGCGGAGCCGCGGCAGCAGCGGCGCGCCGCGTGGGCGAACGGGGCGGACTGGCGTCGCGCACGGTCGGGGGACAAGGCGGGGACAGGCACGGCCTGTCGGAACGACTCCCCCGCGCGGCATTGATGGCCGGTGGCCTCGACGTACGCGTCAGAACTCGGCTGCCGCGTGGCGGCGCGGTCGGGCGCTGGAACGTGCGGCGCCGGAGAGCGCCGACATTTCATCGAACACCTGGCGCGCGCAAGTTTGAACTGGTTTTTCTCCAAAAATCCGAACTAAACTTTGAAATCTCTAAATACAAAAGTTGTGTCCCGTAGTGTAGGCTACAACTTTTGTAAAGGTCGACTATAGAAAAAGTCTATAGATCGACAGGGAAATTTGTGGAGAACACAGCGTGAACTTGAGTGCCAGCCTGCCGTGAACTTCTATGTTTGACCGAGTTTGACTGAGATTTGAGGTGCCTTCCACTTAAAATTTTGCAAAGTGCCCAATAGCAAAGTTGTGTCCCACTAAAAGTTGAACAACTTTTATATTGGCCGATTTTTGAGTTCTTAAGTTAAATTTCAAATTTAAGCCATGCCATCCGAGGGATGTCAGGAATCCACCACGTGGCAAGGGGTTTTGGGTGAATTTTTCTTAAGTGAAAATCTAGGTGGGGCCAAGGTGTACTTAATTAAGCTAAGACACAAGGTTTAGCAGGTGATTAAGCTAATTAACACCTAGATTGTCACAACAGCGGCAAGCCTTCAGGCGGGTCACGTGGCGGCGGCGACAAACACGGTGCGCGCACTGGCGGATCTTCCGGCGATTCGTCCAGAGAAGCCACCAAGAAGGACAAGTGCAAGTACTGCGGCAAGAAGGGCCACTGGGCCCACGAGTGCCGCAAGAAGAAGAGGGACGAGGCGGCACACCTCATCCAAACCGGCGACGATGACGACGAACCGTCGCTCCTGATAGCGATCGTCGACCCTGCACCGGAACGCGAGCCGCAGTGGACCTACTGCGGGCAGCGGGGTCACTGAGCCTGCGACTGTCACAAGAAGACGGAGTTCGTGAACATCGCCCACACCGACGACGCCGTCGACTCGCCATAAATGGAGGAGCACCCAGGTCCGGAGAAGGACCGCGTCGCGCCACGCGTTGCACCAGTTCACGTTGGCAGGCGTGTCCACCTCAATGAACAACAGGCGGTCGTGCAGCTGGGGGAGTCTGAGGACCACTCCAACTCATCCGCCTCTGACGTGTGGTACCTCGACACTGGAGCATCGAACCACATGACAGGGCAACATGGCGGCCTTCTCCGAGCTGGACCTCTCCGTCACCGGCACCGTCAAGTTCGGCGACGGCTCGGTGGTGAACATCGTCGGGCGCGGAACGGCGATCTTCGCGGCCCGTCAAGGACGTCATCGCGCACTCTCCGACACCTACTTCATCCCCAGGCTTCGAAGCAACATCATTAGCCTGGGCCAGCTCGATGAGACTGGTTGCAATGTGGTGATTGAGGATGGATGGCTGCGGGTGCGCTATCAACAGAGGGAGCTTCTCGCCAAGGTACAACGCTGCCCAAATCGCCTGTACAAGATCGTCCTCACCTTAGCGCAGCCCGTGTCGCTCCTGGCGCACTCCGACGACGACGCGTGGAGGTGGCATGAACGCTACGGCCACATCGCCCTTCGACACACTGCGGAAGCTGAGCCAAGGCGGTCTCGTGCGCGGCCTCCCACAGCTTGATCACATTGATCAGTTGTGCGACGCGTGCTTGGCCGGGAAGCAACAGCGCACACCGTTCCCTCAACAGTCCAAGTTTCGAGCATCAGGGAAGCTAGACCTCGTTCACGGCGACTTGTGCGGGCCCGTCTCCCCCGCGACACATGGTGGGCGTCGGTACTTCCTGCTTCTTGTTGATGATGCAAGCAGATACATGTTGCTGATCCTCTTGACGAGCAAGGATGAGGCGGCGGGAGCCATCAAGCGTTTCCAAACCGGCGTGGAGGTGGAGACCGGCCGCAAGCTGCGTGCTCTACGCACCGATCGTGGTGGTGAGTTCACCTCCGTCACGTTCGGCGACTACTGCGCCGACAAGGGTGTTCAGCGCCAGTTCACCACGCCATACTCGCCCCAGCAAAATGGCGTGGTGGAGCGGAGGAACCAAACCTGTTGTGGCAATGGCACGCTGTCTCCTCAAGGCAAGGGCAATGCCAAGCGCGTTCTGGGGGGAGGCGGTGAGCACCGCTGTCTTCATCCTGAACCGATGCTCGACCAAGTCGCTCCATGGCGAAACACCGTACGAGGCGTGGCACGGCGTGAAGCCGGCGGTTCACTTCCTGCGGACGTTCGGCTGCATCGCTCACGTCAAGGTAACCCGCCCTCACACCAAGAAGCTCGATGACAGGAGTATCAAGATGGTGTTGGTGGGGTACGAGCAAGGCACAAAGGGCTACCGCGTGTACGATCCCGCGAGTGGCCGGCTGCACATCACCCGCGACGTGGTGTTCGACGAGGCCAAAGGGTGGAATTGGGACGGACGCCAACGAAGCCGCTACTGACGACACGTTCACCGTGGAGTACATGGTGGCCGCGACGTCAGCAGGCGGCGAGCCGAGAATGCCTGTATCCCCTGCGGCCTCCCCTGCTGCTCCAACACATGAAGAACCAGCCATGCCGCCGGCAAGTGGAGAAGAAGCCACCGTCCCTGTGGAGTTCGCGTCGCCACCATCACACATTCCTTCGGGGATCGACCTGGATGACGAAGGAGCGCCACGACGCTACCGCATGGTAGCGGACTGCATCGACGCCGCTGAGCCGCGGCAACTCGACCCGGAGGAGCTTCTCCTCGCGGCGTCAGAAGAGCCAACCTGTTTTGAGCAGGCAAACAAGGAGCCGGCATGGCGTGCTGCCATGCAGGAGGAGCTGGCCACCATCATCGACAACAACACCTGGGAGGCGATCGACCTGCCGGCTGGACACCGCCCCATTGGCCTCAAATGGGTCTACAAGCTCAAGAAGGACGCCGCGGGCACGGTGGTGCGGCACAAAGCACGCCTGGTAGCAAAGGGCTACGTTCAGCTCGCCGGGGTGGACTTTGATGAAGTGTTTGCCCCGGTGGCTCGGCTGGACTCGGTGCGCGCCCTGCTCGCCGTGGCGGCCCACGAAGGTTGGGAGGTGCACCACCTCGACGTCAAGTCCGCGTTCCTGAACGGTGACCTCGCTGAAGAAGTGTACGTCGCCCAGCCTCCCGGCTTCGCCATCCCAGGCCACAAACACCAAGTGCTGCGCCTACACAAGGCGTTGTATGGACTTCGTCAAGCTCCTCGCGCATGGAACTCAAAGCTCGATGGCACGCTCGTCTCACTCGGGTTCACCAGGTGCTCTCAAGAACATGGCGTGTACATCCGCGGAGAGGGACAGCGTCGACTCTCCTCGGCGTGTATGTCGACGACCTGATCCTCACTGGCGCCGACACGGGTGAACTGGCGTGCTTCAAGGAAGAGATGCAGAACACCTTCAAGATGAGTGATCTCGGGCTCTTACGCTACTACCTTGGCATCGAGGTGCAGCAGAGGCCCGGGATGACCACCATTGGACAGGCGGCCTATGCGACAAAGCTGCTTGAAAAAGCAGGGATGAGCAACTGCAATCCAGTACAAGCACCGATGGAGACCCGTCTCAAGTTAAGCAAGAAGAGTACTGCACCAGCTGTGGACTCCACCCTCTACAGAAGTCTCGTCGGCAGCTTGAGGTACCTGGTACACACACGCCCGGACATCTCCTTTGCTGTTGGTTACATAAGCAGGTTCATGGAGAACCCGACCACAGAGCACATGAGTGCTGTCAAGCATGTACTCCAGTTACATTGCCGGCACTCTGCACTTCGGGTGCTGTTTTCGCAAGGGCCACGGCGACATCAAGGTGGCCGGGTACAGCGACGCTGATTTGGCCGGAGATCAAGACGACCGCAAGAGCACTTCTGGCGGCGCGTTCTTCCTCGGAGAATCCCTGGTCGCATGGCATTCCATCAAGCAACCCGTGGTGGCTCTATCCTCATGTGAGGCAGAGTACATCGCGGCCACCTCGACAGCTTGCCAGCTGATCTGGCTGGGGCAGCTGCTCGGGAGCTTCTACAGCAAGGCGGCGACGGCCGCCGCGCTCCACATCGACAACCAGTCGGCGATCCAGCTATGCAAGAATCTGGTCTTTCATGGCCGGAGTAAGCACATCGAGACGCGATTCCACTTCATCGGGGAGAGCCTCGAGAAAGGGAAGATCGGCGTCAGGTATGTCAACACCGACGATCAGCTGGCAGACATCATGACAAAATCACTCGGGCGGGTTCGCTTTCAGCAACTTCATCAGAAGATCGGCATCGTCGACCTTAGGGACATCTAGCTTAGGGGGAGTAATGTTAGTTAAGCTAGGCTGTTTTTATTCCGTTGTGTCGTGTCAACAAAATCTTGTTCGTGTCACACGAGCTCGCGCTGCGTCGTGAGAGCCGTGTTTTAGATTGTGGGCACGATCACCGCCAAGACCGGGTCATGGGCGTTCGTGGGATGGCGCGGACTGCTTCCGGCTCGTGGCTAGATTAGTGCTGAGTCAGTTAGTTTGTTAAGCTACATATATGCAAGAATAAACCAGAAAACGCTGCAACGTTTTACGCGGCACCAAATCCACTGTGTTCATCTTCCACCTTCGCGTTGAGTCTCGCCTGCGTTCCGCTGCTCGACGGCGCGTTCCAGCTCACGTCTGAGCTGACAATTTCTTGTCCCTATTTTGAAGTGCAATTGTGATTTTACTCTCGTTTTTTTAACTTTGTGATTTTACCTTTGGATATTTACAAGTCTTTGTGATTTTGCCCTTGGTCTTTGCGAATTTGCCCTTGTTTTGACTATTGACTAGGGGCAAAATTGCATTGACTTGTAAATAATGAAAGGCAAAATCATAAAGTTAAGAAAACAAGGATAAAATCACAATTACACTGCAAAATGGGAGTATGAACACAAATGCCAAAAAAAGGGCAAAGCAAACCAATAGTGATTCGTTGTGAAGCCAACGTACAATTTCTTCGGTTTGATCTGCTGTGGGTTACTTGACGTTTTTTTGGTTTTTCCCGTTTGGGTCCCACCTGTCGGTGTAGTTTGCCAAAGTATCTGGTTCTGGTCAGCATTCATCTGCCGCAGCTCTCCATTCATCTAGCCCCGAGCACCCCCGACGGCGGCGGAGCACTAGCTTGCTCCGTCCCCCGCCCCTGAAGCCCACCCCGCCGCCACTCCCGGAGCCTGTCAGGCTCTGAACATCGGCATCGCCATTCAGCATTTGCTTCAGCTCCTTTCACCGTGCAACAAGCTTAACGCTTCATGGACTTCAAACTGAATCGTTCATCAGGAGATCGACGGCTATCTATCAACCATCGTTGTTACTGTTACGTGTCGGGTCGTACACAGTTGCTTTTCTTTTACCATTCAGTGAAACAGAGTTGTATTAAAGGGGTCGTGTTGTATGAATTCGAGAGGCCGGCCGGCGGATCGCCGCGCGCTTTGCCTCCACCATCTCTCCGCTGCTCCGCGCCGCCGTGTGAGTCCTTGGGCCTCTTCCCTGCCGTCTCTTTCCATGCGCCCCCCGCCTGCATGTACTCCGTAGCGTTCCTTCGAAATTCAGCAGAGTCGCAACTCTATGTCGCTGGTCTGCAGAATGTAATGTATGGATTAGGTTCGAGTCTTGCTGGAGTCGGGCTAAGTCAGTCGCAATTCTTGCTCGCTTCAGTGCTCCCATCGGGCATGTTTTGAAGGTCCGTTGTGTAAACCTACCCATTCCAATAATTTGCCCATCATATATAACCCACAACAATGCCACAAAACTACCAATAGTTTGCGAATGCTAACACCTCTTTTTTTACCTTTCATGATTGCAGCGATACAGAGTATGTTTGAAACTGCAAAAGACTTTTACATCATTACTTTTTTTTCTATATCAATAATCTGCTATTTTTTTAAGGCAATACCAGAAATGAAACCGTTGGTTTTCTATGGAATAGTATAACAAATAATTTCATCATGAATCAGGAGTTTCAAAGGTTCCAGACACATTCTCCATGCACTGATTTACTTGCACTCCAAAAATATGTCAATTCCAATCTTGTTCATGTCCCAAGCCTACACAGTTGCTATTTCTGTGATTTGAGATTTTGAGCGCCCTGGTAACTGAATGATTGTGGCCAGTACCCCTGAACTGAAGCCTTTAATTCTTTCTGACTCGTGCTGGTACTCGAAAAGTGTTGTTGTCCTCCCAGTTCTTGCTGATTAGATTGCCTGGATTATCACCCAAATGTGGTAGAAGTTGGGAATGTCCCATGTTGTGTTGAATGCTTTAGTTTCCATGCTGCGAACTGTAGTCTGACTTGATCTTGTTTAACTTCACTACTACATCATTCATTGGTATTCTTTCTTCAGGTGCACCTCTCGAGCATAACAAGCCCAACTCAGTTATGGATGCCAGGTAGGTATTCAAAATGCTGAAGTTCTCAGGAGGTTTACTTGCATCTTCAATGCCATTTTTCAGCTCATCTAGCACCATGCTACCGTCAATGACATTTGAGAGTTCATGTGGGAATGCTTGACTAACATACTGTCTCAAGCTCAACTCACCAACAAACATTGCATCCGTTGGCTTTTTCCTAGTGAAGACTTCAAGGAGAACAATTCCATAGCTATAAACGTCGCTGGCACGTGATGCTTTTCCTGTTGACCCGAACTCTGTATAATCCATGTCAAAACAAAATTGTTTAGCTTATATGAGAACAAGGATATGTGATGCATTATATATTGCAAGGGGAATTTAAACTTACCAGGAGCCATGTATCCTACTGTGCCAGGCATGCTTGTTAACGTGATGGAGTTTTCATCTCCATCTAGCAGCTTGGAAATGCCAAAGTCAGAAACATTTGCAGTCATGTCCTTGTCAAGCAAGATATTGCTTGGCTTTAAATCACAATGCAGTACAGCTTCAAAGTGCTGGTGGTGTAGATACTCTATTCCCATTGCAACATCCAGCATAATGCCAACCCTTTGGAGGAAATTGAGTTGCCTCCCATCATTTGAGTACAACCAATCATCCAAACTTCCATAAGGCATATACTCAAGAATTAGTGCTCTAAAGTCGAGATTGGAGCAAGTACTAATTATCTTCAGCAAGTTCCGGTGCCGGGCCATTCGTAGTGCACGGCACTCAGTGTCAAAGCTCTTTGAAGCTAATTCATGATGCATGTTTAGTACCTTTATTGCGATCACAGATCCATCATCCAATTCTCCTTTGAAGACTTTACCAAAGCTTCCAGCCCCTAGCAAGTTAGCATCAGCGAAGTTGCTGGTTGCACGGACAAGTTCGTGGTATGTGATCAACTGATACTTCTGCAAGTCTGAGTCTGAGGATACTGTCATCTTTCTTCCTATATTCACCTTCACTCTTACCAACATATACAGGCATGCAGTCAAGACAAAAAATCCTAGGACTGCAGGTAATATTACTTTTAACAACTGTGGTTTTAGCCGTGACTGATCATTGTTGTTCTGACATGGTGCTATTCCCAGTCGTGGAAGGCCACAGAGTGCATTGTTCCCCATCAATGATAGGAGGGTGATATTTGAGAACACGCCTCTTTCTGGTATCTGTCCACCCAGGCTGTTGAAAGAGAGGTTCAAGTTTGCAAGGTGACTGAGATTGGCCAAGATTTCTGGAATGGAACCGGAAAGCATGTTGGAGGAGAAATCCAAGTCTTCAATACTAAGCAACTTTCCAATCGAATCCGGTAGTGATCCTCTGAACAAATTGCTAGATAGATCCAGATGGATCATCATCTGAAGATTACCAATGGAAGTTGGAATTTCACCTGATAACTGGTTGCTTGATAAATCCATCTTGGTAACTGCTGTTAGTTTTCCAACATCAGTAGGTAGGGAACCACTCAAAGAGTTCAATGACAGATCAAGCTCAAGAAGTTTTTCAAGTTGCCATAGACTTTGTGGTATGGTTGAAGACAATGAATTTCGGGATAATGTCATAACTTGCAGTTGGCTTAGGCTACCAACACTGCTCGGAATGGAACCGGTTAGTTTATTGCTATCAAGATGCAACTCAACTAGGCTTGTTAATCTACTGATTTCCATTGGGATGGTTCCAGACAAGCTGTTGTAGGAGAGGTCGAGTTCTTGGAGATTGTTCATCGAAGTAATTGTTGTTGGGATCTTCCCACTTAGCTTGTTTCCACTGAGAGATAGTAATAACAGATTGCTCAGATTATCCAAGGTACTAGGGATGTTTCCAGTGATCATATTGTTATCTGCTATGAACATCTGCAGCCCCGTGCTGAGGTTTCCCATGTCGGGTGGTAGTATGCCTTGAATGTATTATTTGCTATGTTAATGGTATCCAGTCTCCTGCATTTGGATAATGCTGCCAGGAAACTGAGATTCCCACTGAGCTGGTTCCCATAGACAAAGATGCGACGGAGATTTAGCAAGTTTTGAAATGACACTGGCACCAATCCGGTAATCTGTTTCCTACCAAGTCTATTTGCGTAAGATTAGATAGATCGCCTATGGAATCTGGGATGACACCAATTATTTGGTTGTTTGCAAGGCCTAGAAACCTAAGGTTTCTCAGTTTTCCCAGTTCTGGTGGAATTTCCCCCTCCAGATTGTTCTCACTGAGGTCCAATGCAAGAAGTTCGGTGTTGTTGCTCAGCTCAATGGGAATCTTACCAGTAAGGTAATTCATTGACAAGTATATTGCCGTGAGGTTTGTCAATGATGCCAACCATGTTGGCACGGTACCAGTGAAATTATTTACGGCGAGGGAGAGCTCTTCAAGGTTCTTACAGGTAGAGAGTCCCAAAGGGATAGGCCCATTGAACTGGTTTTCTTGGAGAGCGATCACTTGCAGCATAGGGCAGGTGAAAGCTCTCAGTTTCCAGGAATTGGACCTGAGAGATTGTTCCGTCCGACAGCCAGTGCTTGTAGCTGGGACATATTGAAGAGAGAAGGTGGCATGGGGCCTGAGAGAAGATTTTTTTCTAGGACCAAGCATCTCCAGCTTTAGCAATGAGCTGAAACTATCAGGAATTGCTCCTGTCAGCCTATTCGACCCAAGATGTATTTCGGTCAAATTGGATGTGTTGTTGAATAGGCCCTGCGGTATTGGT
Organism: Urochloa ruziziensis; assembly: GCA_015476505.1. Lineage (NCBI taxonomy): Eukaryota > Viridiplantae > Streptophyta > Magnoliopsida > Poales > Poaceae > Urochloa > Urochloa ruziziensis. The sequence continues at coordinate 47,294,016 of CM027122.1, read as the reverse complement.
CCGCTCAGATCATTGCCTTGCAATCTTAATGAAACAAGGCTGTGCAAATTTTGCAACTCATGTGGAATTCCCCCAAAGAAGTTATTCCGAGCAAGATCAAGCATCTCAAGCCTAGTAAGGTTTCCAAGGATCCGAGGGACAGTACTTGATAAGCTATTGTATGAAAGATCAAGAGTTCGAAGCCAGGCCAGACTGCCAAGCTCGTTTGGCACACTACCCATGATGCTGGTGTTGCTGAGGACAAGGGTCGAGAGGAAAGAAAGATTACCAAGCTGTGGCGTGATGCTGCCCTGCAGCGGCATGTCGCTGAACTCCAGGCCGGTGACACGCTGACTGCGGTCACATGAGACGCCGGCCCACGAGCAGTAGGACACAGTGGGAGTCCAGTTGCTGGCAAGGATGCCATAGGGGTCCTTGAGCTGTGCTTTGAAGGCAAGCAGCGCAGCAAGATCTGTGGTATTAGATGTCGTGGTAAGTGTGGTGGCGCATGTTGTGCTCATCAAGAAGAGGAGCACCATGCGGATGAAGAAGAAGGCCATTTTTGGTGGAGTGCCTATGATCATTGCACCACTGCTCCTCTTATAATAAGCAGGTTTGGATCTGCAAGCTGCAGCTGTCTCTCAAGTGGCTGGGAACGGGGAAACGAGCTGAAACCTACTCCGTACTTGTTAGTACATTTTTTCCCTTCTGCCGAGGCACTGCATGTGTCTTTACTACTACTGCTTAGGGAAAACAGATAACTTCTTTACAAGAAACAGCTTTCAGACATAGCAAGCAACCCATCCTGAATTAAGCCTCTTTGTTTTTAACCCATATGGAATATGTTTGACTTTGATATAAAACAAGGACATCACTGATTGGCTTTTTCTCCAGAACGGTTTACCAAATGCTCCTGATCTAGTGGTAGCTACTGATACAAGATAACAAATAACACAAGTGGGCGACAAAGAAACCATATCGACGCTCTTGAAATTGCCCATCTGGAGAAGGACAGGACTACAAGGAGGGGTCAATTTGACGTGAAGAAACGGTTAGGCTGACCGCGCCACCGTGGGGTTTCGTTCAGATTCATGCATACGAGCACGCCATTTTCCACATCACGATTAGCTGTAGACTCTGCAACTTGAGACTATTATTCTACTAGTGTGACCGTATCTGAACTCCGGAGAAGTGGAGACGCGTGCAAGTTGATATATATGCTGGAGTAAGCTTTTCTGGCTTGCTGGACCACCATCATCTTCGTTCTCTTCTTTCCGGAGTCCAACATGACAACATATGCATAGTCGAGCTGGAGGTCCATGCGTATCTGGCCAACGTATCCGAGATGAAGCAACGTTTGCAACTTCTCTTTGTGTTGTAGTGGGATATGGCTGACCTGTGCTGTCTTGTTCTGTTGCTATAGGGTTGGTCACGGCTGAAATTGTTGGATGCTCCCTACCTAAGTATATAGTGCTACTAAATTATGGTGCGCCATTATCATCTCATATTTTTATCCAAGTTGTTTTGCCAGAAAGACGGTACATTATCTTGGCAAAGGGATTGAAGTGATGATACGGAGGACGCGGATGTGGTAAGTCCTACCTGAGATCCGCCCCCTCTTTCCGCGCTGACGTGGTGCTGACGTCAGCACCGCAACTTCTTCTTCCTCCCGTCGCCAGGCTCCGCCGCGCCCTCGACCCTGCTCGCGCCGACGCTCCCCTCCGCCCCCGCCGCTGCCACCGCCCACCGGCCATCCTCCGCCCCTCGGCCGGTGGCGCCATCGCCGCCCGGCCTTGCCGCCCCCAACCCGCTGCCGCCGCCGGGCCGGCCGCCGCCACCGGGCATTCCTCTAAACCCGGCGGCGGCCATGGCCCCGGTAACCCCAAACCCTAAATCCGCCCCTCCAGCGCCGCCCGCGGCCGGCGGCGACCTCGCCGCCGGCCGCCCCGCCCACCAACCGCCGCCGGCCGCATGACGTCAGCGATCGTCATGCTGACGTCATGCGCCCCGTCAGCCCTGGATCTCCCCCTTCAGCCGCACGAATCTCAACAACGCCAAATCAACGGCTGGAAACAGGGGGCTGATATCCCGGCGTGACTAACACATCATTTTCGATGATACGGAGCCGGAGATATTCGCAAAGGGAGGCTTATATTACGTCGTCGACGACGGTAGGGACCCAACAACACCGCTCTCGTTGCTCAGGCACTACGCCGTGCTCATATCTTGGCAGCTTAACGCAGATGAAACATGGTCCAGGACGGCGGCGGCTTGGCGAGTTTGGTGACGATCGCGGAGCCCGCGCCGGCGCTGAACACCTGATCACAATTCACAAAGCAAAACCCCTCGTGCTGGCGTGCACCGCCGCAAGCTGGTCATGGCCGTGCCACCGCCGGACTCTCTGTCCCGGCCTCATCCTAATCCTCCGTGCCGTGCCCGCAAGTTTGTCGACAGAAGGCATAATAAGGAGTTAAGGACTTGGCGGCCCGCGCGGCGGCGCCGGGCTTGCTATGACCTCTCAGCAGACCGGCGGGATTCACACACACCGCTTTGCCCGAGCATGCCTCATTTCCCTGGCCGGGCTTGGCGGTTTGCACACAGCAGCAAAGCCTACACAACTCGTGCTTGGTGCCATCTCGATCAATGATACGGTTTCCCACACGCTTCGTATAATCGTACAACATGGTGGTGTCGGCGGGCAATTCTTCCCCAGGGACCATGGCGACTTTGAGAAGCATCTCTCTCACTTCACTGAATGCTGTGTAAATGAGAGAATGTGGCTTGGTCTACACAACGCATGCGCACGCGTATACGCGTTCCTTTTCGCGTGACTTGTGATGCAGCGAGCAGCCAAGCCAAGCCAAGTCAGCGCAAATCTTTTGCCATCAGCGTGTTAATTGGGCGGTTACTACTGCTAATTAGTGGGGCGTTATTGTAGGCGATTCAGTCAGCAGAGAGCTGATCGCCTCCTCTATAAGAGGTCCCGGAGATGCCCAGGAACAAACGGGTTCAACACCGGAATAACCCCTCTGTAAAGAGGTCCCGGAGACGTCCAGGAACAAACGGGTTCAACACCAGAATAACCCACGCTCTCATTCTTTCTCCTTTTTCAATATGTTGATTGTGCTGTGGTACTGAGCTGCTGGATCTCGTCGGCCCTTCTCCTTAGCGTGCACCGAGGAGCTGGGTGAGCGGTATCTCCGAGCCCTTGCCGTCGTGAAGCCTGCACGAGGGGCGGCAATAAGGTTTTTGGGCAGCGCAACTGCGCGACCGCTCGATCATCTACGTTCTGCGCTGCCTCGACACGATCTTCACTGCGTCGAGTCTCCACGAGGACGGAGCTGTAAGTCTGATAGATTTACATACCGCTTACATGAGCATGTTTCGGTTTCTTTTATTCTGTTGGCGATTAGATCTGTTTTACATAGCAGTAGCAATCTATTATCAAATATGCCGTAAATTAAAATCTGGTAGATTTAAACGCATACTTCCAACAGTTGACACGTACGTCGTTGTTCCTCGATGCTTTATTTTTTTAGAATCGCACATACACGTAAACGCTTACAAACACGCACGCACACTCGTCCCTACAAACAGACGCACGCAACTCTACTCCTATGAGTGCTACGGGAATCGCGCCTCGTAGTGCATGTCCTTCACGAGTTTACGACACGCCATCTTCACGTCATTATTTTAAGAATGTGAAATGAATGTTATGCTACCGAGAAAGACTTACCCACAGCTTTGCAAGCACCCGCTGCGCCTTGTTTGGGAAATGTCTGCACTTCCGATCACGGATGTCAGGCGTGGGGACGTAGTAGTGGTCAAACGTGTAGGCCAGCTCCTCGATTTCGTGATGTGAAACTATACCTGGGAAGTGTTCCATGCACAAAACACCTAGGATGCCATTGACCTTGCGTTTGTGAGAAGAACCCGGCTCTACTACTATCCAACCCCTGCAAAGTAATTAAGATACATTGTTAGCTTCTATTGTGGTTTTCAACATATGCGGTGAAAAGGTACTAATAACATATAAATTTACTTACCTGTTTCTTCCCTGTCGGATCATCCGACGACGCTCAAAAGGTATCGGGCACTTGGGTAGAGACGAGGGACCGCGCTGCCATATTTTCTGCACACTAGAGGAAGAGGATCCCCCTGTCGCCTCCTCCTCCTCCTCCTCCTCAGAGGAAGACGATGACGAAGGTACATGGGTTTGTGCCTCGCCCTTCCCTCGCCCCCTGCCTCCACCGCTCGCTCACCCCTTGCCTGCACCCCTCCTGGACTCCTCAGGTGCATCAGACCCACCCCTCGGCCTCTGGTAAATCGAGTTGACGTTCCTCGTACCGCTCACCGTCTTGGCTCACTCACCTGCAATTAAAAAGACAAAGAAAATATAATTAGAAAGAGATGCAAAATAAACAAAACATAATTAGAAAGAGATACAAAATAAACGAAATATATTTACTAAAATAGCTAGGACCATACATGTATTAGAAATAATCATCAGCATCGGATTATCTACTTCTTTTATCTCATCATCATTATCACGCATTTCGAGATCCGCATGCACGTGCTCCAAAGGAGGAATTTCGTCACCAATGTCAATGCCGACACATAATTTTTCAAGTAACTGTACGTCCTTCAAGTTATGAACCGCATCTCCATCATCCTCGTCTTCAATCCTTTGTTCTACTTCCATTTCGTCCGCTCCGGTTAAGTCTATCTCAAAACTCCCATCTAGCCTATCTTCTTGGAAGAACTCCCCGACATACTTGTTTGGGTCTAAGTTGCAATCTTCATTGTTTGGGACATGTAGTTTACCGTGTGGCGATACCTTGTACACAACATCTCAACCCTGAAGACGCTCGTCGGTTGTGCATGAGTATGAAAGGTAGTAAACCTGTGTGGCTTGTTGAGCCACAATATATACACTTCTCCCGCATAGACGGATGATTTTTGAAATTCGACTAGCCCAATATTAGGGGTCCGTCTGACAGCGGAGAGATCAAACCAATGGAATTTGAATATGACAGGATTAAAAGGTTTGCATCCACCAAAATCGATTTTGTATATTTTATCAATTATCCCATAATACTCAACCCCATCAAAGGATGGCGTGCAAACTCCGGTATTTGTGGTCCTTCGATTAGACCTTTTCTACTCATGGCTCTTTGTGCGAAAACGATAATCATTCACATCGTAACAATTAAATGACATGAACCTATAGGCACAACCATCGGCAACCTATCTCAACTCGGTACTCATGGATGCAACGGTTTGGCCCTGCAAGTTGGCGCAGGATAGTTAAACCGGAACGAGTCAAGACAGTTCAAGAACAACTCATGGGATTCCTGCTCGATAAGGTCATGAATCCGAACGGTGAATTTTATGCAGATCAGAGAATAAGCATTGGTGCAATGGACCCAGATGCGGGCAAGGATGAGTAGGACGAGGACTTCCACAAGAAGAATAAAAATTAGCTTAATTAGTTTTGGTTTGATCGAAACACTTGAATCGTTGTATATATACGTAATACTGTGGGCTAACTAAGTATATGTAGATTATATATGATCGCAACGTAATTTTACTCTAGTGGGCTGACACGTAACTTAATAATATTATTTTATACGCACAAGAATATGAATATGCATTAGAACTACGATAGAAATAAAATTAAATAAGAAAACAAACTAAAAAACACTTTAGTTCCGGCTGGTACTAAACTGCGTGCTTAGGGGCGCGCAGCGAGCACGCTGTGTTACCAGCCGGTACTAAAGTGCGTTGTTTAGTACCGGTTCCATAACCGGTACTTAAACGACATGTCAATTTAGTCATGAAAGTTTAGTACCGGTTGCACAACCGATACTAAACGTGCTTTACGAAGCAGTACTAATGCCTCTTTTTCTCGGAGTGGCCGGAACACCGGCCTCGGCCATCTCGTCCAGCATGGCACGCGCGCGCGCCATGTCCCCCGCGGCGACGAGCGCTGAAATCACCGTGGTGTAGGTCACGTGATCCGGCCGGCTCACGGGCGCTGTCTCCGCCTCTCGCCGCATCGCGCGCAGCATGGTCACCACCTCCTCGACGCGGCCGGCGTTCATGTACCCTTTCATGAGCGTGGTAGAGCCGTAGAGTGATCGATGCTAGGTAAACGATTCACATAAATTGCACAGCAAGTTGACAAGAAACTATTCACATACTGTCTGAAGTCTGAACTGTTCTTATTAACATGCTGATGATAGAGTTTGCAAGCAATGTAGAGTGAATTCAGATTCTACTTAAAGCAAACAAAAACTGATACTAGTGCCAACCAGGCTGTAGCATCAATCCTGGCCAGCGTGGCAGGCCAAAAATGTTGATGCGGTCCCATGACCAATCATGTTTCAGATCCCGTAAGAGGTCGTCAATCCGCATGCTGCTTGCTCTCCTTTTGGATTGACAGCGGCTTGCCCTCCACGCGGCTGAAGCTGAAGGCCTCGTTCAACAGCGGGTTGCCCCGCACGTGCTTGAGGAACCCATTGCCGATGAACTTGCTCAGGAAGTTTAGCTGGACCAGCCTCACCCACGTCGACACCTTGATCACGGCGTGCGATTCCCAAGACGCTCGTACTGATGTCACAGGGGGCTCGTCGTGGTCCAGAAAGGCGGCGATCTGTCCGAACAGCTCCTTCTGCTCGCGAAGCAACGAGTTGTCAGCGCCCTTGCCGCCGGCGGATTCGGCGGCGAGGTCGAACGCCTTGGTCGCCAGCACATCCTCCATGGCCTTGCTCGTCAGGTTGAGCTCGACGCACACGACGAGCGCCTCGCCGGCCGCCATTCGGACTCTCCGATCATCAGCGTCGAGGATCTCCGCGAGGGAAGCGATGGCCGCGGTCCTGCTCGCGCGGGCGGCGTGCTGCTAGTGGCGGAGACGACGGTGGTCAGGAGGAATGTCCACGCGGACACGGCCGCGGCCAGCACCGCGGGGCTCGTCTTCGGGGGGCCCCGCATCTTCGTCTTGGCGGATCGTAACCTCACTGGCGGGACGATGACGCGCCAGATGGCCTCCATCGCCTGTTTCGCTTCGCGTGGCGCGCGCCGGCGGCCATGGAAGCCGCGGCGAGGCAGTCGATCGCGGCGGCGGCCAGCGTCGGGGGCGGCGGCGGCGCGCCGTCCTGGGCCTGGAACGCCTTGGAGAGCGCCGGGAACGCCACGTCGAGGAGCGGCCCGGGGGAGCCGTCGCGGAGGGTGAGGAGGAGCAGGCCGACGGCGCGGCACGCGTGGCGGGCCTCCCTTGGGGTGCCCTTCTTGATGGAGACGCCGCAGAGGGCGAAGATGGTGAGGCACCTCATGTCGAGCGCTTCCATGGGGAGGTGATGATGGCCCTCCAGTCCAGCTCGCCGACGATCCCCGCCATGGCCGCCTCGCGCGTAGCCGGCGAGCGCGTGATCTTGTCCCAGTAGTCGTGCCTGTCCTGTAGATCCCGGATGCACGCGTCGACCCGCTCGAACGGGTCCTTCTCCTTCTCGGGCTTGCCATTGCGAGCCATGGCCACGGCCCGAGCGGCGGCGGCGGCCAAGATTCGGCGGCTCCGTAACGGAGGCTCCGTTAGTATTATATTAGCACGATTTCGGTCGGGGGTTGGGTTTGGACTGGGCGCGTCTACGTGAGCGCTACGTTTGCACGGCCGTCGGGTAAGGTGGATATCGGCCGGTCGGGCATAATCAAACGGTCACGGTATGCTCTTCCGTAATTGGAAATGGCACTGAGGCATGCATTAGCGGTACTTTATGTTCGCTAAGCCAAGAAGTCCGCGTGCAACCATTCATCCGGGGTAGCAGACTAGCAGTCAGTTCGAATTCACAAGACAGTAACTGGATCTGGATTTGTGCAGATCAAAAGATGTCGTTGCCACCAAGCAAACACTTGGGCTAAACATTTGGTGTCTTGGTTAGCGCTGCCTTTTCCCATTGTCATTGTCATTGTGCATTAGCAGCTAACTGATGTTCACATTGTAAAAGGGAATATATAAGTTGCATTTTCTTTCCTGAGGTTTACAACAAGAAACATGATGTGCGTGTGTATTTCCATCCTTCTGTGAGTGTGACAAAATTTCGCCGGGAGGAAGGAACCCAAACCAATTTCCCTCCATGCTGAAAGTGACAGCAGCAGGGCTGGTGCCTCAGCTCGGGTCATCGTCCCCTTCCAGCGGTGGCAGCTCGACCCGCCACTCGCCGCCGTAGTAGGAGTTGGGCAGGCCGAGCCAGAACTTGAATGCCTCGGCGGCGCGCTTCCGCTCCCGTCGCCGGTCCTGCCTCGCCTGCGACGCGTGCTTGCTGGTGAACATCCTCGAGTGCATCTCGATGTACATCTTCCTGTACCTCGTCTTGTTGGGCGCGATGCCCTTCTCCTCCATGCACGCCACGATCTCCAGCGCCTTCCTGAAGAAGGCCGCCCTGACGCACACGTCCGCCAGCGCCCCCAGCAGCTCCTCGTCGGCCTCCTCCAGGCACCGCTCCTGCACCTCGTTCCACAGCACCAGCGCCTCCCCCGGCTTGCGCGCCGCCGCCACGCCTTTCGCGAGGCTCCCGTATGTCGCCACGTCCGGCTGCACCCCGCGCTCCTTCATCCTCTCCACCACCTGCTTCGCCGTCTCGACATGCCCCTGCCGGCAGTAGCACTCCACAAGCATGTTCCACGCCGCCCTGTCCACCGACACCCTCGGGTCACGCTCCATCTCCTCGAACACCTTGTGCGCCATCTTGGGCTGCCCCGACACGGCGAACGCCTTCATCAGCGTCGTGTAGCTCACCGTGGACGGCGCGATGCCACGCGACCGCATCTCGTTGAAGAAGGCCAGCGCGCCGGCGCTGTCGTCGCTGAGAACGCACCCGTCCATGAGGGTGTTGTATGTCACCACGCCGGGCTGGATGCCGGCGCCATTCACCATCTCCTCGAAGAGCTCCCTGGCCTTGCCGATCTGCAGCTGTTGGCAGTACCCGTTGAGCATGACGTTGTAGGTGACCCGGTTGGGCGGAACACCGGCCACGGCCATCTCGTCCAGCACGGAGCGCGCACGCGCCATGTCACCCGCGGCGACGAGCGCCGATATCACCGTCGTGTAGGTCACGTGGTCCGGCCGGCTTGCGGGCGCCGTCTCTGCCTCTCGCCGCATCGCGCGCAGCATGGTCACCACGTCCTCGACGCGGCCGGCATTCATGTACCCCTTCATGAGCGTGGTGTACACCCTGGCATTGGGCGGGTAAGCCTTGGGATAGAAGCGGCACCTCCTGTTCTGCCATGGACCCGCCGGCGATGACGATGTCGTCAAGCAGGGCGGCGTCCTGCTCGGCGTCGGGCGCATCGTCGCATTCCATGGCGACGGCCCTGAGCAGCAAGCAAATGTCCTTGCGCTGCTCCCGCATCGCCTGCACGATCCTCTCCGCGGTGGGGATGTCGCCGAAGCCGACGAACGCGGCGACGAGGGAGTGGAACGTGGTGGTGCAGGGGGCGACGCCGGCAGAGATCATGTGCTCGAGCACGCGCGCCACGAGGCCCTTCCGGCCGGCGCGCGCGCACATTTTGTATGACGACGTTGTATGTGAGCGCGTCGGCGGCGGCGTCCCACTCGCGCATTCCGTCGAACAGCTCGCGGAACCGGCGGCAGTCCCCGGCGTCGGCGCAGGCACTGAGCGCGGCGTTGAAGGCGGCCGTGTCGGGGAGGCATGTGGCGGAGGCGGCGAGCAGCTCGGGCGGCGCGCGGCGGAGCGCGCGGAGGACGGCGTCGAAGAGGCGGAGCGCCTTGGTTGGAGGCGCGAGGCGGGCGACGGCGGCGGTGTAGGCGCGCCGGTCGGGGAGGAGGCCCTGGCGGAGCATGTAGAGGAGGAGCGAGTGGGCGAGGCGGGCGTCGCGGGAGCGGGCGGCAGCGACCGCCGCGAGGGAGAGGGAGTTGGCGTCGAGGAGGTCGAGGGCGCCCCGGGCGCGGAGGCTCTGGAGGAGGCGCGCGGCGCGGGAGAACGCGCCGGGGTTGCCGGAGCTGAAGGAGAGCTGCGCGAGGAGGCGGGACGCCGTGATGGGGGAGGAAGGGAGGAGGGTAGGGTTGGAGGTGAAGAGGCGGTAGGCGGCGTCGGTGTCATGGGCGCGGAGGAGCGCCAGGAGGGCCGCGTCGGCGTCGGAGGAGGAGGCGCCGTCCTCGTCATGGCCGTCGCCGTGTGGCGGGTGGGTGAGTGGCAGGGTGGAGAGGGATGTAGTTGTTGGGGATAGGGCGGCTGGCGGGTGGAGCCTCTGCCGGTGGTTGCCGGAGGAGGAGGAAGCGGCCGTGGAGCATGAGCAGGAGCAGGTGGCGCCGCCGGGGAAGGAGGGGTGGGGTTGGAGGAGATAAAGCGAGTAGCGCGCGCAGCATAGCATCGCTGGAGTGGCTAGTGGCACGGCAATGGCCGTATGGTCGGTCCGATTTGGGTCGCCGGACGGCCGGCCGGAGGAGGAAGAAATGGCAGGAGCAGCGGCACACGACGAGTGGTCGAGTGGAGCGGACGGAGAGGATGAGGATGACGTGTAGACGTGGCCCGACCAAAGCGAACAGCGAAGCATTGGCTCCGGCCCAGCCATATCGACAGTCCAATTCGGCGGCAGAAACACACGGGCTTGGTCCATCCACGCGGTGGAACTAGAAGTTGGAACCACAGGCCACCAAGTAACCAAACTGACACCATAAGAAGTAAACTAGCATGAAATTAAACAAGACCATTTTCAGAAGAAGCAAAAAAAAAAAACGAGATTAAACAAGAAGTAAACTTTGAAACCATAAAGCCTCTGAAGTCATCTACCAAAATAGAGTACCAAATCTACAGAGGTCAAGGTCTAGTCCATTTCCTAATCAGCTCGGCAGATGTCAGCTGCGATTGCATCCGTATTTGAGACCGTCATTTTAAGCCTGCAATAGCTTCAGAACTCAAAGAATTCACTCTGCAGTAGCCTGCTCCAGGCCTCCAGTGCTCCAACCGGTATCTGACGGCGACACCCAACCGATTGCCTTCAGTTGCAGAAATCATCTGGAGGATGGCAAACACTCCTTGATCCGTGCAAGCTTGGCAGCCACGTCCTTCATTGTCAGCCTCTCCTCAGGTGAGTCTCGTGAGCACTGTAAACCCAAGTCCACCACCTGCTCTATGCAACTCCAGTTGTTGGGAGAGTCTTCCCCAGATGACAAACCGACCTGTTGGATATCTCGGCTGCTTGTTGCCTCCTCGTCCCGAAGAAGGATGTCTTGATCCACGACATGGACAAGTCTTGATGGAAAAGCCTGGTTGACCCACTCTCTGAGGCTCATCTCTTCGTTGAACATGGCGTTGGTGGGCTTCTTCCCGGTCATGACTTCGAGAAGCATTATGCCATAGCTGAACACGTCGCTCTTCCTTGACGCTTTACCAGACCAGGCGTACTCTGTTGCGTTTGCAGCAGAGGAAATGGAGACATTAGTGATCGCAACAAAAAAAAAGATTAGTAATCTCAGCAATTAAGATAGTATGAATTGCAATATATATTAAGTTGCAAGCAATTGTATACCTGGTGCCATATAACCAATTGTTCCTTGCATGTTCCTCGAAATTATCGAAGTATCGTCTCCTAGAAGTAGCCTTGCGATGCCGAAGTCGGCTACACAAGCCGTCATATCTTCATCAAGCAGCACGTTGCTCGGCTTGAGGTCGCAATGGAGGACTACCTCAAAGTGTTCATGGTGAAGGTAAGCCATTGCTAGAGCCACATCTGACATGATGTTCACCCTTTGGACTAGTCCTAGCCCACGACGGTTACCGGAGAACAACCATTCATCTAGGCTCCCATTTGGCATGTATTGGAGCACTAGTGCCTTGAAGTCTAAATTCGAGCAAGTGGTGAGTACCCTAACCAAATTTCGATGTCGAGCCATGCGAAGCACACGACACTCGACATCAAAGCTAACGCTAGCTCTTTCTAGTTCCATGTTAAGGACTTTTATCGCGACAATTTTCTCATCGTCCAGTATGCCTCTGAATACTTTGCCAAAGCTTCCAGATCCTAGTAGGTTATCGTTATTAAAATTATTTGTAGCACGAGCCAATTCAAAGTAGGGGATTGGCCTATAGTAGTTGTTTCGCTCCAAGCTAGTGGACGTCAGCTCCTTTGGCCTCTTGTTGACACGAGTCCTTATCAGGATGAACAAGCAAACTCCTACAGCAATGGCTGCAGCAACACTAGTAGGAATCACAATTTTTAGGAGACCAAATCGGTGGCGATGGTTGAACTCATCATTTGGGCAGTGTGGGAACCCAAGGCGTGGAAGGCCGCATAGTGCGGTGTTCCCTTCCAACGACTGCAATGTGATGTTTGAGAACACACCACCCTCTGGGATTTGTCCATAGAGTCTATTAAAAGAAAGATTTAGGCTTGTGCGATCGCTGAGATTGGCAAAGGACTTTGGGATGGTACCGGACAGGTCATTGTATGATAGGTCCAACTTTTTAATGCCACTTAGCTTTCCAATTGCATCAGGTACCTTATCTTGGAGATTGTTCTTTGATAAATTTAGGTAGGTCAGTGTACTGACCGCTGCCAGTGAAGCTGGTATGTTGCCAAGGAACTGGTTAGAAGAAAGGTCCATATATGTGATTGCCTTCAGATTTTCAACATCTTCCGATAAAGCACCAGCCAAGGTGTTTTGAGACAGATCAAGCCCCACAATGTTCTGAAGGCCCCATAGCCCCGTGGGAATTGTTGAAGTGAGCTGGTTGTTTGATAATTCCAATGTTTGTAGGCTGCTCAGATTTCCAATGCTATCTGGTATGGAGCCATGGAGCTTGTTGTAGGCTAGGCCCAAGCCAAACAGGTTTGATAATTTGCCAATGTGTACGGGGATAGTCCCAGACAACTCATTGCTGGACAAGTCAAGACTTCTGAGGTTCTTTATTTCCGTAATTGATCTTGGAATTTCCCCGGTTAATAGGTTGTTGCGAAGACCAAGGAACAAGATGTTGCTATGGTTTGCCAGCATATTTGGGACGCGCCCAGTTATTTGGTTCTCAAATGCTCTAAAGATCTGGAGGGAGGAGATATTGCTAACAGAGGTTGGGATACTACCGGTGAAGTAATTTCCCTCCATGACTATGTATTTGAGGCTCTTGCATCTCGACAAGTCATCCATGAAACTGAGGTCCCCACCGAGCTCGTTCCCGGCCATGTAGAGCTCAGTAAGAGATTCCCCCATGAAAATCCGTGGCACGGGTCCAGTTAGTAAGTTGTAGTTAATGTCAAGCATAGAGATCATGGACATGTTCTTGAAGGAGGTCGGAATGGTACCTGCCAAATTGTTCATTTCGAGGTTCAGCCAGTACAGCTGCGTCAACTTCCCCAGCTCCGGCGGGATCTTCCCGTACAGGTTACTCGTGGTGAGGTCTAGCACAGCGAGACCGGTTAGATTGCTCAAGCCGACAGGGATCTCGCCCGCGGAAAGGTCATTGCCGCCTAGCGAGATGACCGCCAACTCCGGCATGGACGCCAACCACGACGGTATTCCACCGGTGAAGCGGTTGTAGGCCAGGTTGAACAGCTGCAGGTACTTGCAAGACCCGAACCCCGGTGGCACCACGCCGGCGATATTGTTCCCGCGAAGATTCACGCGCTGCAACATGGGAAGATTGAAGCTCCTGTTATCACTCGGCACCATCCCCGAGAGGTTATTGTTGGATAGGTGCAGTCGTAGCAGGCTGGACATGTTGAACAGCGAGAGCGGTATCTCTCCTGAAAATTGGTTCGAAGACAGCACGAGGACCTCGAGGTTTGCTGAGAGACCAATGTCGCTAGGGATGTTCCCCGTCAGGCCGTTGTATGCAAGGCTCAGGTAGCTCAGCTGGGACGTGCCGTTGAACAAGCCCCGCGGCATCGTCCCGCTCAGATCGTTCCTGCTCAGATCAAGGTACTCAATGCTCCGCAGGTTGCGCAGCTCGTTTGGGATCTCGCCGGTGAGGTTGTTGGAGTCGAGGATGAGAACCTGAAGCTTGGCGAGGCCGCCGAGAGAGGCCGGGACAGGGGCCTGAGAGGTAGTTGCTGGAGAGGTTGAGGAACGCGAGGCGCGGCAGCCTCCCGAGAGAGGCCGGGACGGGGCCCGCGAGTTGGGCGCCGCTGAGGTCCAGGGTGTGGAGGAAGGAGAGGTTGCCGAGCTCGGGTGCCAGGGCGCCGCCCAGCGGCACGCCGGGAGTGACAGGCCCGTGACGCGCAGCCTGTGACGGTGGCCGCAGGTTACTCCGGCCCAGGCGCAGTAGGGCGTGGTGGGCGTCCAGTTGCCGCGGAGGATGCCGTTGGGGTCGGATAGACGAGCTTTGAAGGCGAGCAGCGCCGAGAGGTCGCCGCGGCAGCGGCGGGCGTTGGATGCCGAGGCAGTTTCTGTTGCGGCTGCGAGGCCGAGGAGAAGGAGCAGTGGTGAGGCCATTAGGAAGGCGAGGTGGGGGGAGGCCATGGTGGGACAGGTGGCTACTAGCTAGCTAATGGCGGTGGCAATGCATTGCATGAGTCATGCATGGCATGCATGGCACGGACTTATTATATCCTCGACCTCGTACAAGCTAGTGTCGTCTTTTGTGGAGTCTGAACTCTGAAGTCTGAATATGAAGAGAAGAATTATTCCTTGCATTGGATGACTAAGCATGGAGACTCACCTTCTGACAGACGGAATGTAGCCGTGAGTTGGTCTTAATTTAGAGCGCTGAAATTTGATCTTAACAAAGAAAACTTCCGGTAGTGTGAACTGTGAACTTGAAGGAAAGCTACTGGACTGAGAGACGGCTCTGATCCGGCGTCCGCGCCGGGGTGAAAGGGACTCAAACAGTCGAACCTGGAGGGCCCGTCAAGCATGGGCGGCCAATCCAAAGCACACGCACACATGCCACATCGTCGACCTGATTGATGTATGCAACGATACGCGGAGAACCATTTGACGGGTTGGAACCTGGAAACGGTTTGGTGCGACGATGATGAATCATGAATGGCAGCAAATTAAAAGATACCGTGTCCACCCTGCATGTGTCTCACTCGAGAGGGACGGGACTACAAAGAATAAATTAATGAGAACTCACTGACTAATTGCTCTTGCACGGGAGAGTCCAATATCTGCAAACCGCCTGTGACCTCGACGTGGAAGACCTGCAAGTCTCGCAGAAACTCCTGCAGACGTGACTCGATGAAAGTGTGAAACAGAAGTAGTGATGCGGCGTGCCTGTGTGCATCTTGCATGCAATGGAGGGATCTGTTGTGATTTGTGAAGCATCACTGCATCAGTGCTACTGCTATGGCAAGGAAACTAGGTGGTAACAGTCCTCCAGCGACCAGCGTTGATAGGAGAAGGCCGAATTTGATAGGTTAAAACATTGATATCCAAGCGTTCTACCTCCATTCTAAATTATACTCTCCAAATTATAGGTCGTTTTGGTTTTTTAGATTCATCATGTTTGTTATGCACATAGATAAACGCTAGAGGCTTTTACGTTTCTGCCCTCGTTTCAAAGTGAATTGGTGATTTTGCCCTTGTTTTTTTAACTTTGTGATTTTACCTCTGTTTTTTTAAACCGAAGAGATTGTTTGCCCCTGTTTCGTGAAGACCATTTAATGGTGTTAAAACTGGTATGAAAAGTCCAGTTTGCCCTTGCGAATTTGCCCACATTTTTCCAAGTTCTTTGCGGTGACTTTACCCTTATTTGAAAAAAAAATTTACTAGCTTAAAAATAAATTTTGTCAACCAACTCACTCAAATCTTTATAGTTTCAGATCTGAGCAAAAACTGATAAAATTCTATCAAAATATTGACAACATCACGAGTATTGGACTGATAGACCTGATATTGGATTGACATCGAATATCCAATCGACAGAATCCAATTAAAGTCCAACGAAAATCAGCTATCCATCCAGTCAGCATCATGCGAAGTCGGTCGTGGCCACGGCAAACTCGCCAGCAGACTTCACCAGCGCAACAGCGCGCTCGCCTGCATCGGAGCTAGCTCAACCCGCATCCACGGCCGCATAGGGACGTGCTAATGCGCACCGCTGCCGCCTCCCGCACCGCGGTTGGCGGCTGCCCTGCGTCGGCGCCTCCCGTTCGCGCGGGGGCCGCGGCGGCGTCGACGGACGGGGCTGCCACCTCGCGTGCGACGCAGCCGCCGCCGCGCTCGTGAGTCTCGCGTCGGGCCTCGCTGACCGCCCCCTCTCGCGCCATCTCGGGGCTGCACCGGCCGCTACCTTGCGGCCGTACGCACTGCCGCAACACCAATTTCACAGGTTGAGATGGGAAAGGAGACTGAGAGAGGAGGATAAGGTTAGGTTTAGTTAGGTCTTTTTCTACCGCTTGTAATATTTCTTTTAATTTTTTAAGAGGCCTTCAACTAACAGAGTCAAAAATAGGGGCAAACGGAGACTTCGTTCTAAAACAACAGGGGCAAAATCACAATTAGACTCCATAGTAGGGGCAAGATCACCAATTTCTCTAAACGCCATGTCTAGATTCCTAGCAATATCTATTAACCTACAAAAGCCAAAACGACCTAAAATTTGAAAGGAAGGAAGCAGTAGTTTGTTTGGCTTTTTTTTTTTACTTAAAGTTTGACTACCCATCTTATTTAAAGCAAAGTGGACATATCGATGTCTTCCGAACAGGCTGGCTACATGATTGAAGACTAGCGACGAAACAATCGCTCGCATTCTTTTTGCAGCTTCTCTCCTCCACAATAGCTAGCTGAGACAGGGGTGAATCACTTTTTTTTTAAGTTTCCAATCCATTAATTTATTTAGAAAGTCTCTATACAGAAGCATACTAGACTCAATTTTTTGTGATTCGTAGTTTGGCATAGCCCCTCTAGAATCAACCTTGAAAAGGCCATGAACATTCATATGATAGACTCGGGTGCTACGGCCAGGTTTTTTTTTCCGACCGGTGACCTCAAACCGCCACCCTCCGGTAGCGGTTTACCGGACCGGTTTGACCGGTAACCGCCTCAAACCGGTGGAATTCAAATTCTCAAATTTAAACCTAGTGTAATCGGTTGTGACCGGTTTACCGGCCGGTTTGTCCGGTTTACCGGACCGGTTTGACCGGTTACAGACGCATGGAAAAAAGAAATTTATAAAAAAAAATTGCATGAGCTATGCACATATTAATGTAAAATTCCACAGCAAAGTAATAATTTATAATTATGCATACAAATGGGTGGGGTGTTAACTGGGTGTAGGAGTTGATGAGCCTTCACGCCGCGCCTGTTTTTTCTTTTTCTTTTTTATTTAACTTTGAATTCCCGCAAACTGTACTTAACGAATGAATATTTGAAAAAATTTTATACCATTACATTTGTCGCAGCTTGAAGTATTTATGTGAATTTTTTTGATTTTTTTATTTTTTAATTTTTAAATTCAAATTTAAAAATTTTGAATTGGACCGGTTTGTAACCGACCGGAACCGGTACCAGTCCGGACCGGTTACACCGGCAACCGCGGTTTTCGAACGGTTTCGGTCGGGATTTTTAACCCTGGCTAAGGCACCCATAATTTTGGGTTCCTATATAGTACAAAAAAATAGTTAAGGGTCTGTCTGATCAATCAAAAGTAAATAAATCATAATAAAAATCTGAGGACACAAAAATCCCTGAAAATGACCAAGAAAGCTGGCGCGGTCGGCCCAACCTGGCATAAACTTTGAAGCCCAGTATGACAATTCCGGCCCGGCCTGCCCCTCACAAAACGTTGCCCGTGCTCAGCTCGTAATCTCGTAGCAGCTGCGGCGGCGGCGGCGGCAGCGACGGCGATGCGGCTGCTCCCCGGCGCCTCGGCGTCCCGCCTCCCTTCCCCGCTTCTCTCACTTCCCCGCATAAGACCGAGATGCGTGCCGGCCTCCTCCTCCGCCTGCCGGGCCGCCTCCTCATCACCCGGGGGCGGCGGCGACGGCGGCGCGCGGAAGCCGTGGCTCTTCGTCGGGCTGGGGAACCCCGGGAAGGTGTACCAGGGAACTCGCCACAACGTAAGCCGCTTGCTCACCCCTGTTCGCTGTGGAAGCTACCGTTTTGCACGGTGGGACTGCGGATTTTCCCTAGTTACCATTTTGTCCTGTCGTATTGGGAAATGTTTGTGTTGTACGGCAAAAATGCCTTTCGAAGATACAAGTATCGACATCTAATAGGCTACAAGAATGTATACTAATAGGGATAGAAACACTAAAATGTAGGATTCAGTAGTCAGAGAGGAGATTTTCTTGCAGGCAGAGAAACTTGCTGCTGACTTGTATACTATGGTTTTAAACTCAGTTTTGTGGTACGAAACTAGAACACATAAATCGAGTCTTGCATAAATGACTATGTTCGTCAAAACTTCCAGTGTACAATCTCCTCATGGAATTGAGATCATATCTGATTATTCTCAGGTTGGATTCGAGATGATTGATGTTATAGCAGAAGCTGAGGGTATATCTCTCAGCAGTATGCAGTTCAAGGCAATGGTTGGGAAAGGTACGACTCACACTAAGTATTTTTCTTTGCATGCTGAAGTAGGCGTTGAAGGCAGTGGCACTAATCTTGATTGAACACTTTCCAGAGCTAAATTTTTTGTCATTGTTTTCGCCCACTTCCATATGGTTTGTTAAAATATACCTATGATGAAACTTATATATTTAGGATACTCTATGACTGAATATTGACCATAGAATATTTCACGGTGATGGGTTGAGGCCTGAAGGGGAACTGTTGAGGGCGTAGATTGTATCCGTGAGAGGGTAACGAACAAAGAACAGAACGCTTGAACTTGGGTGGTGCTGTGATGTGTCACGCCCAGGCTCAGAGTATATGCATTCAAAGTGAGCAAAAACTATTATTTACATTCCAGAAATCATTCTTAGCAACAAAAACTGCTACATTATTATCCAGGTCGTATCGGTGATGCACCTATCATGCTTGCCAAGCCGCAAACTTTTATGAATGCAAGCGGTGAGTCTGTAAGTATAATGATTCAAAGGAAACTTTAAATACTATTCTTCCTTCTTTATATTCTTTTTGACACAGAGTTGTATAGGTGGGGCAGCTGGTTTCATATTTTAAGATACCACTTAATCAAGTCGTTGTGGTAAATGAACTCTTCAGCTGCTGCATTTAATCACAGATCACTATAATTTTCATTCTCACTTGGCAAATCTAATTCTTTTTCTTTGCTTCTCTGCAGATGTATGATGATCTAGATTTACCCTTTGCAAAGTTGCGCTTGCTGCCTAAGGGTGGGCATGGAGGGCATAATGGGTACTCCGTTTCTTGTCTACTTGTTTTCTGATATATATATATTTTAGAAAGAAATGCCTAAGCTCTGTTTCATCATGGAAAACAAGAATGCTCGAGTTTTGTAGCTCAACACCCCCCCCCCCCCCCTCCCCCCCACCACCACCACCAAAAAAAAACCTTATATCTATATCATGTATATCTCAGTTGGTATTTCAGTGTTTCACCTAAGAGAACGATATTCTGAGCATACGATTTGTGCCGTATTTGTACGCAGTAGCATGTGTACATTGATGCTTAGAATCTGATTACAAGGTGCTTAGCTGTTAAAAAATGCAGCAGAGAAACTTTGGTAAAAACTTGATTTGTAATTTTAATGCTCCGTCTTATTCTTCAAGTAAAGAGCTCAACACTGTTGATTTTATAATTTCATAGAGGTCCTATATAATTGCGGAGACTTGACAGAAACAGAGTGACAGCAGTGACATGGGAACCTTACCTTTACTGTTATTGTTTGGAGAAGGGCTTGTTTGTTTGTTCACCATTTTCCCACCATTTGCAGGATGAGAAGCATCGTTAACCATTTGAAACAAAGTCGTGATTTTCCACGCCTAAGAATTGGTATACCATATACGACTTGTCAGTCCTTTTCTCTTCAGCAGTTCAGCTGCACAGTCTAAGATATTCCTGTGATGATATTCTACAGGTATTGGGCGACCACCGGGGAAGATGGATCCTGCCAATTTTGTTCTCCGACCTTTTACCAAGAAAGAGCAAGAAGAGGTTTTCATTATAATTTGTACCTTATAGATACTTTGGTTCAGTCAACTTACTTTGTTGTTCTATATTGATCCATGTGGAGACAAGTAAAGGTAACAAAATTGATCATTTTATGCAGCTCGATTTCGCGTTCCATCGGGGCTTGGAGGCTGTGCGAATAATGGTGCTTGAAGGATTCAACAAGAGCGCAACTTACGTCAATACTGCGCAATCTGAAATGTTAAATAGATGATAGATTTACTGTATTCAGTTTTATTCCTATGCCAAAGAATTTTTATTTGAGGTAGGAACTGCAGTCAGCTCCACGCCTCCACCTGATGCATCATTTGCATGGTGGCCATCTTGCCTGCAAGAAAGCTCAGAGTCTGACAGCTGAAGTGCTCACTGGAGCGTACTGTATCATATGAGCAATCTGAATTCATAATCCCATAACATTTTAATGTACCATTCTGGATTGTTGATTTCATCTGTGGCATGAAACTTGAAAATTTTGAGAAACTTCGTTCCATACTCTTTGAAAATCGACACTATGTTTAGTGCCTTAGTCCTCTTGTTGATCCTTCAATATTCCTTGAATGTTGCCTACTCTCTGAATCCAGCGATATCGCGGCTTCCATGGGATGTTTCGCGAATTTTTTTTTCGCGTACGTTCCCTCACATGCATAGCATATTAAATGTAGTCGGAAAAAATAACTCATTATATGGATGGAGTGTACTTCGCGAGACGAATCTAATGAGCCTAGTTAGGTCGTGATTAGACAATAAATTGCTACAGTAAACATGTGCTAATGACGGATTAATTAGACTCAGGCTCGTCTTGCGATTTATTGACAGAATCTGTAATTAGTTTTGTAATTAGTCTATATTTAATACTTCAAATGTGTGTCTGACATACTCGAAAAAAATTTCGCGAAACATCTAAACAGGGCCATGATTTTACATCTTGCTCATGCTTTTGGGTTCAAATGAGCGGAAAAGACTGCACGCTTCCGTACACACATTTTGGTGGCGTCCTTCCCTTAACATCACGAGATATTTCCATCCAGAATTCCGATAGAGGAAGGCAGGAAGCCGACCAGAATATGCTTCATCACATCCTGTGACGTGCCATCAGTGGTGGTGATGAGCCACTGTACCCATCCAAAATCCATGGGCCCAGCGAGCACTCGTCTTCTCGCTCTCGATTCTCCACGTTCTAAACATGCGATGCTCATGCTTTTCAGAAAGGATAGGCTCTGCTCCCTGAAAAGCACGCGAAAACAACGTAGATTGCTCGCTAACATTTTTGGGTTGCTAGCACATCTCTGTGTGGTTAGGATGCTACGGCCTTTGAGCAGTTGAAGTGTCGAGCTCCAGCACTCGGAACGAGTCTTTCAGCTAGAGCTAGTGCCCAGAGGCCAGAGAGGCTGCTTCATCCTCTCCCTCAGCTCCTTCAGCTTTTCCTTCTGCTCCTTCTTCTCAAGCTTAATCTTATCCTTCTGCTCTTTCTGCTCCTGCTTCTTATTCGAATAGTACCTTTTAGTTTTCAATGTGCTTTCGTTTCTGTTAACCCCTAATTCACTCAACTGGTACCTCCTATAACCAAAATTGTTTTTAAGACACAAGTTCACGTTAACCCATCCATATTTGTTTCTCGCCTGGACTCCCGAGCGATACCCTCCATTAGCTCGGAAGGCTAAGCTATTCATGGTTGCCTTCAGCTCAGGACGCTGCTGGTTGCAACATTGCGATACGTACCAGCTGCCAACGAACAGGTGAAACGTGAAAATAAGGGCAGGCAAAAGCAATAGCATCTGCTGCTGACAGCACGGCCCCACGTGTCAGGACCCTCAACAACTTGCCGCCAATTAACGTCCAGATCGGCCGACCGATTCGACTTGCCCTCTCGAAAAAGCCTAAACCCTCCGCCACGTCACCGGCGCCCTCCCCTAATCTTCTCCCCCTCTCCCACTCCCATCACGCCGCCGCGCCGCCAAGCCCAACCGCCCGCGCCATGGCGACCTCCGCCGCGGCCGCCTCCTCCCTCTCCCTCCTCTTCTCCCACCCCCACTCCTCTTCCCACAGGAGGCCCGCCCCCGGCCCCCACCTCCGCCTCCCCTCCCGCGCCAGCCGCGCGCGCTGCGCCTCCTCCGACGCGCCGCCCGCCACGGCCACCAAGCACCGCCGCCCCGCGGAGGAGAACATCCGGGAGGAAGCCGCGCGACTCCGGGGCCCCGCGCAGGGGTTCTCGGCGTGGTACGAGCCCTTCCCCCCGGCGCCCGGCGGCGACCCCAACGAGCGCTACTCGCTCGACGAGGTCGTCTACCGCTCCAGCTCGGGGGGCCTTCTCGACGTGCGCCACGATATGGAGGCGCTGGCCCGCTACCCGGGCTCCTACTGGCGGGACCTCTTCGACTCCCGCGTCGGCGGCACCGCCTGGCCCTACGGCTCCGGTGTGTGGTCCAAGAAGGAGTTCGTGCTCCCGGAGATCGACTCCGACCACATCGTCTCCCTCTTCGAGGGCAACTCCAACCTCTTCTGGGCCGAGCGCCTCGGCCGCGAGCACCTCGGCGGGATGAACGACCTCTGGGTCAAGCACTGCGGCATCTCCCACACCGGCTCCTTCAAGGACCTCGGCATGACTGTGCTCGTCAGCCAGGTGAACCGCCTCCGCCGCGCCCCGCTCTCGCGCCCCATCGCCGGCGTCGGCTGCGCGTCCACGGGGGACACCTCCGCCGCGCTCTCGGCGTACTGTGCTGCCGCGGGGATCCCCGCCATCGTGTTCCTCCCAGCAGACCGCATCTCGCTGCAGCAGCTCATCCAGCCGATCGCCAACGGCGCCACCGTGCTCTCCCTCGACACTGATTTTGATGGCTGCATGCGACTCATCAGGGAGGTGACCGCGGAGCTGCCAATCTACCTTGCCAATTCGCTCAACTCCCTTCGGCTTGAGGGACAGAAGACGGCGGCCATCGAGATATTGCAGCAGTTCAATTGGCAGGTGCCAGATTGGGTCATCGTTCCAGGAGGCAATCTCGGGAATATCTATGCCTTCTACAAGGGATTCGAGATGTGTCGTGTTCTTGGGCTTGTTGATCGCGTGCCACGGCTTGTCTGTGCACAGGCTGCAAATGCAAATCCGTTGTATCGTTACTACAAGTCAGGGTGGGCTGAGTTCCAGCCACAGGTTGCTGAAACTACATATGCTTCTGCGATACAGATTGGCGATCCTGTATCAGTTGATCGTGCCGTGTTTGCACTGAAGGCAACTAATGGTATTGTGGAGGAAGCTACAGAGGAGGAGCTCATGGATGCAACGGCACTTGCTGACCGCACTGGGATGTTTGCTTGCCCACATACTGGGGTTGCGCTTGCTGCTCTGTTTAAGCTACGGGATCAGCGTATAATTGGGCCTAACGACCGAACTGTGGTTGTTAGCACAGCTCATGGGCTGAAGTTTACGCAGTCAAAGATCGACTACCATGACAAAAAGATCCAGGGCATGTTGTGCCAGTATGCTAATCCACCGATCAATGTGAAGGCTGATTTTGCTTCTGTGATGGATGTTCTCCAGAAAAATATCCATGGTAAGATATAAGCTTATATGTTTAATTAACCCTCAGAACAGCTTTTTTGGTTTATCATCTCGCTCGGAATTCTATTCCTGCGTCTTTTTTCAACTATGGTTGGTGAACATGATATGGTGCAAAGATCCATATCTTGTACTAGGTCTGGAGGCTCTTCTGATCATAGGTCGAAGTGGATAGAGCTATTTCCTTGTACTTTATCTGTATCGTGTAATATCAATAATAAATTATAGTCCAAGTGTTTGAATGAATAAACGTTTGGGATGACCTGTGCAGGATTGTGCTGTTTTGCAATTTGGTGTTCTCTTCTGTGTAGTTTTCACTGAGTTTAGGCGATCAATACTGCCGACATTTGAACTAATCAATGGAATTTAACTTGTAGTATTATCGTTTTTGTTGCTTTCAGCAGTCACAAGAGTATTAGACCCTAAATCCATCATAGCAGTTCACCATGCGCAATAACATACCTGACGCTTATGTAATAAATAGTTCTGACTGTTAGTTCCTACATTCTATTCCAGGACCATAGCTAAATTGTTTTAGCAGTCTATTCTGTAGTGATCTGCTGCTGGTGTTTGCTAGAGCATTGCCATTTAGTCCATGGCATTGGAATGCACGCTAGATTTGTATAATACCTGTATTT
Source organism: Urochloa ruziziensis (assembly GCA_015476505.1). Taxonomy (NCBI): domain Eukaryota; kingdom Viridiplantae; phylum Streptophyta; class Magnoliopsida; order Poales; family Poaceae; genus Urochloa; species Urochloa ruziziensis. The sequence goes on along the minus strand of CM027122.1, from coordinate 47,269,793 downwards.
CAAAAAATATATATAATACCCTGTGGGCAGTAACAGAATTGGCTTTCAAGTGATTATGATAGTGTTGAGAAAACTGAAGCGTCTTCTTCTTTTGACCTGGTCTCACACATTGCTTCCTGAAGCACTGGGCGTAAGCCTAAAATACCACCACTGTGCAGTACCCTGAAGATTTCTGTTTTCTGTGTGTTGTTGCAAACTTGCAACCTCTCTTCTGGCATGGTTCAGCTTTGCCATCTTGCTCGACTCATGGTTCAGATGGATCCAAATCTGTAACACCTTGAAGCTATAAGTAATCCAAATGCTGAATTTCACCATGGCAAATTATTCTGTTCCACAAAAAGCTTAAAGCCGTAAACACGACCTTACATTGCATAATGTCTGATGTCATATGTTGCAGGGTGACACAAATCAAAGTTATCCAATGCAATAGAGTAAACAGCTTCATTCAGTGATCAGTTCATTGTTACATAAAACCATTAATCCTGCACATTCATTCAGTATCTGTTCCCATGTAGCAGAAATTGTTGATTGACTCTTTCTTCGACAACTATTGAAAGTTCTCTGTCAAGAAAAAGGTCTAGATTGCCTTGTAGTTGAAGGTCTCCTATCCCTGCCAGTCTGCTACATTTTGTTTTCTTTCCTGGCTCTTGAATCTGCTGCCTGTTTTCAACATAAGTAAAACACATAAATCTACCTTGTTGCTCTCGGAACTGAAATTTTGGGATTGCGATACGCCGATAAACCATCAGTGCAAGGTGACAATGATACTCTCTGCTCCGCCATTCGCCCTTAGTGGTTAGCGAGGCGTCATATGGTGTCGTAATTCGATATCGTTTCTTATGAAGAAACTATGTGGAAAAGTTATCTGCTTGTGCTGGTTTGTTGAAAAGAGTCCATGTATGAACATATGATTCAGCAGAAGCTTGACGAGCGTTATATAAGAGGCTGCGTGTTTGTAATAAGGAAATCCCCACCGTTGGGCTGGAGTCCAATGTATCTAACAAAGTGGCTCATGAAAACGGCTCGGGAATTCTGGGTTCCATTGCTGAATAAAACTGTGGTGCCTGTTGCTTGGGGTGGGGTTTGTCTGTTGGCACAAGAAGATTTCCGTTCATGGCGAGACTCAGTCGTGACAGCCTTTACCTGTCCGGCTGTCCCAGGTGTTCTCTGTATGCACCCGCATCATGACGGGAAGAATTTGCAGCGCGATGGGCCGATGGCCAAAATTGTCACCTGTTTTCGGACGCTGAGCCGAGGACGACACCTCTGTTTGTGGGGCTGAAATGTACGGAGTACAAGCCCAATAGGCCATCGCAGAACTAATTTTGGAACCTTAAATCGGAAAGGCCCGCCTAAATAGGTAGTCCATCGGCATGGCAGACTGCAAATCAGCAAGAGCCAGGCAATATATCAGTCATGGGGTTACGACACTTTCTTCACAGCAATCAGACACACATGCACCTTCTTGATGGCATCCCCTTGATTTATACCAATCGACCAAAGTCCAAAAATCGGCATCTTGTAGAATGTGTGTACGTGAAGCCAGCAATGCTCGTAGGCAGAGGCAGATGATATCTATTGACACGTCACCAGCCGTAGTTCGGAGCTTATCAAGAAGGAACCCCGAAAGCAACAGGACTGCAGGTCCCCATATGGCATCTTTGATCTTTCTTCAACTGTACGTGCACTGGAAGTAGAAAAATCCCTAAAGATATCTGCCAGAACTTGGTGCCCTCCTTTTACACCACCACCAGTCCACCACGCATCTTAAGCTCGGACGACGCGACAACGACAGGAGCTAAGCCTGCTGAACCGAGAGTTCCGATGCCACCGGCCTTTTCCGTTTCCTAGAACCTCTTTGACCGGAGGTTGATGTACATTCAACAGCAGCAAATAACCCAAAAAAGCTGTTATTAGGAAGCAACACTGAACTCTCCACTTGGTCCACCAAATTGGCAAATTGAGGGTAGAGCTAGGACTAGGAGAGTCATGGATCGCCGCAACCTCGCTTTCACGCTCGTGACCGATGCCTCCATGCATGCATGCTTTCTCACTAGCTAGAACCCTGAATCCCTGATGGCCCACACTTGCTTTGCCACTAAGCAACGCAACTCAACTCAACAGTGCAGTGTACCAAGGACTTATGCGCGTGGTTGTTCTGCTGCTGTGTGTTCGAATTGAACGGGAACCATTTTTTTTTCGAAAAAAAAAGAACGGTAACTGATCTCTTCAGGATTAGGAACGCTACAGTTCCGCGAAAAATCACCTGAAATTTCGCGCTCCCTTCCGCGACCTAGCTAAAGCTAGCCCCGTCGCAGAGACACATGGCACTTGGCACATGTGTACTGTGGCTGTGCTGTGCTGTGCCGGTGCGCGCGAGTCAAGTCAAATACTATAACCCTCTCTGCTGCTGGCCGGGACCGCGAGCTTGCATTGTTTCCACTACGAAAAATGTACACACGTACTGTGGCAACGAAACGACGACTGACCTTGTCAAAGTGCGTTCCGAGTCTTGCTCCTTCACGTGCGTTACAGCCTTGTTTGCGAGGACGGTACTGTAATTAATTAAGGCCAGCCGGATAGGTAATTTGAATTTGGCAAGCTAGCTAAGCGAACGTGCTTCCAACACGTACAAGTACGTGGTGCATTCGCACCGCATCGCAAGCATCGATCAGCCGGCTGGTCAGGTACGATAACGTAGGCGTGTACTCCGTTCTGCGCTAGCTCTGGCACAGCAAAGACTTCTTGTGCTCTACTATAGTTACTGTGTAAAGCAGCAGTATGTACAGATGCAGTGTGAATGCTCCAGGCCAGGGACGACGAGGGATTCGTTTCCTTTCCCATCCTAGTCAAACTTGCCCGGCACCGGCAGTGCTGTTTGCAAATTTCGCTGGTCCATGAATGCTAGCTGTAGGAAATTGCATCCCGGGGCGTGTTTGAGGAGAAAGCGATGAAAAATGCCGCTGCTAGAGAAAATTGCATAGAGATAAAAATAAATTGATATAGTTTTCTAAGATGGAAAACTTTTGATGGAAATGGTGGATCTAAACACGCCCCGGCCGTATTGTTGCTTCAGGCCTGGCTAGCAAAAATGATGGCCTCTCGATCAGCTCGGCAGAAGTGGGATGAATCACCACACCCCAGTAGGAATAGAAGCTGTACATTGCAGCGAGCTTCCTGGAAGTAGCAATAGTAATCACTAATCAGGGTAGAGTACAGCGCAACTTGCCTGTGTGCCGATCCACAGACCACAGGTATTGTACGGGGAATAGTTCAATTTGTAATGCCACGCATGCAATATCTCTCTAGTACATGCATATCAGGCATTCAGGCAACAACTTGCGGCTACGAAAGGCGCACGCGGCCCCGCCGATGTCGAGATCTACCTCCAGGCGTGAATCGCGTGTGTCAAATTAATAAATGCACATGGCTGGCGGGCAGATGGACCACGGGCGCCGCTCGGTTGCGCTTGCAGCACCGCCCTGGGGAAATATTATGATGTATTGACATGGGCAATGAGCACCAGAATTACTTTACAAATTTTTTTGCAAACGCTCGGTTGCGGCGACGAGAGCAAAACCATCATGCGTCCGCCACAGGGCTTACTGTAGTTGTAGGTTGAAACTTTTACGGCAGTAAAAAGATTAAATAAAATATATACTACTGTTCCTTTGAAAATGATCTCAAGGTCAATCCCCTGGTTAACACTAACCTGGTAGGTCACTGTGTGATTATAGATGCGCGGACAGTGTAGGTCAAGCGAGGAAACCCCGCTGCAGCTGCACTATTGGTTTTGTAAACAAAAGGAAAGTAAGTCCAGTCCAGATAACCCTCTAAAGTATATTTTGGTTTAGTTTACCTAGTATTTAGTTCAAATTACCTCTTAATATGTTTTTTTTCCTCCATACATGAGTGGAATCTTGATTTCAAATTTTAGAAGGTGCTAGTTGACATCATAATGTATATTAAAAAATATATTATAATTTTTTCATTGTTTTTCACATAATTTTATATATCAATGATTAATTTATTATCAAATATCCTATCGTATGAAAATTATGATAAAAAAATTCATGTTGTATTTTTTGAACATGTGTTATGATGTCCATTATCAACTCACAAAATTTTACTTGTACAAAGAGAAAAAAAAAGATAAATTTTATTAAAAGGTAAGTTGAACCAGATGTCGTAGTTTTATTTTGACTTTTTTATATTTGAGAGGAGTAATTTTGACTTTTTACTAGAAAAAACAGATCAGTGAAGATCGCCCAACAGGTACAGGAGGTGTCCACACTCCACGGTCCACTCTTGCATACGTACTTCTACATCTACTACTCCGTGTACTCCGTACTCCCGGCATGTGAGGCCGCTTCGACACGTCATAGCGCTAGCGTGTCAAATTATGACGCGTAGTACGTGAATCACAGGGAAGACGCCATGTCATATACGGAGTACGAGTATGCCACTCCTCGATTCTCTCGCGCGTCCACTGGCTACGTGGCTGGCTGGTTGGTTCCAGTCGTTTTCACTGTGCGCCACCAGCTGGGCACCTCGATCCGTGCGTGAGACCACGTCTCGTTGTTGCCCGTCGATTGGCCGTGCTATCTCAGCTATGGTGTAGATCGCGTACCGTACGCAAGCATATGCGCTGTGGACTGTGGACTGTGCTGTGGTGATCAAGCTACTACTGTATACCGAGCTGTGTGCGACAGCCACTCGCCACCGACTGCGAGATGCGATCACTATTGCTCCAAGAATATTACTCTTCTTCAACAGTTTGTCTACAAATAATCGACGGTATCTTTTTAGATTATGGATAAAATCTGGCCTTTTATGTCCAAAAATGGTGTGGATATATACAGCCAAAGGTGTTAGAGAGAGTTCTTAGACTCTAATAATCCTCAACAATGAGGAACTAAAAAACACAAGAAAGAAAACTCCAAAACAAAGAAAAAACTAGAAGACTTAAGCTCTATTTTTCTTTGTCTATGCTTCAACTCTATGTTGTCTTTATACATAACCAAATCCTCACAGCCATCTTCTGCTTAGAAACTTTGATGTCAAACTTGTAATACATGTCATGTAATGCTTGCACAACAGAATCAACCTTAGGCAATGAATGTCAGGCCAAAAGACTCTCAAAGCGATGCCTCCAAGAAGGTCACGACGTCGAAGACGCCATCGCCGCCTATCCGGCGAGCCAGAGTAAGGTTTTTACCTAGAAGAATGCTGACCTTGCAGAATGAATCACAACAACGCCTCCAAGGAGGGAAATGACGCCCAACGACGCCATCGTTGTTAACACCGACACAATAGCCGAGTAAAGCTTTCGCTTGTAACTCTCACACAACCATATCATCACCACCGCAGGACATCTGCCAACCTCTAGCCTTCACAACTTGAAATTAAGCTCCCTAGGACCTGCCGAAGGCGAGAACGCGGCCATGGCCGCCATATCCACACCCACCAGACGGCGGCAAGCAGGCCAATATATGCGAGGATGAAGCACAGAGAAAACCTGGTGACGGAGGGAGTGTGGCCACCCGCGATGGCACCAATGGCGGCTAGCATAGACGACAGGGGTCGGGTCTCGAGCATGGGGAAGCGCAGATCCATGGTAGGGTGAGCACTCAGGCTCCCCTTGGCCCGGTCGCTATCCCAGCCGTCGCTCCACCCCCACGAATGGCGCATCGTCGTGCCTACTCGTCCACCAATGGCCAACGACCGACGCTGCCGCCCCTCAGAGGGGCCTCGATTGCGGGCGGCCAGATCCACTCGCAGGGAGGTCGAAGATGGCCGCGGCGGGGCCGGATCTAGCCGGTCACCATCGTTCGCCACAATCGCCATCCGCCACCGCCGCCATGGAAGTCACGGGCAGACACAAGGCGGAGAATAGGAGCGCCCCACCGCCGCGTCCTCACGCCTACGCGGGTTTCTGCCAGTGCGCTTGGGTTGCGGCAAGGACACAAGTAGGGATGGGGGAGGGGAACCGAACTGCGGCGGCTATGATTCCCCCGAGCCGCCCGCAGGGGCGACGCCAGCGATCAACAGTTTCTATTTAGGTGAACATATCAACTTCGATTTTGGCCTCAATTGCAGCGGCATGAAGCCCAGCCCAAGAACACATGATCAAAGCGTGTCGTACATTGGAGATGACAGCTCTGCACTTCTTCAATTCCCATGGATGGCCTTTCATTTACCAATCTGTGTTTGAGTTCGAATTATTTGTTAAATTCAACTACTTGACGTGGAGTTTTTGGTCAATATCAGTGATAACTGTGAACCGATTCCTTCTCTTTATGAAAGTTGAGCTAGAATTATTTTTCATTGTCTAAAGAAAACTGCCTACAAAACAGCGTGAAATGAGTTTGATAAAACTAAGGAAAAAAGAGCTATTGAAAAGAGCTTCAGACACTTGAGGAAAAATAGTAGGATGCACAAAAATTGTTGATCACTCATTAAGAACTGTCGAGAATGATTGTATATTTTGTAGCGGTACTCATTCGCTCGCTCTTAAAAATAATATACTCCTAGCTAAAATGATACAAATGCTCATTTTCAACACTAGGCTAACGCTAAACCTGCCTTGATAAAATAAGAGCTCTTGACAAACATAGCAATCTAATGTTTTATTTAATGAATGATAATGATATGCTAGCTTTCTTCTTACCGGAAAGATGGAGTACAGTACTAGTTAATTGGCAGAGCAGGACGGTGCAGACATGTAGCTGTCCTGCAACTACACAACGCATGTTGCACGTTAGCGCTAAGCTTCGATACATTTCGGCACAATCTGTTAACATCATTCTACGGGTGCACGATACAGATGAATATTTTCCTAGCGACACACACGTTCCACACACACACACACACAGTAATCTCATTCAGGAAACACGTTTCATTTCAAAAAAAAAATCAGGAAACACGTCGACGCAAAAGCCAGAAGAACTTAAAGGTGCCTGCTTAGCGGCCGCTGATGATGATACCAACAAAATGTATAAGACCGCATCCACGTATTAGTATATTTATATTCTGTACGAGCACTTTCAATTCAGAGTTCGGATCCGCGGAAGAACAGCCGTGCAAAACAATCTTCACATGGGACGGACAAAAAGAAAGGGAAAGAAATACGCGCGAGGATCGGATGCCACCTCCGGCCAACCCCGTTGGTCAGAACTCATAACAGCGATTTTGTCTTAAACAAACCAATTCGCGCCTGATGATACCATCATCTGCCGACAATGACGGCAAAAGCCTAGCGCTTTTTGCGGCCTCTCGCCATCTCTTATTCTTCTCCGGCCCTTCACATCGCCGGCGGGGAAACGCTTTAATCTGTTATACGCTTAGCCTGAGCTAAGGCAGCTTATTAGCTAACCACCGGCTGGTCAGTCGGATAAACCCCAGGATATTTTAGCCGCAACGTCTCACGGACCACACCTGGAATCTGACCTAAACATCAGGGAGGTGGTTAAGGACCAACTAGTAATCCACTGCACGCACGCGCGTGCATGTGATGTGTAACTAACATGCTTACGCATGCTGTGACATCGACGGGTAAGCTAAGATTTCAATAAACATATTAGCACAGGAGGAAAAAGATACAGATATAAAACTGCGTGCACTTTTAATTCTGGGTGATATGCAACACATGGGCGCGGTAGCTGCGAGTGCAGATATATGATGAGCTCAGGCCTTTTTGATTCCTCCTGCATCTATCTGTCGGTACCTATCCATGTACCTGCGCGTGATTGTCGATCGCATCGTTGTTGGTAGTGTCAGGTGAGTGGCCACATAAAATAATTCCAAGGCCGGCCCATCCGTCCATGTCCATGAGTCCATCCCCCTCGATCGAGCTGGAGGAATCACGCGCGGGGATGATGGCGGGGATCCGCGGATTGGCTTGTGCAGCAGCAGCAGTAGCAGCACAAGGATCGCGTGGGGAGGATACGGAGCATGGGCAGGCTGGGATAACGATCAGACATCAGAGGCAGTGAATGGGTTGGTTACGAGCTCCTTTTTTTCCCCTAATGGCTCAGTGAATGGGAGTAGGTACCTGACTGAGCTCGAGCCGGAGCCGCTAGGGCAGCAGAAGAAGGTGGCAACTGACCACTGGTTGCTGTGGAGTGGAGTGGGGTGAGGCTAGTGAGACATGGACGAACGACACGAACGCGTTGCGGCGGCGGCCGGCAAGTTGGAACACGTGAAGCTAAGGCTGCTGGTCCCCAAGCAAGCGAGGCCATGTTTTCCTTTTGTTCCCAATCTTTGTTCCTCTCGATCCATATCCGCTTCCTGCGAATATTTTGTTGTTCTTTTTCCCGATCCCTTCCTCTTTTGCTTTTCGGCTCTGCGCCCCTTTGTTCTTTCTTCCTCATGTCAAAAGAATTTTGGCTGATGAGGTCAGGGGCACTAACGGGGATATATAGGCCGAACACGGGGGCAGGAGCAGGACACGAGCCAATCGGCGTCCGGCCTAGCGGGCTGCACGTACGGGCGCACCACGGCGCGAGACGCATGGAGAAAGGTACCGACTACCGAGGGTTGATGGTTAGCAAACTGTCGTCGTACGAACCGCGTCGTCAGTGACGCGGCAGAATATGGTGGATCCAATCTTTCTTTTCTTTTCTTCTTCTTTTTTTCTTTTTCTGGAAGGGCGGGCTTCTGCTGCTGCATGCACGGCTCCAAACAGCCGGCACCAAAGCTGATAGCTTCGCCTGAGATTTATACATACTACTAGCAAAAGAAGAGCATTTGGACCCTGCAAGTCTCACCGGCAGCAGAGTAAAATGGTACTACTAAGAATATCTCTGTAGGAAATAGCCCATGTGTGTGTTTTTTTTTAAAAAAAAGCACAATGGAGGCAGATTAGCACTTGATTTTGTCGCCGCCTGGCACCGTCGCTTTCTATGAACGAACGGAACGAATCCTGAATCCATCAGTAGCAGGGTGGCGGCAGGGGGGAAAGAAGCTGATGAGGAGGAGGCGCCGTGGCCAGCGATCCCTTTCGCTCCCGTCCAAATCTCGCAACTGGACCTGCACATAGAGGCTAGAGCGAGCCCAAGTTTCATGCACATCCTCCGCCGCATTATTCCATTTCCACCTCACAAGCTCCGGTGGCCAATTATGATAGGCGGCACAAATTCGCAACAGCAGCACAGATGTTTTCACGTGAGCTTTCAGACAAGGAAGGAAAGAGATGCGCCTCGTCGTCTTTTCTGCTCAGACAATTCCTTAATATCCTCCAAGCTCCTCGCCCTGCCGAAATACGTAGTGAACAGAAAACCAGAGGGAGGGCACTGTTTTAACGAATGGTTGTGCTGTAATGACGCGACTGAACACGAGAGATCGAGAAACAGATAGCCACCGGCCGAGCTGGGACAGACAGCACCGTGTGAGCTAAGCAAAGGCCATTGGCCAATGGCCCTCTCCGCCGGTCCGAGATAAACAAGTGGCCGTGTGGAACGGACATGTATAAGTTGTCTTGTCGTCCCATCGACCTTATCTGCAACACAATCGGCGCAAAACCAACAGCTACCCAAATCGCCGATAGAATATCACATCCTCTCCCTACCTCTCTCACTCACTCACTGCATTATTCACAAGGAAAGACAAAACAAATGGTTGGATAGATAGGCACAGGAGATAGAAACAGTAGGAGAGAGAGAGGGAGAGGGGGCAAAGGCCAGCAGCAATGGGCAATGGCAATGTCAGCGGTCAGCACCCCGTCGTCCAACAGCTGCAAATTGTTTCAGGGGGAGTGCACCTGGGCTGGGCATGGGTCCACACTTCATGTGAATGCCACGCTCATCCCTCATCCACCTGCCCCCTCATCCGGGCCCACCCTCAACCTCAAGCCCCATACTGAAGCCTGGCCCCCAGGCTCAAATCTGCCATGCATGACGCATGGCCTTTTCCCCATTCTTCCCTGCACCATGGTCTAGCCAGGTCAGGTGTTTTTTTTTTGAAATAAATAGGCAGGTCAGGTGTGGAACATGGATTGGAAGCCAAGCTGTCTGCGATTTTTTTTCCTCTACAAGGGAAAAAAACTACAAGCACTTTTGTTCACCTCGCTCATAAAAATGGCAGTACGATATTTTCTGTGTCTGGTGTGTTTCAGGGCATTTTTTTTTCTAGAAGCACTGGTAGCTTTTGAGAGTAATCTATTCTTGGCAACATGCATGTGGAGCGGCCGGATCAGCGATGACTCAGAGAGAGATGACTTGGAGTAGAGGTCATGGAAAGATCAGGTGAATGGCTAAGAATCTACGACCGCCTGGAATAGTCCGTGATAGGGGGTACGTGCAAATGGTCCTCATTTGGTGCTTGGTGCGCCCGCCAATGTTGACACACTGTTCAATTGCGGCATCTGGGCTAATCTGGTTATTCCTCAGAAACAACAACAAAAAAAAAGATCATCATATATAGGGTTGCATGGTAAAATGCTGCAATTCATTTCTGGGCCCCTTCATCACACATACCGCGTGTCAACACTCAAGGGTACGCAGTCGTACATACGTGTGGCTGGTCTAACTGAGAGAATAACCATCATCAAAAAACAGAAAATTCCAGTCAACCTTACTCCGTTCTATTTTCTTCTAGACAGTGACATAGTGAACTCACGCTGGCATGATGGCATCCCCCATTGGAAAAAGCCTTTGCCATCACAAATAAAGGTCTCCTTGTTCCTAATTTTCCACTCCTAGTCAGAGAGGACTTCCTCCTCCCATTCCCTAGCGGAGGCATCTCTCTCATCATTCTCACTCCCGTCCCATGGTTGGCAGCACGCACACCATTTCCCATTCCAATCAGTAGCTGTTCCCCACCCAACAATGCAGCAGTTCAAAAAGGTCACCGGTTTAGAGTTTAGACCGACCGGCAACCAAAGTCTCCCCATCCCACAGTGAAAATCCTGTCCAATTCCCCCCTGTCGTCTGTGTGAGCGTCAAGCGCCAAGTTGCCGCGCGTCGCCGTTGCAATTACACTACTGGTTCTTCCAGTGGCTCGTGGCGGCGGCCACTTGACGTTCGCCCGGGCTCGGCTGAGGGCCTGAGGCTACCTCGCGAGCAGCAAGTGGCAACAGATCTCTGACCAGATTTCTCGGGCGCGCGGTTGCTTTCGTCCGTGTACGTACCGACCCTGGGGCCCCTCCCTGGCGACGTCGAGCCAGAGCGCAGCGCGCACCACGCCACCACCCATCATGGCAACAAATTCTAATAAGCGCAAGTTGCCGGGTTCGGGATCGGCACGCACGCGCCGACTTATTACCAAGCAATACCAGCAACAGCAACTGCTGCTCAAGGAAATGTTATCCCTGGGACGGAGCATGCTTTGTGTTAGGCTGAAACCAACAAGGTGCAAATGAAAAGTATCAAAAAAAAAAAAACAAGGTGCAAATCAAGGGTGTCTGAAATGTTTAGCCCTTTTCCCATCCTTTCAAGCTGAGTAGAGCCAAGCCAACGGCGCCCAAGCTTTGAGAGCTGGCATGTTTTCTCCATGTGTGTTTTGTTTTGCTGCTTTGGTTCCAGACGTGTAAAGGTGGATTCCAACTGGATGGAGTCAAAAACTATCATAAAATGGGGCCTAATACAATAAGACATGGGATTGTTTAAGAATTTGCCCTCCTTAGAAGACGGGTGAAAAGACAAAGTTATAGCGATTACTTTTTTATTAAAAAAATGCATGATTAAATTCTACATTTGTAAGCAGTAAACACATGTATCTGTCCCCTCCACAGTCCCTAAATTTGTATTCTGTTTTTTTTTGTCACCATATTTTTTTAAATAAAAGCAACAAATACAAAATTGTCTAGTTTTGTGTTCTCCATTCTACGGTGGGTTTCTGTAAAATTGGATTATACAACGGAAACATTCTCGCCTTAAGATGGCACGGTAGGATTGCATTATGTTATTTTAATAATCGGTTTTAAAATTCATATACTCCCTTGATCCCACAAAGAATGAAATCTAGGATTTAAATTTTATCCCATAAACAACAGTCCATCTTAATAAATCAACCCACACACCTCCTTTGGAAACACATGCATCCATGCAACATTTAAAGGTCCCTATATGTGGATTTTGTTTCCTTTGGGCAACATTAATTACTCTGCTAAGGAACTGTGTAGTAGGGTTGAGTAAAGATTAGGCCTTAGGGGCCCTCAGGCCTACTCCCTCTATCCCACAAAGAGTTTATTTTTAGCACTAAAAATTCATTTACAAATAATATATTTCTAGCATTTGGACCAATTAGATTTAATTGCATGCACATTAAATTGCCAATTTTTCTTCCTTGTAGCAAGGTGGATGCACATTTAATTGACAGATTTTTTTCGCCTTAGCAAGGTGCAAGCGTATTTAATTGATGTGTACTTTTCCTTTACAAGATATATTTTCCCTTACCAAGTGCACACACATTTAATTGCCAATTTTCCCCTTTAGCAAGGTGCATGCACATTTAATTGGCAAACTTTTTTTATTTCAAAGATCCATTTTCTCATTCCAAGGTGCATGCACATTTAATTGCATGATTTTTTCCCCTTTGAAGATATGTTTATCAAGATTGAGTTGATTAACTATTTAATTCGGGGCATACATGACTACTAATATGTCTAAAAGGCATAAAATACACTGTTTGTGGGAACACAAAGCAATTTGTTTGGAAATTTCTAAACTTGCTTTTTTACAGAGGTAGTAAATCACCAATCCTTAGCTCTCTATGGCATCTTTTTCCTTGATGCAAATTAAGGTGACGTCCTCCATACTGAATCTGGGACTGAAGAAGTGGCACATTTATAGTATCTGCCTAATCCAAATTACATAATTATAGTCTGCATGAAACATATTCACTTTTGAAGGGTTACGTTCAAAACTAAGTCGCCTCAACCACCATCTACAGTTGGTGGCATACTCATGGATTCGCAACTGGCTATCATTGCCTCTCCTCCTTGTTCTTCGCTAACTAAGAAGGATGCTAGCCCTGATCTCCACCACCTTGGCTCTAGCGACGAACTGCCGCCTCCCTCCTTTAACTCCTATTCAAACACCTTCGAACCTTAACACGAGAAAGACAAGTTCATGTAGACAACCGTGGAAGAGAATAATATCTCGTGTGGATAAATGATGTGGTAACATATAGATCATTGATGAACAATAGATATAATGTGCACGCCCATTAACAAAAAAAGACAGTTTTAGATCATTGAGAAAGACAATGATGGAAGATAACAGTGGTCACGTGCTAATAAGGAATGTGGTAACGCTTAGATCATTGATGAACAAGTGTATGGCTACGGATCAGACAAAAAGATAGTTGGATCATCGAGAAAGCCAACTGCGGTAGACAACAGTGGGAGAGAATAATGTCACCTGCGGATAAGGGATGTGGTAACGCTTAGATCGTGGATGAACATGTGTATGGCTACGAATCTGACAAAAGGACAGTTGGATCTTTGAGAAAGACAAATGCAGTAGACACCCATGGGAGAGAATAAGGTCACCTGCAGATAAGGAATGTGGTAACGCTTGGATCATCGATAAATAGTAGTGGATATATGTGTGTATGCCTACTGATCGGACAAAAAAACAGTTGGATCGTCGAGAAAGACAAATGCTACAATTGTGAGAGAGAATAAGGTCACCTACGTATAAGGGGTAATGCTTGGGTCATCGATGAATAGTGGATATATGTGTGCATACCTACAGACAAAAAAATGGTTAGATCACTAAAAAACAACCGTGGAAAGAGTAAGGTTCTAAACGGAGATAAGATACCGTAACGCCAATAGATAAATGTGTGCATGCAGACAAACAAAAAAACGTCAGACAATTCAAAATCTTTGCAAGAAACTATTTAATCCACGACAGATTTATCATGACGTATCAGAGAATGTCGTCAACGGAAAATGTACTCAACTATGTTTGAAAAGGTACAAATACTATCTAGACACTATATTAGATGAGAGATAAACTGCATTCCCTCCATCCCAAGTCGTTTTATTAGCTGGATTACACAGGGATAAAGTTTTTCGTGTGTATAACTTATGAGTAGACTCTGTTGACGACGGTGGTGGAGGCAGTGGTAGGTCTACCTGTACAAGTACACTCAAGGTGATGCTTATTTCAGCTTAGTTGATTATAGCATTGGCATCCAGTGTGTACAGTGGTAGGTCCTTTGAATAGTTGACGTAAGAACTACAGGAGAAGTCCTTTCAAAAGCATGCCTTGACAATTATTGTGGCATAATTAATATGGAACCACTGCCTGGAAGCGTACAGCAGGTCCATTCCATTTTTCTTAGATCTATTCATATGCGAACTAGATCCCACACAGTAGCCTCGACTCAGAAACGACTAGGGGAAAGCATAAAACCTAACGCGTCACCGTCGTCTAGGCTTACAATTCAATGGCAAGAAGCAACAATGATGCTCCTATGCAGGAAGCCTCCACTGTTTTGGACTATTCCCCCAGTCCCGGTAGAGGTTGATCATGTCTCCACGGCTCTGTCACTTGTAATAGATAGATAGTAACCCAAGTTGTTTCTAGCAGTAGTTCCTAATTCCATGCCATTCCCATCCAAGAATTTTCGCGCCGAGATGCTATACCCTGCCCCCCTCTACGTACAAGCTTCTAGAGAAATGTCTACGTCTATTGTACCAGTCCACGAGACAACCAACAACAACAACAACAACAATATCATAGACACATCTGAAACACACACAAGAAGAAACCCAGACGTTTAGCATTAAAAAATGCCGCATACTTTGAGTGCAAAAGGCCAAAAGCCAAGATATAAAGGGATCCAAATGTGACATGGCAAACTATCAGCGCGCCTATGTGCTGCCAGCCAAGCCAGCCTTGCCCGCATCAATGCATCATCACCCGCAACAATATTAATTAACAAGGAAAATCTTTTTAAAATTTTCGTATGGTCTATTAGGAGTGTGCTATCTTTGGTAGAGAGTTGACTGACCCACACCCCACACCCAAGTCACCGCACCAGTGGCCAAAACTAGCAGCCCACGGCCGGTGGACGGTGGTGACGTCGTCGTACTGGTACTTCTACACTCCACGATAGTATACTGTATACTATTGCCTTTTGTACTCGCATCCAACGCAGCAACATTAAATCCCCAAGAACCCGACGGGGAGGATATCAACAGGCCGAGAACACGGCCGCAAAGGCGCAAACCAAACCATTTGCCCACCCTTTTTTAATCTTGTTTCCGTTTTCCCCCACGCGGACATGGTATGGAAATTGGAAATGGTGGTATGGCTACGGGCTGGCCGCTGGCATGGCGTGGCAGCCTGGCGTCCCCCACAAAACACCCCCTACGACGCGCTGTGCCCTGCCTCCAGTCTCCACCCACCACCGATGCTATAAATCCCCCGAGCTCCCTCCCACAAACCCCCCACCTATCCTCCACACACACACTCCAAGCAACAGAAGCAAGCGTTCGCACGCGGTGCACTGGAAATGGACAGCGCGAGCAGCCTCGTGGACGACACCACCACCAGCAGCGGCGGCGGCGGGTCCACGGACAAGCTCAAGGCTCTGGCCGCCGCGGCCGCCGCCGCGCGTGCGCCGCTGGAGCGCATGGGCAGCGGCGCCAGCGCCGTCGTGGACTCCGCCGAGCCTGGCGCTGAGGCGGACTCGGGGTCCGCCTCCGCCGCCGCCGCGCCGGCTGCGCCGGGCGGCGCCGGCGGGAAGCTGCCGTCGTCTCGGTACAAGGGTGTGGTGCCGCAGCCCAACGGGCGGTGGGGCGCGCAGATCTACGAGCGGCACCAGCGCGTGTGGCTCGGCACCTTCGCGGGGGAATCCGACGCGGCGCGCGCCTACGACGTGGCCGCGCAGCGGTTCCGGGGACGCGACGCCGTCACCAACTTCCGCCCGCTCGCCACCGGCGACGCCGCCGACCCGGACGCCGCCGCCGAGCTCCGGTTCCTCGCGTCCCGCTCCAAGGCCGAGGTCGTCGACATGCTCCGCAAGCACACCTACTTCGACGAGCTCGCACAGAACAAGCGCGCCTTCGCCGCCGCGCCCACCACCACCTCTTCCTCCCTCGCCGCCGCGTCCCCCTCCCCCGCTGCGGCGGCGGCGCGGGAGCACCTGTTTGACAAGACGGTGACGCCCAGCGACGTGGGGAAGCTGAACCGGCTGGTGATCCCGAAGCAGCACGCGGAGAAGCACTTCCCCTTGCAGCTCCCGTCGGCCGGCGGCGGCGAGGCTACGAGCAAGGGCGTGCTCCTCAACTTCGAGGACGCCGCAGGGGGGAAGGTGTGGCGGTTCCGCTACTCGTACTGGAACAGCAGCCAGAGCTACGTGCTCACCAAGGGGTGGAGCCGCTTCGTCAAGGAGAAGGGCCTCCAGGCCGGCGACGTCGTCGGCTTCCACCGCTCCGGCGCCGTTGCCGGCGCCGACAGCAAGCTCTTCATCACCTGCAGGCTGCGGCCAGACGGCAGCGCCGCCGCCGCCGCCCTGACAAGCCAACCCGTTGCAGTGGAGCCATCGTCGGCGCCGGCGGCGAAGGCCGTGCGGCTGTTCGGCGTGGACCTGCTGGCGGCGCCGGCGGAGGCCATGGCCGCCGCCGGGTGCAAGAGGGCCAGGGAGATGGAGCTGGCGGCGCCCCCGCAGGCGGCGTTCAAGAAGCAGCTCGTGGAGCTGGCACTAGTGTAGATTAATGCTATGGCTACCGGCGGCGATCGATCTCCTCTCTAGCATAGTTCCTTTTTAGCTCGATCGCCAAACTCACAGATGGTAGCATCATCACCGAGCTGAATTAGTCCCCCGTCTCGGCGCCTCACTTAGTTGGTTCTTTTGTTAATTTCCATTTTAGCAATCTTCTTGCTCTTTTGCTGCCGATGTAAATCTTCTCTCATCAACATCAAATGTATACAACTAATGGAAACAAAAAATTCGAGGCCTAGAAAGTCTAGAAGATATTCCAACTGACAGGAGAAACAGCAACATTCCAAACAGCATAGCTAAACCCCCTATGCTTTCTTTTTTTTTTAGAAAAACCAACCCCCTATGCTTTCTTGTGCATCGAGAGACATTTCAAATTTCCAGGTTCTAATCACTAGTAGTGATTAGTATCCTACCATGCCATCTAATACTAGCGTACTACCATTCCGAGTTTAGACTTGCGAGATACGGAGTACTCCGTACGTAGTACTCCGTACTAGTATTATTTGCATCAGCTACACTCCCCAACAGAATTCAGGCTGCAGATGCGTCATGCGTACATGAATCGAGGTTGCAAAAGGCTCGGGGTGCCAGTAGCTGGCAGGCGCGACCTATCTGAATCTGATGGCAGAGGCCATGAGCTGATGGGCGCATGCATGCTCGCTGACATTATCTTCTGTAGATATGCTAAACTTATCAACAACAGGCGGGGAAAGAGGAGCACTGTTGTCCTTCCTTTTCCAGGGATATGCTCGCCAATGGATCGCGGAAAAAAGAAAAGAAAAGAAAAGGAAAGAACAGATCTGGAAACCAAACATATATTGCGCACTGTTGTCTCCACCCTTTTTCTTTGCAAAAATACATGCCTACAAATAATCGTCTGTCGCCTCTCTTATTTTCCGCGCACACGTACACCACGTAGATGCAGCGACAAGAGACACGGCACGAGAGTTGGTTGGGTCGGGGTGGCTTCTAGTAGGTGGTATACACGCTGATACACACACATTTACGTACTCAATACCTGTGGATACGTATACGCAGATACGCATTGTTTTGTTGCGTTTGTTTAATCGCCGCCCGGCTTGCAGTTGCAGGACAACACGATAGTTTTTTGGCATGTGCAACACATTGGCGTCGTCGAAACCAAACAAAAAATAAAAAGAAGCGCCTTGCTTCCCGGGCCGACGACGTGACTCCAGCTCACCGCGGCCATCGGGGGAATCTCTTGTCGGCGCACCCGCCCGCGCGAGCGAAGCAGATGGAGAAACAGAAACTAGCCGGCCGGCCGTCGTCGTCACGCCACTCAGCACTCACGATCACGATGGAGCAAGCCTCGGAATCCAAGGGAATGTTGCTCGATCACCCGGTTTCCTCGGCCAACGACGGTGCGCGACTGGATGGGCGGTGCCCGCCGGTTTCGGAGCAGGACGGATCGCCAATTCGTAAATGCATGGGAGTAGGAATGAATTGCCACGCCATTGCCGACAAGCGATACTCCTATCCTGGCTCACTAATGGTTTCTGGAAAAGAAAAGAAAAAAAAAACATGGTCCGGTTCACTCCACCAACAGAATTCTGTGCTATTACATGATGCTAGTATACTACTTTTCCAAATGCCAGCTTCGCAATACCACGTCCAAATTGACGAGCACAGGTAGGACGTACAACATGGTACACGCTCGCTACGCGCCCAAAAGAGATGCGCAGCTCGAATTCGGCACGCATCGCATGCAAGGCAGGCGGCGGATGCGCCGGCTTCCGTCCGGGCCCGTCACCAGCGCTCCTCGGGGGCGACACGTACGGGTAGAGAGAGAGAGAGAGACGCGGCGGGGGCACGGCTCTTGAGGGGATCAGGGGGGCCTCGGCGTAGGACGGCAACAATAATCTGCACTGCACGCGGCATGCAGCGTGGAGACAAGTTGCACAGATAAAGCCGGTACGGTGGTGCCGCGCTCCTCTCTCTCTTGCGTGGCCTCGCCTCGGCTTGGCCTGCCTTGCCGGCCTAGAATATTGTTGGCGGGCGCCTGTAGAGCAACAGAGCCGGCAATACACAACCGGTCTGGAGCGAATCAGCTAGCAGCAACAAACCGGCGGCCACTTGCATAAGAGGTTTTGGCTGGAGCAGGCAGGCGAGTAGCCAGAATGCATTGCACCGAACTGGGAACTACTACTGGCTACGGAGAAATACGTAGCCTACACATAGCATTATACCGTTTCGGTGAAAGTTCACGGTGAAAACCTCACGCGGTTGCAGTGGACACTAGCGCGTGCTGTGGTTATTGATTGTCCTTGCAGCAACCATGTGGCGCAGGTCAGGTCAGGGCACGTTCGTAACAAGCGCTGCAGGTTTCCCACGGACGCGGGAACAGAACATCTGCATTGCATGCGCGCCATGTTTTTTTTCGGCTTGCAAGTACGACAGCTACACAGGAGCCAGTATGGTAGTACATACACCTCGACTCACTGTACAAGTACAGGACTACAGGTATAACACCCCACCCCCCAGTGCATTCGTAGCATTCCATTCCATTGAGCCACTAGCTACAGTAACATAGCGTAGCAGTACGCGGAGTACGAAATTATTTCGGTCGTCACTGCAGAGAGATGGGAAAGAGAAGCTCGATGCACAAGGCCAGAAAGACAATGGCACAGGTTAGCTAACAACTCGGGCAGCTTTTGTTGCATGCCGCGCCATGGAAAACCTGAATCGATGCTGCCTTTTTGACGAGAACAGCCAGGCAGAGAGAGACGACCCCAGCGCTTTGTCTCTCTCTCTCCCCATCTCTCACGCCGCAAAGTCTACCCGGGGCACGCCCCCACCCCACCACCGCGTTCCCGGAAGTTTCCCACTGCGTCGTCGTCGTCCAAGCATGATGCATGGCAATGGCATCGAGGGCAAAGGTGCCCCGGTCCCTTGCCGTGGCAGTGCGGCGCACACAGGCAGCAGCTGCACACTGCACCGGGGCAGCAGGTCTCTCCAGACTCCAGGGCTGGCTGGGCCAGCCCGCGCCGAACAAGGACACGACAGGCGCGTACAAAACGGCCAGAGGGGCAACGCGACTTTGGAGACCTATCCATCCATCGATCCACCGGGCCCGGGTCCCTCGTCCCAGAGCGTGTGGAAACGATCGCGTGGCTTTTACTGTGTCCTCCCTCCTCCGGCAAGTGGCGTTCCAAGCCTTTGCGACGTACGCCGCCGCGGCCGCTTGTTTTTCCTTTGCCCTCCGGCCGCGGTGTGGCCGTCGGGTGGCCACATGCATGGGAGACGCGTCGGTCCGGTTTGGGTGAGATGTGTGACGAGAAAGAATAAAGCGAGAAACAGGGGGGGTGTTAGCGTCATCTGCTGTCTGTGTTGGGGACTTGATTATTCAGGTGCTTGTGTGTGGGAGTCCCAGTACCAAATTGGGTGTTAAACTAATGACGCCATGCATGTGGAGTAGGTGCCCCGCCGGGTCTTGTGTGGTGGGGCTTTTTATAGCAAGTCAACGCTGCGTTTCATGCGGTTTGTTTATGCTTATTATCGGCGGCCTGTGTGTTTATGCCTGACCTGACCACCAAGGCTCGGATCTCGGCGTCTAGTGTTAGGTCGTTTTCCACGGGTTTTTTTTTTTCCTGTTCTTCCTCCGCTCCCAGTTGCAGTTCCAGCTGGGATAAATGATGGACGTTTTGCACGGTAGACCTCGCGGTTTTAATTTTCTCCGTCCAATCTTTGTTTTCCTGAGAAAGAGATGGCGGTGGTGACCGACTAACGGGACAGTGTACGCATCCTGTGGCGTATTACCTGGTGTAGGAAGCAAAAAAAAAAAAGGACTCTCTGAATATACATTTCGTAACTCTCTGCGTGGTGTTTGTTATGATTAGCTGTGTTTCGCTATGTGCAAGTGACAGTCTAGAAAGCTGGATTCATTTTGCGATGTACAGCTCATTTGCATCAACTTCGGCCAGCAGGGTTAATTTAATCGACCACCACACAGTCAAAGTCAGCAAGTCTACTAGTCGTGCCAGAGTGCCACTGGATGAAATGGCGAAGATCTGATCTTCATCAGTACTCGATCGATCGACCGGAAATTGACCGGAAGGTTCGGTCTGGGACCAATCGAGTCTGGTTTTTCTATGGATGTCGAAATGCAGTAATTATACGTGCTTCAGGACTGAAGACCTGCCATTCTTTCTAATTATTATTGGTGGTTATTTTTTGTTGGTTATTTTCTTGGCTAAATTGAAATGTGCTGCAGATGACCAAATAATGTGAGCTTCAAAAAAATATTGAAGTTGCTTTAAAAAAAATGTGCGTAATAAATAGTGTCGATAGCAAGTATAAGATAGTAAGTTTCGACTTAACGGTCGCTATGACTTATGTTAGTCCGCTGTTAGCTATGCTCATGGCTCAGACTTTAGACAACAATAAAAGATATTGAAAATGATGATTCAGGTGATGATGAAGAGCGATGGTATGGCAAATAATGGTCTTCTTCATCAGTATGAATATGAAAACTTAATGGCAATATGTATCCACGCACCTTATTATTTGATTATATCTTTTATTTATGCTTCTTTGTGACCCATATATATTGTGAAATGTAGTGACTGACCAAAATTTAAAATTTCTAAGCCAACTTGGTGTTAATTTTACGTATGCTCTTGATGTCTGACTAGTTCTTGAATTCTACTATAAATTATTGAGGGGAACGGAAACATGCAACTAATAAGTCGAGGGCTAAACTGCAAGAATGATTTGCCAGAATGACCACACCACGTCAAGTCATCAGCTGGATGGTTAGCTTACCACCAAAGCACCACTACTGTTGTGAAATCGACAAGTTGGGCACAGGGGCGGCCCTGTTGCCATTAGTCTGTAGCTTTCCGGATCAAGAAGCAACTAACCAACCAGCACAACGCAACGCGGAGCGAGAAGATATTCATCTGTGCTCAGCTCCTCACCCCGATTAGTTAATCCCTCTGCTTGCGTGGCTGGCTCTTGGGGAATACGCCGGAAGTTGGCGTCACAAACAGCAGCCACATGCGCCGCGCGATCTTTTTTCAGCTGGGATGCGACGGAGGTGTGGACGGATAAGCACGCGGCGCCTTTCTATCCATCTACGCTGCGTGGATGGACGACGCCTGCTCTCGCGACGCCATTGGCGGGGCTGGACACCGGTCAAACCTCCCACATGCCCTCCGTCCCTAGCAGCCGATCGATCCGTGCCTAATCGCGGATTATATATATATACATATTTATAACTTTATAAGTAATCATCAAGTGGTGCTCAGGGTCGGGCGCATCAAAAGCAAGCTGCTGCAAGCTCGTTGGTCAAGTGGTTAGGCTCCATCACGTACTTTGGGCAGTAGTAGTTTATTATGGATGGCTGGTTTCACTCTCACTTCAGTACCGTTTGGACGATGGCTTTGTCGTCGATTCATCTCAGTGTCTGTCCATTGAGCGCGATTTCTTTGACTAGCTACCCAAGCCCCGGAGGAGAAGCGAAACAAATCAAACTTGGTTTGTTAATCTTTATATATACTAGCAGAAGGACACGTGCCACAAGCACGTGTTTAAAAAATATTAATTTAGAGATATAGTCTACATGGACTCTTTATATTAATCTAGAGTGTTCGATCATCATAAAATCCGACGGCGCAGGCTCAAAGGTGAGATGTAGTCAACATGGATTCTTTAGATTAATCTAAAGCGTTCTATCATCATAAAATCCGACGGTGTAGGATATAGATGACGACGGACGAAATGAAAAGACGACAGACGAAACGAAAATTTCGTCGTCCTTTATAGTATAATATATATGTCTTCTCGATCGAGTTGTAAGTTGTAATAACCCACTACTGTTCTGCCGGGCGTGTATGTACTATGACCAGTCACAGCCGAAATGTGGCTACTGGCAGTGGCGCCGTGCGTAGTATATGTGCATCAAAAGCAGTCGGGACTCTCACGATGCATGTGTGGTCTGGTATGAGAATACGGAAAGCTACGTACTAAACTATGTATACGTAGCAGTAAGCACCAACTTTTCCGCTGGTTCTTGACAACTTTAGCCAATTTGGGCGCATGCAGTGTGTATAGTTGACAAACCCATGCGTTCGCATGCAAATAATCCTCGTCATCGGATAATTAATATCCTCATCTCCCGACCCATCATTAATAATTTCGTAAGGACGATCAAGTTCGACTTTTTTGACCGACGACTTTGGATGGATTATTAATCAGATAGAAACGTTGGTGAAGTAATCCAAAATGGTGTCAATGGTCCTGTTCAATTTGTCCTGCTCAAAGTGACAACGAAGTAAAATGTTCATGTCTCCTAACAAGACAAGACAACCCTGTACTGCCATTTAAATAGATAAAGAAATGTCACGTCAGCATGAAGAAAATGAAACAATGTACGGTACTACATCTAACGTGCATGAAAACTCTTATCAAACCCCACTGGAACTAGCCTTATAGCCTAAGGACGTCTAATGTTTGGGTTTACCTACAAGGTAGACCAATCAAAGTAAACCAGCAAGTCCTTGAGTACTGTCCCTTCAGAGTCACACAAAGATAGGAGTAGATCATGGATATATTATAATCACTCCAAGTCGAAGCATATATGCAAATATGACTATCCAATTTCGAGGTCTTGCCACATGATTCCGTCAGTCGTATACAGCTCTGTACAAACATGTGATCAGAGTCAAAAGTATTTGGCGCCACTCTAGCCATGGATCCCTTCAAATGTTCAGGAGCCAAACGAATTTTCTCAGCTCCACGCATGTGCACGTTGCCGATCGCCTACACCTTTGCGTTCTTTGGGCTCCGCGCTTTGACAAACACGCATCTCAACAGCTGTCACGGAAGCCGTAGTCCTGATCAGCAACATAGATTATGACTAACTCGTACGTTGATTCTTTTCTGATCTCCCTCCTGTTGGCTGCCTGACGATCCTGCTGCCGGTCCTTGGTTTCTCTTGCAAGTTGGCAGCCCCAGTTGTTGTACAGCAGCCAGCATAAACCCAGGAATCCTATGCAAGCGGCAAATGATGGATCTTGTTGCCCCAAAAGGCTGAACACATGTGTTCATACACCTGTCGAGGAAAGGACAGTGCACCAGCTAATCAGAATATATCTGTACTCCTTCCAGGTTTTCAGATTCAAAAAAAAATGGAGACGACCCAGCAAGAAATCTGAGAATTGATACTGCAACGGTACCATGCTGAATTATTCGTCAGCACACATATACACTGGGTTGTTGAGACATCAATATTTCAGGCCTTTTCTCTGATTTGGTCAGACGACCTCACAAGGACACTATCATTGAAATCTCTGATGGCGTTTGTGCAAGACTGAGAGTAATGTTTTGTGCTGTCCGTGGCCAGAAACTATTCAAATGTGCTGAAAATTCTCAACGTCTAATAAGTCTACCATCATTTAATCTGATTGGGTTGAAAAGCCCAACAGTGGACCATCTTCTGCTCTGTCTTCATGATCGATCCCTGCGCCCTTCGCTGAAAAGCTTGGGCAGCTGCAACAGCAGCAGCATGGCTTTATCAGTAGTCAAGACAAATATGATGCTACCAGAAAGTAACGTTTACACTACTATCTGGTCCTATGCAATCGACCATCTTTTGTTGCCTAACACAGTTGTTTATCACAAGAAAGGCAATAACTATATTAAAAAAGAACAAGAAAAGCGATTACAGGTCGGGTCACATGTCGGTGTGTCAGGCTCGCTATCAATTCAGTATCATTTGGTCTAAGAAAATTGCAATTCACATGTCGGTGTGTCAGCTCGCATGCTTTTGTCCACTCCCCAGTTAAACTAGGACAGGACCAATTTGGTCATGTTGTGCAGGTGCCTGAAATGGATTAATTCAAATCTGAACACTGTAGAGGAACATGATGCTGTGACGATGGTTCCAAATTCCAATTTCCAACAAACCCCATTGCATCGGATGAATTCCTTGTTAGTGCTCATCATATGAATCACATGGCAGCCGGATCACAACGACAGAGCAATTAATTACACTCACAGAGAACATTGGTAGATAGCAACCATCATACAGGAACCCTGAAGCCACCAGGATCCAACCAACACTTGTGGTTTCTGCTTATACTAAAGTTAATGGGGCCTCATTGTTGATGATGCTGATACTAAAGTTAATGGGAACCTTGTTTTAAGATTATGCCAAAGGCATGTTAAGCTCATGCTTCTTTATGATCTATGGTACATCGACATCCAAGCAAATATATGTTCCAAAAGGTAAGTGACTTGATTGTGTTCATATGACAGGAGCATATGCTGTCCCCAATCTTCACTAAGAGACATGTGCTCTATATTCAGTGGTCTGGAAGTCACATCAGAAATAGAGAACAAAATCATGCTATTCTAAGCACTATAATACAAACATTCTAGTTGATGTTAATATTCTGCCATTGCTCTCTCCGGCCAGCTTCCATGGAATCCAGTACTTGGCTCGTGCTCCTCATTTCCACTGCATCAGGACCGTGGAAGGAACCATTTTGAAGGGAGTTACGGCGGCTCATGGATGTGGGCTGCACTTGGTTCTCACCGTCAGGTTCATGAATGTGCCGGAAATATGCGTGAGGCCACAATCCTGCCCATCAAACAAGGTTAAACTATTAACATTTAACAATCAATCTTGACAAAGTAATGAAGATGGCTTTGCAGTTTCAGAAAAGTTTATGTTTTTACCCACTTTGTCAAGGATTCAATTCTCATATGCTGCATTCTTCAGTATGAAAATATCTCATGATGGATACAAGTTACCGAAAAAGTTTGGGAAGAGTACTCTTGGTTGATCGTGGGCTCGTGGCAGCAAACAGCACGAATTAGTAAGCACTAAAGAGCATGAAAACTTGGTTTTAGGCTCTGACCTATCTGCTTCTTTGAATGGCTGCTATTTTGGAGTATCCCCGTGAAGGACATTCTTAGTTCTAATCTTGTGTTTCGAGAGTTTTTTTTTTCTTGGTCCTTTACCTAAAAATTTATTTTCCCCTTGTCAAGCAGCCATCACAGTACTGTCATGCCCCCACACAGAGTAGCAATGGCAGGGTTTAAACAAAAACAACTGTCGAAGACCAAGGCTGCAGCCATCATTGACAGAGGACCGATGGCGGCTATATCAGGGCCACATCTGCATGACACTGCACCGTGTCCTATTTCCCAAGCAGGCGTGAAACATGATGGCCACCATGTTCTATTTTGCTATTTCCATGCACGATTCTTGCCAACATATCTATCTGTTGGTACTTGGTACTGGTCCTCTTCACTGACAGCCTGCCAAGATAAGAGGCCCTCTTATTGACAGTAGTACTGCCGTAGCACCATTGCCAGTCTCTCTATACTCATGACACTGCCAAAAGCAGCAACATGCTACACACAACTGTCCAAGCGTGGAAGAGATAAGAAGATGAAAGGGGGAGAAGAAATGGTCCTAGGTGGAAGCTTTTAAGCTGGTACACTATTTTTATGGAAGTTATAGCTGCAAAGTGCTTTGTTTGTAAATAGCAAAATTACTGATAGAGAACATTTTGAAGGCAGGGTCTCAGAATACGTGTTATTGCCGTGTTAAAAAATCTATCACCCAGAAGCCAGCAACTCCAATTATTAGTCAAAAACATTCATCAGGGTTGCAGTACGTTTACGTCGGAGGGGATTATATCATTCTGATGAAAATCTTCCTTTCAAAAACGTTGGTGATGAGTTCAGTAAAGAACATGATTGTTGCCACTCACCAAATAAATGGTACCTCAGAAATCACATATAAACCATACATTTTTATTGTTCAAGTTCAATCTTGAACCGAACATTGGAAGCACAATTTATTCAGGACAGAGTCAAAAGCATACCATTTTCATCAGATGGTAGTGGAAAAAACTGCAGGTAGCAAATTGAAGCAATCGTCAGCCCTGCACAGTTTTAACAGTATGTTAATCTTTCAAGAATCGTATGTACATAACATTTCCATTTCTTTGTGGTGAGTATTGAGGAAATGGGAGGGGGTGTTAGTTAAGGCCTACCTAGCAATCCACCAGTACATACATCTTGCCAATGATGCCAATAATCATCAACTCGAGAAACTGCCACTAAGGCTGCAAGAAGCAGAGGGGAAAGGACAATGCAGAGTTTTGCAACATGCCCTCTCCGATCGAAGACTTTGATTTTACCAGCTAGATACCATGAAAGAAAGCCAAGGCCAGCAAAAGACCCTAAGATAAGCATAAATCCGTGAGTAATCCACCAATAATAATAGCTGGAGTGAAAAGCTCTTATATTACTTGAAAGAGAAGAATAGTTTGAGCTATAAAATGCCAATCGGAGCTCCATGAGATTGTCTAACAGTTAGGAGGTAGATATGAACTGAGAAACAGACCAAGACGCTATGGTCTGAGGGAAAAAATTGGAGCAGCATTACTACCACCACTGGGATAATAACATGGCATAGTATTTCTAGAAGTTGGACCCGAAAGTGGTAAAGTGCATAATGGGTTGAACAGGCAAGTGTTAATAAATAAACTGCCAATTTGTTAAAATATGCAGAATATACTTATACGACTAGTTATCTGTACTATATTTTCTAGATTATCAATAATCCACACTATCATTTCCAGTAGCAATCTTTTGTGTCAGGCTGTCGAGGCATTTATAAATGAATGCAACTTATGATTCATATCCTCAATGGAAGAGTGAAAGAAGCATAATATTTGGCCTGAAGGGCTAAAAGGATCACATGGACAGCATAATAAAAAAAATACTGTACGAAAAAATGTATGAAACGCCTTGCCCCATGCCATTAGCTAATTAAGAAATATCCAACAGTGGAATTAGAGCGTGGAAAAAGAGGCGTGCATTGTATTCATTAAATTACCAAGAAGGGAGTTAGTGTGCCAAAAAATAGAGGGTATGTCTCAGAACTTTACTAGTAACATGGGGTCAATCCTTCTATTTGTAGCGAATAATGTACTTACATGAAGTATGACCACTTGGAAAGCTCTTATGACCTTCTTTGATGACACTCGCCTCGCCATGGCATATGGCGCCTGTAGTGAAGTTGTTATAATCCTAAAGATCGAGTAAATTCGTAAGATTTCTTATATAATCTAGATGGAATGTAATTGAGCAAAGGGCTGCAAGTGAGTTATCATTATGGTTTGACTAAAGTTTAAGAATTCTACAGGTTTTCCATCAGGGAAGCAGCGCCAGAAGAAATCTGGACGTGGTCGCCCAACACCATCCTTGATTGCATCAGTTAAAACGGCAGTGATAAGAACCGAAAAAAGGAGACCTGATAGGACAAGCTAGATTTCAGAATAAGTTATAAATGGACAAAGTAACCCGAAAAATCAAGCAAGAAAATGGATGTACCTAGTATGGCATGATGAAGATCATATACATTCCTCCTCTTGAAGTATATCACAGTGATGATAATCATAGGTCCAATGATACCAATTATCTGAATAAGCATGATTTAAAAAAAAAGTGTACTTAAAGAGGTTCATGGGAATTGAAAGGGTAGTAAGTAGTGAAACTAAAAGAGAACGGTGTATACCGGCACAGCCCAAAATGGCACTGTGTTGTCCTTCATGGGGTATCTGAGATCTGTCATCATTTCTGACCCAACAAATCGATGGAATGGTTCTATTATATTAAGAATTCCATCTAATACAGCTAGGAGAACTAGCACAATCCAGTCATACATGTGTAACCGTGCAACTTTAGATCCATGAGACGTTATATAGGGAGTCGGAGCTCCCAGACGAATGGATGCGGCTGGCGCTGGCATCTTCTCCTGAGTCATGATATTATGAATCAGCTGAATAAATTTACGAAAAAACACTAAATAAACTAGGGAGGTCAAATGTATGTTCCTGATACCAACTATACATTTATATTGTCAACTATAAGAGGCATCAAAGACTACCATCGACATATGTAATTATCCCTCTGTCGTAATAACATGTAGACAGGAGGTAAGGCAACATTATACAATTTTATATCATGTGAGTTTGAGTCAGTTCTTGTTAGCTGAAGTAGATAATAATAATTTTTATTTTACCCAAAACGATAATCAATATCATAGTTCCTTAGGTGCTCCTGACTTCCTGAGGCATGTTCAGGAGCATCATAGGCATAGCCAGCCAACTAAGAAGGCGAGACTGAAGCAGACAGAACAACATATCAAAACGGGGCCGGGATTCAGTGCAGATGCTAAGGCAGTAGCCTAGACGGAACGAATGATGTAAGTACCACATCAAGAAGTCATTTAAAGAAGCAAGCAGCAGCAGCAATCAACTAATTATCGATTTATTGGCAACCCATCGCGCCACAACCAAGACACGAGTCAATGAGCCATCTGACCGGTGGCCGGGACGCACACCAGGTGCTCGACGTTTTGCCGCCCCCAGCTCTAGCAATCCGCTCGTGAGTTCATCACGACAACAAGGTGCCAAAGAGGCGAGAAGTGAAATTCAAACCTTTAATTAAGCAATTCCCAAAAGGA
Organism: Urochloa ruziziensis; assembly: GCA_015476505.1. Taxonomy (NCBI): domain Eukaryota; kingdom Viridiplantae; phylum Streptophyta; class Magnoliopsida; order Poales; family Poaceae; genus Urochloa; species Urochloa ruziziensis. Next base: position 47,240,605 of record CM027122.1, on the reverse strand, counting down.
TCCCTCGCTTTGGCTCCACTCTGCTGTCCCCTCCTCCAGCGGCGCGGCGCGGCTGCAGATGACACACGACCATGAGCAATCTGCAGGAAGCGCCATACAGAAACAGCCACACCGACCGCATACGAACAGAGGACGTACCAGCGTGTGGCGACCTTGCTTCCTCCCTCTCCCCTTCAAAATTTCCCTTTTCTAGTCTCCGCTTGCAACGACGGCTGATGCCACGCGACGCCATGGAAGAAACTGCCCACGCGCGTCCGGAACGAAAAGTCGCGTCTGGAAGGTTTCCCCTTCCTTCGCTGTCCGCATGCCGGGCTCCCGTTTTCAAATGGAAAAATTTGACGAGGGGGCGGCTGGCGCCCTCCCGTCCCTCCCTGGCGGCGCCGCCGGTAGAAGAATGGGCACTATTTGTTGACGCGGTCGTTGAAATTTGACCGTTCCGGTCGTTTCTGGGGGCATATCATGTTGTCTTCTGAGGGACCTGGGCAAGGGCCCAAAGCAGTAGTTGGGCTGGGCGTAAGCTGGCAGCCCATCTTCAAGATCATAATGGGCCGTAAGTGCGAGGCGACTTAGGATTGGCGGCGATTTCATCAAATCCATGCATGCTTTTTGTTCGTTAAAAGTAAGAAAAAGTCCATTTTGCCTCTTTGGACATCGGGCTGAGTCCACATTTCCTTTCTGAAGTTGAAAACCGTCCATCTGAATCCCTTAACTCACGAAACCGGTTACCTTTCTTCCTCCACTCAAATTCACTCTGGTTTTTGGTCCCTGCTGGCGCCACGTCACCCCCATCTTCTTCAACATCAACCCGCCGCAGCTCCCGAAATCCCTCAGCATCGTCTGCCTCTCCTGGCAGATTTACCGCCCCTATCCCCGCTCCCACCGCTCCCCTGGCGCCTTCCCACCACCTCCCTTTCTCCATCCAAACCCTAGACTTGGCACCTCCTCCTCCGCCGCCCCGGATGCGGCGCCGGCCGAGCCCACGGGGGCTCGCGCTCCTGGAGGCTGTGGAGTTCCACGAGTCCGAAGGCAACCATTGAAAGGCCCTTGAGCTCGTCCTCAATATGCTCGCCCTCCTCCAGGAGTCCCATGGCGGATGGTCACTCCCCGTAGCACACGTGCTTCGCCTCGCCAGCGCTGTCGCCTCCCGCGTCGGCCTCGCCAACGACGAGCTCGGGCTCGAGTCCCTTGGCGCCACCACGGAGAAAGTCGACTACCTGGCCCTCGTTGCTCGGCGTGGGGGGCAACCCGAGGTGGTGGCGGGCGCCGCCTTGCATGAGTAGCGGCGCGCGTGACGACGATCGTGGGGTGGCGGTGGGACGCGGCGGACGCTGGAGCGAACGCCGGAGGGCCGCTGTGCTGCCGCGCCTAGAGCCACCTCGTACCGCCGTTCACGCCGCTGCGCCGCAGTCGACATTGCCGCTGGGGGTCGTACAGACCCGCATGGAGAAAGGAGAAGGGGAGGAAGTGAGAGAAACGACGGTGGAGAGAGGAAGGAGATGGAGGGGAGAGTGGATGACGTGGCGCCAACTGGAAAAAAAGTTTGATCGGTGGAGGAGGAAATGTAACCGGTTTCGTGAATTAAGAGATTCAGATGAACCGTTTTCGAGTTTAGGGAGAAATCGCGGACTCGGCCTAGTGTCTTGGGAGATAAAAATGACTTTTTCCTTAAAAGTATATAATAGGCCATAATACCGTGATCACTCTCGTTTGTCATCCGGTTGATTATAAAAGGCCAGAGGGGCGACCATTCTGGGCCACCGATCATAGGGCCCAGCAGGTTAGAGTAGCAGGCAGCAGCCGACGACTAGGCCAGCGAAACGTCTGCCTTGACGAGCGACGAACCCTCTTCCTTTTCCAAATTCCAATCTATCCAATTGAATCGGCGGGACGGCGGCGCATCGCATCATCGATTCATCAGCATGGCAGGCAGCACTGCAGCGACTTCGCTGCTCTCGCACGCGCGTTGCGCGGCCGCGGACGGCCTGCGTCCGACGGGCAACGGCGACTGGGGCGTCGGGCGACAGTCACGGGCTCACGGCAGGCCACGCACGCAGGCGGCAAGACTTCAGTCTTCAACTCTTCATGTTAGACTCAAACTCTCAATTTGTTTTATTTTCAATCCTATACTATCACCGTCGTCGTTTCCTTATCTATCAGCTAGCGTCTCCCAAATCACATGCATATTTTTACGGAAAAAAAAAACATGTATAGCTGATGTGCGACTGATCAACCTTATGCAATGCCACATTTTCCTTTGATTCTTAGCACACCGCACAGCATTGAGCAAGTAGAAACCGATGATCAAGATTCACATGAGTTCTCAAGAAAGGTTGAATAGTTTGGTAACTTTATGTATTGAGAACAAATTATTAGATGTGAGATTGATGTGGAGAAAGTGATTTCAATTCTATCTATAAATGTTAGAAGAAATTTTAAGATAATCTATATACTTTGCTTTGATATGAATATTTTTTATACATTTTGAGTGTTAGCAGCAAAATATATTATTATTATTATTATTATTTAAGATGTCCCATTATTATAAGTTTGGTCGGCCCCAAAATCTTAGGACCGGCCTTTAAAAGATTGCAAGAAACAACACATGTAAAAACAGCTGAATGAAAAATAACAAGCAAATCACTCAGATCTTTATCACTAAGTATCATTATCAAATAAAACGTACAGAGCCACGAGCTCATCATATGTTAGCTTACGGCTACATCAGCACCCACGCACCCCCTGCATTGGTATCCTCTTTCCCCGACATTCACAATTCGTAATGACAATTTAGTGATAGAAATCTGAGTGAGCGATGTATGCACTTTTCATTATCGCCTACTTGTTTTTGTTGATCGAGTGGTCACACGATGTTTGCTTGTTCATGCCATCATAAATTAACTCGAATACTATCAGTTCTAATATGAAGCGACTTTACATCGTTATTGTGTGATAAATAAAATGGTGTCTATTTGAAATGTTTGAAACCAGCTTATTTCTTATCGCATTTGTAGTCGCTTTGTATCAACGTTTGACCACTTTAACCATAATAATTAGTTGGGTGTTGGTATGGGTGGTGATAAAAAAATTAGTTTGTTTCATTATTTGAAAAAAAGGTAGTTTGTTTCGAGTATTTGAAAAAGGGAAAATCATAAAATGTTTTAATACAGAATATAATGGTTTAAAAAATAGAAGTTTAGCTACATGCAGCTTCAGTTTGTCCTCTATTTTCATTCTTCTGTAAAACGCGGTGCCAGCTGTTACCATCCTGTATAGTGCGACTCGGAGTCACTCCTGTCACTTTCACAAGATAGTTTCTTTGAAAAGAACCTTTCACGTGGTAACCACAAAGAAACGTGTGGCAGTAGCGTCGACTGCTGACCTATTCGTCCATCTAAGGCCTTCGCCTTGCCGCGTCAGACAAGTCCATGATCGTTATTGTGACCAAAGCAGTGGCTGAAGACGCAATGGGAGTCTACACGCGCCCTCCCAAATTACGTAGTCGCGAAATTAATCAGAGCAAAACCGAACACAACAGACCAGAGAGAGTAGGCACCGCGGGAGCTAGCTAGGAGGCAATGGCCTGCAGCTGCAAGCTTCTTTGCGCCTACTTGCTCCTGACTCGTGCCACTGCAGCCTTCGGTGCCATCGTCAACATCTCCGTCTACTGGAGCCAGAACGGCGGCGAGGGCAGCCTGGCGGAGACATGCAGCTCCGGTCTCTACGCCTTCGTGGTCATTGCTTTCCTTTCCACGTTCGGCAACGGCCAGACACCGGTCCTCAATTTGGCCGGCCACTGCGATCCCGGCCTTCACGGGGCGGGTGGTTGCGCAGATCTGAGCAAGGACATCGCGTCCTGCCAGTCCAGAGGCGTCAAGGTGCTCCTCAGCATCGGCGGCGGCGGTGGAAACTACGGCCTGTCCTCCGCCGCGGACGCCCAAACCGTGGCCAACTACCTCTGGGACAACTTTCTCGGCGGCGAGTCCAGCAGCTCGCGGCCGCTTGGCGACGCCGTGCTCGACGGCATCGACCTCGACATCGAGAACGGCGATTCCAGTCACTACGACGGCCTCGCCAAAAACCTGACGTCGCTGTACAAGGGCGACAAGCGAGGGAGGAAGTACCTGCTCACCGCGGCGCCGCAGTGCCCGTTCCCGGACGCCTCTCTCGGCCCGGCGCTCGGCACGGGGCTGTTCGACCACGTGTGGGTGCAGTTCTACAACAACCCGCCGTGCCAGTACGCTTCCGGGGACACGAGCAATCTGAGGAGTGCCTGGAAGACATGGACGCAAGCCCTGCCGTCGGCGTCCGTGTTCCTTGGGCTGCCGGCGTCGACTAAAGCCGCTGGTAGCGGATACATAGACCCGCAAGCACTTGCGCGTGTGCTGCCGGCAGTGAACGGCTCAGCAAATTACGGTGGCATCATGCTGTGGAGCCGCTACTATGACATGGATTCTGGTTATAGCGCGAAGCTTCTGGGCACAGGTATGTTCGATACAGTATATGTATATATTTCATACTAGTACATATGATTTTTGTGCATTAGATTTTATCACCACTTTAATTAATGTATGTACTACATATATATTTGCATTAAAAAAGATTTGTCCGTAATTTACTTTTTCACATAGTGATTTGGTCGACTTATCTGTTAACTTGTAGCGGATCCACCAAGCGGCTCGCCACTACCTTCAGGGGGCTCTGGCAGTGCACCGCCAAACAATTCACCAGTTTCGCCCAATACTGGCCCATCGAAGAAAAGGATCGTAATGTGTAAGAATCTCTACCCCTGTGTATGTGCTTTTACGATTTTTTATTAAATAAAAAAATGTTCAGGAAAATTTTATTTGATCTGCTCGTAGATCCAAACAAACCCCAAGATGTGCAACCCAATGGCTTGTTCCAGACATTGTTTACGCCTAGCTAGTCCAATGAGCAGAATCCAAATATTGACTTTGTCTGCGTGAGTGTGCTAAAAAAACTGACCTGGGTTATGGCCATTGGGGCCTGTTGTGCCATAGTTTTGTTGCGGCTTTATATTAGTTATTATCACAATTATTATAGCTATAATCCTAACCAATAATGGGGTTAATTAATCTTGCTGTACGTTACCACTCCGATGTCCGATTATAATATGGCTAGTTCATTCGTGTGTCTTGGCAGTAGCAGCATCACGACGTGCAAATGGGAACCAGCAGCATGCGAAAATATCACAAAGAACACTGAACGCGTGTTAATTACAAGATATTTGAGTTCTGACTAGTGGAGTTTTGTTCCCTGATGGACTCGCTCGTCTAGGCTCTCTCTTAATTTATTTTTAGTGCAGTGGGCAGCTCTACTCTTGAAAGTTCCTTTTAAAAATAATGTTGATGGCCATTTTATTTGCATCACAATCTCAGGTAGATATTGCTCTTTATTTAATGTCTGTTTCCAGTTATTGTAGCGGGCACCTCAGGACTATTCGGGGTATGCGTAATCCTTCTTGCTGTCTTCCTGCGGCATAAGAGATGTGGCATGATTCCATGGCAAAGAGGGTCAAGAAATGCACCGAGGCTTGAATCCTTTATGCAAAAGCAAGGAACTTCACACCCCAAAAGATACACTTATTCAGAAGTGAGAAGAATGACCAAATCATTTTCTCACCAGCTTGGTAAAGGTGGCTATGGCACCGTCTTCAGAGGCAATCTGCCTGATGGACGTGAGATAGCTGTGAAGATGCTGAAGGACACTGATGGCGACGGTGAAGAATTCATGAATGAGGTAGCCAGCATCAGCAGAACATCTCATGTCAACATTGTTACTCTTGTTGGATTTTGCCTTCAAGGATCAAAGAGAGCTCTCCTCTACGAGTACATGCCCAATGGTTCCCTTGAGAGATACACTTTTGGCAGCAATTCTACTGAAGGAGAAGACACTTTAAGCTGGGATAAACTGTTTGATATTGTCATAGGAATCGCACGAGGATTGGATTATCTCCACACAGGCTGCAACGCCCGCATTGTGCATTTCGATATCAAACCACAGAACATTCTGTTAGATCAGGACTTCTGTCCAAAGATATCAGATTTTGGATTAGCGAAGTTGTGCCGACAAAAGGAGAGTAAAATCTCCAATGTCGGGGCAAGAGGCACGATAGGGTACATAGCGCCTGAAGTATTCTCAAGAAACTATGGAGCAGTGGGTATCAAGGCTGATGTGTACAGTTATGGGATGGTGATTCTTGAGATGGTTGGGGCAAGGAAACAGATCGAAGTTAGCACAGACAGCAGCAGCAAGTATTTTCCTCAGTGGTTGTATGACAACCTCGATCAGTTCTGTGGTGCCACTGCCTGGGAGATCAGCAGCGACGCCACGGAGCTCGTGAAGAAGTTGATTATAGTTGGTTTGTGGTGTATACAGTTCGTACCTGCAGATCGGCCTTCCATGAGCAAGGTCCTTGAGATGTTGGAAAGCAACATCATGGACTTGCAGTTGCCACCAAAGGCCTTTTGAGCTGGTTAGATAGAGCAGGAGCAGCCGAACTTGTAAACTTTGCGCTCTTATTTGTTATATACTTACATAGTATTGTATATTTTTGGCGAGAGCCTACTTTTTTGAACAAAGTGCCTACTGATTTGAGTGCAGTCCTTCAGGTCTTTTCCTCTTTCAAAGGAACGAGCATACAGAAATAGGAGTGCATAATAAACTTGCCATTACCAAAGTAATGGCAACTCGGCGGCGAGTCCAGCAGCTCGTGGCCGCTCGGCGACGCCGTGCTCGGCGGCATCGTTCTCGCTTCGTAACGTCATTGAGCGATCTTTTAGTGTTCTAAAGATGAAATGGATGATTTTATCGAAATTACCAAAGTATCCTATGAAAAAGCAAAGCAAAATATGAACACTTCCCGTGACCAGCTTGCAGATGATTTGTTTACCATGTGCTGTGAACCAGTGCCAAAGGAATAATTACATTTAAGCTAGTTAAACTACATGTTTATGTTTATGTTCCTGTTCCCCTTGCTCGTAGTCGTAGAACCAGTGCCCAATAAAACAGAGTCAATCACCGCGCGTGAATAAGCCCGCCGGCCGCTTGTATAAGTGACGGTGCATTTCTGCAAAGCAACGTGTGGCAGTAGCACCGGCTACTGCTGACCTTTTCGTCCATCTAAGGTCTTCTCCTAGCCGCATGAGACAAGTCCATGACCATTGCAACCAAAAGCAGTGGCAGTAACACGCTCTCCCCAATTACACGTAGCCGCGAAATTAATCAGAGCAAAACCAAACACAACAGATCAGAGAGCAGAGTAGGCACGTTCGGCAATGGCCAGACACCGGTCCTCAATCTGGCCGGCCGCTGCGATCCCACGGCAGGTGGTTGCGCAGGTCAGAGCAAGGACATCGAGTACTGCCAGTCCAGAGGCGTCAAGGTGCTCCTCAGCATCGGCGGCAGCCGTGGGAACTACGGCCTATCCTCCGCCGCGGACGCGCAGGGCTTGGCCACCTACCTCTGGGACAACTTCCTCGGCGGCGAGTCCAGCTCGCGGCCGCTCGGCGACGCCGTGCTCGACGGCATCGACCTCGCCGTCCAGAGTGGTGGCATTACTGTACTATTTTTGTGCATTTGATTTGGTGATCACTTTAATAGTTTAATTAATGTACTACATTCTTGCATTCAAAACGGTTTGTCAACATAGTGGTTTGATCGATTTATCTATTAACTTGTAGTTGCAGCGGATGGATCAAGCGGCTCGCCAATATCTCCACGGGGCTCACCACCACGCGGCTCCGGCAATGCACCACCAAACGATTCGCCAGTTTCGCCCAATACTGGCACAAACGATTCACCAGTTTCGCCCAATACTGGCCCATCGAAGAAAAGGATCATAATGTGTGAGAATCCCTGCCCTGTGTATGTGCTTTCACGATTTTATTTGATCTGCTTGTTTATAACATTTTTCCATAAACGTGTAGTCCAATATTATATTCATGCAACTCTAAGATGTGCAACCCAATGGCTTGTTTACTCCTAGCTAGTCCAGTGACCAGAGTTCAGATATTGACTTTGTCTGCATGAGTGTGTGCTAAACAAAACTGACCTGGGTTATGGCCATCGGTGCCTGTTGTGCCACAGTTTCGTTGTGGCTTTATATTCGTTATTATTATCACAATCTACATCAGATGTCACGTCAGCATCCACTGCACTAGGACCATCTATATGTCTTTTATCGATTTTTTGTGACTAATAGCATCCATACATGCAACTTATTAGTTTTGCAAATACCATGCTACAGAATTTTCATAGTAGAAATACACGGTTGATCAATCATTTAAGAGTCGTTCTCCCTAAAAAAAGAATATGTTTTCATGTAAAATGTCATTTGCAAAAGAATATTATCATGCAACCACCTTAGTATTTCTATTTAAATTTGAGTTCTGACTAGTGGAGTTTTGTTCCGTGATCGACTTTGTACAGTGTCCCACTTTTTTATTTGCACGTCTAGGCTTTCTCTTAATTTCTTTTTGGTGCAGTGGGCAGCTCTCTTGACAGTTCCTTTTTTTAAAATGTTAATGGCCATTTTATTTGCATCACAATCTCATGTAGATATTTTTATTTAATGACTGTTTCCAGATATTGTAACGGGCATCTCAGGACTATTCGGGGTATGCGTAATCATTCTTGCAGTCTTCCTGTGGTATAAGAGATGTGGCATGATTCCGTGGAAAAGAGGGTCAAGAAATGTACCGAGGCTTGAATCCTTTATGCAAAAGCAAGGAACTTCACACCCCAAAAGATACACTTATTCAGAAGTGAGAAGAATGACCAAATCATTTTCTCACCGGCTTGGCCAAGGTGGCTATGGCACCGTCTTCAGAGGCAATCTGCCTGATGGACGTGAGATAGCTGTTAAGATGCTGAAGGACACCGATGGCGACGGTGAAGAATTCATGAATGAGGTAGCCAGCATCAGCAGAACATCTCATGTCAACATTGTTACTCTTGTTGGATTTTGCCTTCAAGGATCAAAGAGAGCTCTCCTCTACGAGTACATGCCCAATGGTTCCCTTGAGAGATACAATTTTGGCTGCAATTCTACGGAAGGAGAAGACACTTTAAGCTGGGATAAACTGTTTGATATTGTCATAGGCATCGCACGAGGATTGGAGTATCTCCACACACGGTGCAACACCCGCATTGTGCATTTCGATATCAAACCACAGAACATTCTGTTAGATCAGGACTTCTGTCCAAAGATATCAGATTTCGGATTAGCAAAGTTGTGCCGACAAAAGGAGAGTAAAATCTCCAATGTCGGGGCAAGAGGCACGATAGGGTACATAGCACCTGAAGTATTCTTTTTTTTTGATGGAACACCTGAAGTATTCTTAAGAAACTATGGAGCAGTGGGCAGCAAGGCTGATGTGTACAGTTATGAGATGGTGATTCTTGAGATGGTTGGGGCAAGGAAGCAGATCGAAGTTAGCACAGACAGCAGCAGCAAGTATTTTCCTCAGGGGTTGTATGACAACCTCGATCAGTTCTGTGGTGCCGCCGCCTGGGAGATCAGCAGTGACACCACGGAGCTCGTGAAGAAGTTGATAATAGTTGGTTTGTGGTGTATACAGTTAGTACCTGCAGATCGACCTTCCATGAGCAAGGTCCTTGAGATGTTGGAGAGCAACACAATGGACTTGCAGTTGCCACCAAAGACCTTTTGAGTTGGTATATAGAGCATGAGCATCCGAACTTATAAACTTTGCGCTCTTCTTTGTTACATACTTACATACTATTGTATATAAGTACTTCGGTCCACGAATGAAACAGAACACACAAAATACCACGACTCTTGAAACAATCTAGCCGCCAAAAAGTGAGTGAAAATACACCAGAAACTCATCCGGATGTTTAGAAATTCTGAACTATCTACGGACGGTTGGCCAAAAGGGAGCTCCACCAAATGGGCAAATGGTGCTTTAGTAGCTAAGAATGACTTGTATTCTGATTCTTTGAGATGGTCATCTGAAATTAGCTAATATGTTGAGAGCTGGTAAGACTAGTTTCTCCTAATTCATGTTCCACGTGTAAACAATATAAGTTGTAGGAGAATTAGAAACAGACATAGCTCTACAAAACATGTCTTAAACGAATCTCAAACTTTAGATGATCTATTCTCTTAAGCTGTGCATCCATTTAATAAAATCTGCCGGGTTCAGATGAAACTTCCGCTATGAAAGAGAATTCCTGTCGTACTCCCTCCCCCACCCAATTAATAGAGTAAAATTGGTTGTTCTGAACTTTTAGCTGAAAAAGTCAGAGTGGTCTCTCTTACTTTTCTAAGGAGAGAGAGGCTTCCCGTGTTCTCGCTTCTTTGTCACATGGCCTTGTCCTCTCGATATTGACGAGTGCGTCTAAGGTGAGGAGCTACCAAACATGTTATGCTTAGTGAAGTGTATTGTCTTCCCGCCTTGTTTGAACACGGACTGGCTTGTGGCTTCCCTAACTGACTGCGTAGCTAAGGAAAGAAAACAACATTTGCCGAATCAGACGAAGTGTCATAGTCGGCGTCGTAGACCCGTCTTCTTGTTGCTGTTTTTGCCATTCTGTGTTCTCCCCCCATCCTATCCTACCACCTCTGTTTTCTGTTCTCCCCCTCCTCGCCTACGGTTTCGTCTTTCCCCATACCCCCATGATGCCGCAGCCTCTTCTCATGCTCCGGCTCCTCCTCCTCGCCGCGGCCGCATCCGCCGCCACGGCGGCAGGGGACGGCTGCACCACCGGCTGCGACCTCGCGCTGGGCTCCTACAACATCGCACCGGGCCAGAACCTCACCTACATCGCGGGCCTCTTCGGCGTCGACGACTACCGCAAGCTCGAGGCTAACAACCCACTCATGCCAAATCTTGACTACATCGTAGCCGGCCATCGCGTCACCGTCTCCTTCCCCTGCCGCTGCCTGGCGCTCCCGACCGCGCCTTTTTCGACCTACCTCGCTGGCTCCTTCCCCTACAAGGTCGCCCCAGGCGACACTTATAGCAGCATCGCCGCCAACTTCAACAACCTCACCACCGCCGCATGGCTGCGGGCCACCAACAGCAAGCTGCTGGATGGTGGCACAGTGAACGTCACAGTCTACTGCTCCTGCGGGTACCCGGGGGTGCCACCGGACTACAAGCTGTTCCTAACCTACCCGCTTCATGACGGGGAGACGCTTGAAACCATCAACGAGATGTACAACTTCCAGTTGCAGTCGGATATGGACAGCAGGATCGTCTACATCCCTCTCATAGGTAAATATTTTAGCTTGATGTTGCCGCTATTCTGCAACATGATGAATTCAAGAAGGTTAGGTTCGATCTAGATTTTCTTTCATTGATTGAAAGACCCCGAGCCGGGGCAGTTACAAGAACATATAGATCATCTCGGAAGTCCGAGGAGAATAACATGAGGTCGGCAAGGCCGAAAGGAAATAGCACCTTCATAAGTCAATAGCCACTATTCTTAATTTGCGGTGCACACGCAATTAGCTCACAAAATTCTTGAATCTAGGGGGTTCGGCCATTGCACCGCAACCACCGCCAGCAGGTCCATGGAGAAACAAGAGGGGTTCGGCCATTGCACCACCACCGCCGCCAGCAGGTCCATGGAGAAACAAGACAGTCATAATAGGTAAATAGTTCGCTCCCACCCTCTAAGTTGGCCTATTTCTAAAGCTTCCCTTTAAATCGTTATTTTTACATGTCTGATGTTTCCCGTATTTCATTTTTAACGACGCAGGATTAGTAATGATGTCTAAAAACAAAGGTTGTAATTTTAGGTATTCCCTCCATGTCAAGATATTTATTATCATTGACTATTTCTCATAATATTTGACCATTCGTCTAATTCAAAAATTTATTGCAAATATGCAAAAGATAAGTCAAATTTAAAATACCTTGATAATAAATAAATAATACTTACATAATTTTTTGAATAAGATAACTGGTCAGATGGGTGCTCGGTAAAAATCAATCACTAATGCATCTTTACTCTGGAAAAGGTTCACAACACAATTTGTGCTATGTATACTCTACAGCACAAAATCGGTGCTATACTATTTTTCTGTGAACTTTATCAACGATGGTGCTCTACTGTTCTATAGTCATAGTAATAGTATAGCACCATGCTTGATAAGTTCACACAAAGATAGTCATCTACTTAAATAGAACTCTAACGGAGGAGAAACGGGCGAGACGAGGGCAAAGTGGGACGCCCCCCATCCACTCAAAACGAGTGGATCGATATGCCTCGTATCTGAGGAGAATATTTCTCAGATGATGGATCTCACTAGTCCACTCCATTCTCCAACCAAACACCTTACACAATAGAATCGTCTTGCCCTGTCCTGCTTCGTCCTTGGGACCAAACACGCTACCATCGATTGTTGTACATTTGTAGTGAGGATCTTGTTTTGGAAGAGGGTCCATGCAAGAGAGCAACATTCTTCTTTGAATCTTGATGAATGAAGTTATAGATGATACTACATACTATATGGTTTAACGAGTTGGATTCTGTGTGTCCTCTCTCTCTCTGTGTGTATGTTGACGTCAATTTTTTATTTTTGCGTCAACACTCTCTCTCTTCCTCCCCCCCCCCCCCCCTACACCCCCCCCCCCCCCCCCATCCCCCATATATGGTCTCCTTACCATTTCACATGCAAAACGCATCTTGACTAGATAAGAGATTCTATTCTTTTTATTACTCTTCTACAAATTTTGTATGGCGTATTTGACACTCTAAAGTATAAACGATGATGTCTATTATAAGTTTTAGATCATGTTAAGCACTAGAATTTTAACACAGAACTCACCTCCATCAGAGGTCATTTGAAATGGCAATAAATATTTAGGCATATAAGCAATCTTAAATGAAAATGTTGTCGATCTAAGATTAAATCTCATTGATCTTATATGTATTCCTTTGAAAATGGATCTACTTTCGGAAAAAATAAGAGATTATAAAGGTTTTTAGTTATGTGAACTGACTATAAAACAAAAGTGGGGCGCTAAAAAATAGTTTTTGTAGTAGTGACACAATGGTGAGTTATTTTTGCACAATGTTGATCCATTTCTATTTCTTGTTTGTTTCTATTTGTTGTAGCTAGCACCTCGAGCATATTTGGGGTAAGCGTAATACTTATTTCATTATTCGTGTGGTATAAGAAATATTACGGCATGCTACCCTGGCAAAGGGGATCAAGGAGTGCCCCAAGGATTGAATCTTTCCTGCAAAAGCAAGGAACTTCACACCCAAAGAGGTACAGTTACTCAGAAGTTAGGAGAATGACCACTTCTTTTGCTCACAAGCTTGGCCAAGGAGGCTATGGAGCTGTCTACAGAGGCAACCTGCTTGATGGCCGTGAGATAGCAGTCAAGATGCTGAAGGACACTGAGGGTGATGGCGAGGAATTTATGAATGAGGTGGCTAGCATTAGCAGAACATCTCATGTCAACATTGTCACTCTCTTAGGATTTTGCCTTCAAGGTTCAAAGAGAGCTCTTCTCTATGAGTATATGCCCAACGGTTCTCTCGAGAGGTACACTTTTGGCAGCAATTTAAGGTGGGATAAGTTGTTTGATATTGTCATAGGAATTGCACGAGGATTGGAGTATCTCCACACAGGCTGCAGCACCCGCATTGTGCATTTCGATATCAAACCACAAAACATTCTATTAGATCAGGACTTCTTGCCAAAGATATCAGATTTTGGATTAGCGAAGTTGTGCCAACAAAAGGAGAGCAAAATCTCCATTGTCGGGGCAAGAGGCACAATAGGGTACATAGCGCCTGAAGTATTCTCAAGAAACTATGGAGCAGTGGGTAGCAAGGCTGATGTGTACAGTTACGGGATGGTGGTTCTTGAGATGGTCGGGGCAAGGAAACAAATTGATGTTAGCACGGACAGCAGCAGCAAGTATTTTCCCCAGTGGCTATACGACAACTTTGATCAGTTCTGTGGCGCCACCACCTGCGAGATCGGCAGCGACACAACGGAGCTCGTGAGGAAGATGATTACAGTTGCCTTGTGGTGCATACAGTTCATACCTGCAGATCGGCCTTCCATGAGCAAGGTCCTTGAGATGTTGGAGAGCAACACCATGGACTTGCAGTTGCCACCGAAGGCCTTTTGAGCTGGTTAAACAGAGCAGGAGCAGCTGAACTTGTAAAGTTTGCGCTCCTCTTTGTCACATATAGTATATTATTCTTTGGTGAGTGCCTACTGATGTGCAGTCCTAAAGGTTTTTTTCTCTTTCAAACGATCGAGCATACAGAAATAGGGGGGGCATAATTCCCTGTAATATTGTACAGACAGAAAACCTACCAAAGTGGGTCCCACCAGTAAGATGTTAATATGTCTGATTGAACATGTGACCGATCAGCACGAGCAGTAATCTATATTGTTGCTGCATCTAAACAATAAAGGAAATAGCAATGTAACAAAAGAAAAACATTATATGACACGCTCTCTTTGGGGAGTCTAATCTATGCTTAAGTAACATAGTATTAAGCTATTAGCTGCATATCAGATACTAGCATCACCCTGAAGCCCTGAATAAAAAGAAGAGCGGCTGCTCCAAGAGATGAGCGCGGTCTATTGGTGTCAAAGGCTAAAAGCAACTTCAGCAAGGCCCCTACTCAAAAAGTAAGAGTCGAAAGCAAAAAATCGCACTCCAACAGAGCCCCAACTCAAGCCCCTACTTTAGGGAGGCACCTAATTTTTCTATCCCAGTCCCATCTCCCGCGGGCGAGCAGGCAAGCCCCTACTAAGTCGTTGGTCGCTACCAGGGGCGCGCGTTAAGGCGGAACCGCGCCATGCTCGCTCCCCTGCGGCCCCAGCCTCACCGCACCGCCGGCCATGGTGGCCCACTTCAGCACCCCGTCGCATGAGCAGCCCGTGCCGCCCCTGCTTCGCAACGCCGGCCGCTCCGCCGCGGCCGCCCGAAGTTCGAGCAAGGGCGGATCTGGTGCCGTCGCCGTCCAAAGCTCGAGCTAGAGAGAGGACGGTGTGACCACCGCAAGTTGGGTCGGGGCTCTAGGGCGGGAGCAAGGGAGAGGAGCACGAGCACATTGGAGAGAAGAAGATTGGGGAAAACGGAAAGAACCGGGTCACCAGCACATTGGAGAGAAGAAGATTGGGGAAAACAGAAAGAACCGGGTCACCAATCTACTTCGCCGCTCGTGCGCAAGGACGGTCTCGCCGGGGTGGAGCAAGGAGGAGATAGGGAATTCGTCGTCGCCGCCGCCCCAATCTCGGGCTAGCCGGTAGCCGCACCGCCCCGGCCGCCGCCTGGAGCTTCGGCTCTCGCTCACCGTCGTCGCGGCTAGCTGGAGGTGCGGCTCTCCCGCGCCGCCGCCACTGCTGCCCAGAGCTTCTTCTCCACTGCATCGTCATCATGGACGAGCTCTCCCAGCACCACCGTCGCCCGGAGCTTGGGCTTGCCGTGAATTGGTCGCTGGCTGGGTTTGCCGCCATGGCTAGGCACAAATCGCGCGACCCATGGGAGTTCGAGCCCGGGGAGAGAGAGAGAGGAGCATTGGGAGGAAGAGGAGCGGGGCGCTGGAGAGAGAGGAGGCCAGGAGGAGGAAAAGTGCCTGACCCGCTGACGTGCGGGCCCCACATGTCGGGCAGGAGTAGGTGCTATTGTTGGAATTGAACGTAAAATTAGAGCCCTAGAAAGTTGGGGCCAGCCCCTACTCAATAAAGCAGGGGCTTGAAGGTAGAGGGTATTGCTGGAGATGCTCTAAAGCCACACGATGCAATGCGCGCAGGAACAAGACGCTCGGACTTTTGCCGGCCGCATCCAAGTCCATTGGGGGACCTTTGGAGGTCTTATATACCTTCGACAACATGGTTAAATAACTCATATGTAAAGTCAACTAAAGCCCAGTTGATAATGGGCCATTCAACATTTTACTTAAAAAAATATTGGATACAAATGTTGATCAACATTTTTTCAAAAGTAAAAAGTCCAATTTAGTACCTTCAAGTATGGTCTTGGTCCAAATAACCTCCTAAAGTATTAATTGGTTTAAAACCGGTGGGCAGTTTTTAACCGGTTTTGCTGATTGGGTTGACATGTTGGCAGCCTAGGTCGCAAAGACTCCCATGCCCTTGCCTCCTGTGCACATCGCCCCTTGCCTCCCGTGCTTGCTAGGTTACGAGCAGCGACGGCGCCCTGATGTTGGTTTATGCGCCGGTGGCAGTGGGTACAGGCAAAGCGAAGCAAGCACCACCAGTTCATTTCAGTGCATCCGTGACCACCAAAACGAGCTATCGTTGCACTGAAAGTTATGGCTTCAGCAATCTTCAGTCTTCTGGAACTCGATAAATAGTAGGAGATTGTTCCATTAATAACAGCGAATTGCCTGCCAATCTTTCTGACTGCAGCAAATATTTTGGATCAACGTGTAAAGCCTTCTCCAATGATGCCAACTCAGCTACTCCATCCGTCCCAAAAAAGAATGTCGTTTTAGACTTCAAAATTTGTCCAAAAAAAAGGTGGTTCTCGCTTTCCGATACAACTCTATCTCTATCTCTCTCCTCCTTATCTCACCTCGTTTTCCTGTGCGCTCTCTACTTTTTTACTCTTTCTTAATCCCTGTGCCCAACACCTAAAACGTCCTTCTTTTTGGGACGGAGGGAGTAGCTCATAAGTCTCATAAGTGTGTCACATCATCCTTTTGCCCATGTGAAAGAGGGTGGAAAATGAAGAGCTATCTCTTGTTTAAGAGATAGTCTCATGCACACATCCCCATATCATGTGAGGTTGACATGTGAGGTTACCTAAACATAAGAGCTAGCATTTGACTCTTATTGTTGGATGACCTATCTCTTATGCTAGCTCTTAGATGTATGAGCCAGTAGCCTTTGGAGGAGGCCTTAGCGCTCCAAGCTGCAAAACTGATGCCGGAGTCACCCAAGCTGTAAACACATTGTGACTCCTTGTCTGTTGCTCCATGGTCAGGGTCAGGTCAAGCGTGTGCCGGGCTGGCGGCAGGGAGAGCCTGTGTGCGTTGTGCGGCACTGCGGCAGCCGCGCAGGGCTAAGTAACCCATGGCCCGCGTAGCAGGCAAAGATGGCGAAGAAGGTCGCAGGCGCGCGAGATGCTAGGAGCACGACGGTGGCGCGGGCCAAGATGCCCGCCGGGGCACCGGATGCCGGGCGCAATTAAAGTGCTGGCGGCGATAGGGCACTTTTGGAGTGTTGGAAGCATGAACACCTCGCGGCCGCCGGCGGCGGTAGAGCCAGACGCGAGATAACAAACGCCAAAAAATATAGTGTTCAACATTTTAATTAAAAATATTGGATGAAAAATGTTAACCAGCATTATTTAAAAAAATGATCTACCAAAATGTTAATCCAAGGCCAAAAAATTACGTTCAGCTGCCGAGCAGGCCGCTTGCAGGAACAAGTAGAGAAAAGAGTTACAATTCAAGGCCGTAGCCCCTTGGCCCCCTTGTACCGTACCAGGCCTAATCAGGCTTGATTTTCATCACATTTACGCCCCATCAGAACCAGTGTGCAACCCCTCAAAAAATATCAAAACCAATGTGAAGACAATTGTTCAAAAGTGACTCCCAGCATGCAAAACCGGAGAAACCGTGGAACTGCAAAACCGCCATCTACAAAAGCAGAGGAAGAAGACTGGGAGAAATCCGTCGTACAGCATTCCGCGAGCAAATTCGGAGAGAACCAGCAGGCGACGAAAGCACCAACACAGCCAGGTTTTGCATAAAAGTTGTTGAACTCTTTTAAAATCAACCTGTTAGCTCGGTTTTAGCAATCCTTGGGTCCACGTAATCGTAGTATAGGGACTGGGAGAGTATAATTAGTTGTTCAAAAAATAGAATAAATTAAAATGCATATGGTGTATAATCTATCACACTTTATGTTTCATTTCCACACGTTGGAGTCAACGCTTTTAGGTATTTTCACCAGCATGGGTGGAGTTCAGCGATAGAAATTGGATACGACTAAAACCCTTCTATTGGTGATTAAGGTCATGTTTGTTAGTTTTCGTAAAGCTATCCATAGCCTAAACTGTGTCATCAGCACTGGCCTTTAACCAATATGTAAGGTACGGTGCATGTTTCATCTATACCATCAATAATATATCTTAGTGATATGTGAGGTCAATATATACCTCATCATGGATGACTATGATGTTTATTTTAAATTCCGTCGTCTATAAAAAATGATCCACTTCAGTGTTCAACAAATTAAGATCCTAGTGTGACAATGGCGGTGCAAGGTCATGGAGACCATCCCTAGTAGAGACGATGATGAGGACACCCATGAGCAGCACTGACAAGCCACACTCGAGCCAGTGACCGATGAACAAATTAAACCCTAAATCACCGTGATTAATGGTGATGGCATCAGACAAATCATAGCAATTGGAATGGGGAGAGTGAAAATAGAGGAAGGTGGCTGGAATATCTCTGAACAACACCAAATTATATGGCATTGATGGAAGGAGTGGAGCACGGTAAAGGAACTAAGGAGATGATTCACAATATATTAACATCATTGGGGGCAAACATTCATGTACACAACATAACATTTTCCATCACTAACCCTGATAAGTCGTTTGACAAATGCCTCGTGTAAGTTCGTGCTATGGTAGAATACCATTGTTCTCCAGTCCAGACTACAGGGATGCTGTCAAGACACCCATGCACATTCCTTCCTTCGGTTAGCCATGTTTGGTTAGTGTGGATTCCACTCCGGTCTTTTATGCATCTTGAAGACATCCTTTTTCTTTCATGATCATGAACCATATACATCGCCAGTTTCAATACACAAACCACACAACAAGGACACTCTTTTCTTTTAGATTCACCCACAGCTATTGTCTCCACATCGTGTGAAAATGCAACGAGCAACGTATTCTGGTCATGCAGATATTCTAGTTTATTATAGATTTACCATACTTTATTTATGCTAAAGTATACAAACAAGAAAAATGTATAGTAACCTATGAAAGAGATGCCATAAGTTCCTAGAGTAAAATTCCCATTGTTACTATATATGTAGTAGTGTAGCCTAATAAACTTCTCAATTGCAATAGTTTTTGCTAACTTGAATACTCAATGATCTACTCCTTAGTTTTCAATTTATCATAGATTTACCATCCTATTGTGAAGGATGGAATACTCAATGTCTAAATGTATGTGGAAATCCTAGTCATTGGATATGCTACTAAGAGACATACCACACACTAATACAAGATAACCATCCTTCACAATAATAGCAACATAATAAATACTAAAGAATCTATGGCTACAATCAACAAGCAAATGCAAGAGTAATACAATAGTAACATTCGACATAAAAAGTAGCTCACTGCAAGAGCATCACATACATCATTCAATTCTCAAAAACAGCGGAATTGCAATAATCCTCACAATCAGTATAATCATCATGCAACCCCATAATAAAGGAAACACTGCCTTTTGTTACCATATAGCATCCCATCGTTTTCAATTTAGACTACTACTGGATCAACAAGACAACACAGATACCCTCAAAATCTACGGATCGCTGACTGATAAAATCGATCTAGATGCGCTGGGGAAAACTTTACCGGTTGTGCACCACGCACTCATTCAATCGGCTCGAGCTGGTTGCACATCTCGATGTAGGCGTAGTAGAGCACCCTGTTCTTGGCGCCGGTGCGGTGCCTGCCGGTGTTCTCGCAGAAGTACTTGAGCTGCTCCAGCGTGCAGCACCCGAGCATCTGGCCGAGGAAGAGGAACATCCAGTTGATCTCGCGCTTCTCGGACGCGATCTCCGGCCACATGGCGCCCTTGTGCCCGCACGCGCCGCAGTCCGGCAGGGACGGGAACATCCACGCCTCGGGGGCGCGGTCGTTCATGTTGTGGCGGTTCGCCACCACGTAGTCGCGCAGCGGCCGGAACTTGGCCTCGAGGTCGTACGCCACGGGCTTCCTGGCGCCGCAGCGCTTGCACCGCGCCTGGCCGGTGACGGTCGTGACGCCGCGGCGCAGCAGGGCCTCCAGCGTCTCGTGCTGCGCCGGCCGCTCCGTCGCCCACGGGAACGGCGCCGCCGGCTGCTGCTGCTGCTGCTGGAGCGGCCCGGCGTCGTCGCCGCCGTCGCGTGGCTTGGCGGAGGAGCGGCGGCGGGTGGCGGGCGCGGACGAGCCGTTGTTGAGGCGGCGGCGGCGGGTGGAGCGCGGAGCAGCAGCCGAGGGAGGAGGAGACGGCGGCGGCGCGGCGGCGTAGATGGATCCGAGGGTGAGGGCGAGCGGGTCGTCCTGCTTGTCGTCCCCTTCGCCGCCACGGCCGCTCCCCGGTTTCCCCTCCATTTTCGCCGAGCAGCGCTTGCTTGTGCCTTGTGCTCTGGCTTGCCTTGTGTTGCTGGGCGCGCCCTTGACGGCCGGCTGCTTAGGGTTTTAAGGAGGGGATGTCGGAGCGGGTTGTTGCCGGGGCGATCGCGAGGGGCTCTCCTGTGCGCCGTCCGTACCCGGGCGCGACGAAGCTGGAGCGTCCGATCTGATCTCGATCGCCGGGGGTAGTGGGTTCTAACAACCCGGCGCCGCGAGTCTGCGAGATAGACGACCAGGAGAATCTTTTCTTCCGACCATTACTGCAATCTGTTGCTGTTAATGCCATCTGGCATTCGGTCTTACCATGGCGTGCGTGGTTATCCTTTGAGAGAAGGGGTTTGTTTGGAATTTGGATCTTGTAATGGCGATAAGGCAACTGGGCTCTTGCGAGATCTGACACTGCGAGTCTTTTCCCTCTGTCACGATGTCTGATTTGTACAACCGATCCCCGGTTGCCGTGCTCCGATCGCTCTTTGGATTGGAAATTTCGATGTTTCCTTGCATGGAAGAGATAAGGATTATTGCAACGGAATGTGCGGAAATGGTGAACCCGGGATTCAGGCATGCCTCCCCCTCACTCCTTCGCAGGGCACGCTTTTTGTATGGAAGCTGATTAAGCTTTAGACTTTCATGCCTATTAGATTTAAATTAACATTTCAACTGATTAGAACTCACACATTTTCTGACGTTAGACCAACATCTAAAATAGTATATTTTCTTATATATTAAGATCGATATTTAAGGTGGGAAAAGAAAATAGATTCAATTTTCTCACAACCTATTTCAACATTTTGAACGAATGAATTCAACAACCCGCTCCAATATTTAAAAAAAATACTAATTTTTTATTGTTTCTTCTTCTTCCTCAATGGTGGTGGTGCAGCAGGAGGGGGTGGCAGCGGGAGGGGGAGTAGAACATGTGAATAGGGCGATAGGGGTGACGTAGGAAAGAGCGGCGCCGCATGGAGCGGGAGGATTAGGTGGCAGCGGCGGCGGCGGCGTGAACTGTGAGCGGATGGTGTGCTAGGGTTGAGAAAAATAGGTGCCATCGTACGGACAAAGCTGCATGCACGAATCTTAGAGTACACACCAGAAGTTGTATAAGGAAAACAAACTCATGTATGGCTCTCACCACTCGCCACACACGGGCCGTCCATGAAAATGCTCCTATTCACACCGCGTAGCCCAGCCCGGTCCAAGGGCAATCTTCTTCAATGGGCAACAAGCTCAACCAGCACAACAGCCCACACACCAGGCTTTCGGTCAAGATGGGCTGAACACCATACATCCATCAATCACATCGCGATCCGATCTGACGTTAGACCAACATCTAAAATAGTATATTCAATATTTTCTTATACATATATCAAAATTTTAGAAAAAAAGAGAGATACATTCAATTTTCTCGCACCCTATTTCAACATCTTGAACATATGAATTCAACATTCTTCAAAATAAAGTCCAGCATTAAAAAATGCTAATAAATTCTAGATTGTTTCTTCTTTCTCCTCCTCAATGGTGGTGGTGGAGCGGAAGGGGATGGCGACAGGACTATGACATGTGAATAGTGCGATAGGGGTGACGTAGGTAAGAGCGGCGCCACATGAAGGGGGAGGAGGATGTGGCGGCGGCGTGACCTGTGAGCAGATGGCGTGCTAGGGTTCAGAAAGATAGGTGCCATCATATGGACAAAGTTGCACGTACAAGTCTTACAATACACACCAGAAGCTACGTAAGAGGAAAAAAACTCATGCACGATTCTCGCTATTCGCTACATAAAGGACGTCTATGAAAATGCTCCCATTCACACAGTGCAGCCTAACTCGATCCAAGCGCAATCTTCTTGAATGGGTGGCAGGCTCAACTAAGTACAGCAGCCCACACACCACGCTTTCGACCGAGACGGGCTGAACAGCATACGTCCATCCATCGCATCGAGAGCCTGTCATTAGACCAACATCTAAAATATATTCAATATTTCCATATACATATATCAAAATTTTGGGGAAAAACAGATAATACATTAAATTTTCTTACAACCTATTTCGACATCTTGAACGAATGAATTCAACTAGATTCTTCAAAATAAAGTCCAGTATTTTTATATAAATACTAATTTCTAGATTGTTTCTTCTTCCTTCTTAATGGTGGTGTTGGAGTGAAAGGAGGTGGCGGCAGGAGTAAGTAGGACAGGTGAACAACGCGATAGGGGGGCGACGTAGGCGAGAGTGGCGACGCATGGAGTGGGAGAAGGAAGAGGAGGCTGCAGCGACGGCGCGACCCGTGAGCCGATGGCGTGCTAGGGTTAAGAAAGATACGGTGGCATCGTACGAACAAAGATGTACGCACGAATCTTATAGTACACACTACATAAGGAAAAAAAAGACTCGTGTGAAGTTTCTATAGTTCTCGCTTGTTGGATCGTGCACTCGCCACACCCCACAGGCCGGTCCAAGCGCAATCTTAGCGAGCCGCCAGGCTCATCAGCAAAGCAGACCATACACCACGCTTCCGACCGAGACGGGCTCAACACAGCAGGCCGGTCCAAGCGCAATCCTTCGCCCGCGCAGCAGCACTCCTGATTGAAACAAAAGGCCTTCTCAAAAAAAAAAAAAAGATTGAGACAAAATGCCGAGGCACGAGGCCGCCGGCAAAGCGCGGCCCGGGGAGGAGAGGCAACAAACAGATCGGGCAAAGCAACAGGGGCCGCGCGGTGGGTGGCTCAGTGGCTGCCAGCCTGCCACGGCCAACTCGTCGTCGGGCCGGCGCAACCGCCGCCACAAAAAAAGCGGAGTGCAGAGCGACGCCGGGCTGTGCTGTGGCCGCCGGACGCGCGCGGTCGCGGCACAAGCGGCGGCGGTGCCAGCTTGGTGGGTGGGTCTTCGAGCCGTGCGCCCGCCGCGGCTGCCTGCCCTGCCGCCCTGCCGGTCTCCTGGCCTCCTGGGTTCACGGCTGGCACGCACCCCGTCCGTTTGGCTTGGCAGGACGCGGCCACGCAGATGCGGACACGGACAGGGACAGGGACTCGGAGCGGCCGCGCCGGCTTTTGTCAGAGCGCAAACAGAGCAAGGGCGCTTTCGTACACTGGATTGCAGGATTCTTGGCTGCCCTTCATGCAGATGCTCCTCTGAGCACGTTTTTCAGGGATGTTCGTTGGGGTTGGTCTCCATCCCGTGTAAAATGACACGCTACTACGCTAGGCTACCATGTTTTACACAGGAAAAAAAAAACAATCCCGGTTGCATCAGAAATTGGAACGGCCCGCACTGTACTATGCCTTCACACACACCAAACCAGAAGAAAAAAAAAGAAAACTGTTTCTTTTCGTCATGAAAAGCGTATCACATTTTCTGGACAGGACAACAGAAAAATCCACCCCGATCCTCCATCCATGTGAAGAGTTTTGGAGGCTCTCAAGGATGTCTTTAAAACAAGGGGGGGAGGGAGCATGTAAAGGCATAATTGCGCTCCATCATTTTGTCAAGACCACTGTGCGTGACGAACATCTTCAAGTTTAATCATCCTGCATTTCGTCCATGCCTTTTTCCCCGTTTTGCTTTTGCTCGCCTTGCCTCTTCTTTGGAAGTCATGTATAGGCCCATGCAGTAAAAGTATCCTAGTTGGTGAAACGCAGACGACAGTTTCCTAGTTGGTGAAACGCAGTGGTCAGATCACAGGATGGCGGACCCCATGCAAGAAGAAGCCATCCGGGCTCCTTGTCCTAGGCAGCTCAGGTCTGCGCGGCCGCAGCGCTCGGTGGAGCCAACTGTGGCCATGGCGGACCTGGCCATGCCCAATAACAAGGAAGGAGACAAGGGGGTCCTCGTCAACACTTCGGCTGTCGAGCCTTCTGTGGTACAGGGCCAGGCGAAGCACGCGAGACAGAGCAATATGACGACCGCTGCAGTGGATGCCTGTCTGGAGGAGCACATGGCTTCCGCTGAGGCTGCTAAGGGGGCAGAACGGGAGGTGACCCCACCGCGTGAGCTGGAAGATCTGGAAGAAAGTCGGCAGGCTGCAACGGGGGTTGCCGTAACGGCATCGCTGCTGGCGGCACAGGATGTTGCAGAGGAGGATGATCTGGCGGGGATCGAACTTGGAGGCGGGCCAGGAGAGACGCAGGTGTACGCTGATGGGCCAGATGCTGGGCCCGAAGCTGGGCTATTGTTCGACCTGAACATTGAGTGTGTGGAGCATCCGCTAGATGGGCTAATTAGCAATGGGCTGGCCCAAGAGAAGATGACACCAGGAAGGCAGGTGCTGGGCCACGCTGAGGGCAGATTGAACAAGGAGGTCGGCGAACGAGCTGGGCACAAATCCTCTCCCAGAGGGCTTGCAAGGCTAACAATTCCTCTGAGGAAATCCCTGCTGTGCAACCCTTCTCCGCGCCCCAAGGCTCCTGCAATGAAGAAGCAAGCTACTGCTGAACCTGGGAAACGCACCACCAAGGGGTCAGGTATCAACCCTTCGGTTACCATAGATGACCAAGCCACAGAGTTCCTGCTAAAAGCGACGGGCAACATCATTCAGGATAATGAGTCCACTGACCAGAAGCAGCAGAGGTTGGGGGAGCAGTTTGTGAGCACAATCCAGGAGAACACAGTTGAGGACATGCGTACAGCCTTTGGGCTGCCAGCTATAGGGGGCGTGGATGTTCTTAGCCCCCTTTTCCTTGAGGTTGCTGATGGTTATGATGCTTAACGGGCGGCTTGAGCCGCGACAAGGGTGCTTGTGGCCTCAATACGCAAGCATGTGTATCTGTATCTTTTCTATGTGTTTAGTGTATGTTAGCATCGAGGAGAAGGGGTGGTCAGTTTTTGTTTTCGTTCGTAAGGGGCTCAACACTCAGCTCAGGTCAGGGGAATGTGTGAGGCTATGCTGTTTTAAATGATAGATCAAAATTGTGTGTTGTTAAATTGGAATGTGAGAGGGCTGAACAACAGAGCACGCCGTAAGGTGGTCAGTGACCTTGTGAAAGAAACTAAAGCAACAATTGTAGCCCTACAAGAAACCAAACTTGAGATCATTGATCGGGAGGTGGTGATAGAGACCCTGGGAACCCGTTTTGCCGACAACTTTGTTTTCCTGCCAGCTATTGGAGTTAGCGGGGGCATCTTGATGGCAGTGGACGAAGATTACTACAGTCTGACTGAAAATGAGAGGGGGTTACACTCGATCACTGCACTGATCAAGACCATATCAGGGGAAGCTCAGTGGGATATGACAGTGGTTTACGGGCCCCAAGAAGACAATGACAAGCTGCTTTTCCTTGCTGAGCTGAGATGGATGCAACAAGTTGTGTCAGACAAGTGGCTCATCATCGGGGACTTCAACATGATACTCCAAGCTGCAGATAAAAGTAATGCCAATCTGAACCGTAGATTAATGGGGGCCTTCCGGGATGTTGTGCAAGATCTTGAGCTAAAGGAACTTAATTTGAGGGGCCGTAAATTTACATGGACTAATGATCGGACCCACACCAGGATTGACCGGGCATTTTGCTCGGTAGGGTGGGATTTGATGATGCCAAATGTGTGCCTGCAAGCCTTATCTTCCAAGGTCTCGGACCACTGCCCACTGCTCATGGCGGCTAACACATCCTTGCAGAAATTCAGAGGTTTTAGATTTGAGGCATTCTGGCCACGGTTGCAGGGATACCAGGCAGTGGTCACGGCTGCATGGAACAGGGACTTGGCTCTGACAAACCCTTTCCTGCGCCTACATACCAAATTACAGCGAACAAGCAAAGCACTAAGAGGCTGGGCACGAGGGCTGATTGGAAACAACAAACTAATGATAAAGGCAGCAAGCCAATTGATTGGTATCTGGGATGTAGTGCAGGAACACAGGGTGTTGAGTGCTTCAGAACTGCAACTGAAGCGTGACCTCAAGGCGAGATTATTGGGCCTGACGGCCATTGAAAAGTTGCGGGCAAGACAGACTTCACGGCTAGTGTCCATCAGAGCGGCAGAGACAAATGCAAAGCTTTTTTACATTCAGGCCAATGGGAGGCGAAGAAAAAATCACATTACATCCATTCAGACTGATGATGGGGTGTCTTTTACACACGAAGCTAAAGCTGCAAAGTTGTTTGAGCACTACAGCACTCACTTTGGGGTACATGAGCAGCGGGAGGTCACACTGAATTGGGAACAGCTAGGCCTGGTAGCACATGATTTAGGCCATCTGGAGGAGGAATTCACAGAAGAGGAACTGAGAACAGTGGTTGCTGAGATAGCGTCTGAAAAAGCACCTGGGCCTGATGGCTATATTGGACTTTTCTTCAAACAAAGCTGGGCCATAATAAAAGATGATCTCATGGCAGCAATCCATTTTTTTCACCACCAGCATGATCAACATTTCGACAAGCTCAATACTGGTCATCTTGTACTCATTCCCAAGAAGGCAGATGCAAAATGGATTGGGGATTTTCGTCCCATCAGCCTAACACACTCGGTTGGTAAAATCGTTTCCAAATTGCTGGCATCTAGACTGGCACCAGAGCTCAATACCATTGTATCGAGAGCACAGAGCGCGTTCATAAAGCGAAGAAGCATACATGATAATTTCTTGTACACACAAAACTTGATACGGGCAGTGCATAGGGGCAAGCAGGATGTGTTATTTCTCAAGCTGGATATAGCAAAAGCTTTCGATAGCGTCCGTTGGGACTTCCTGATGGAAGTTCTCCAACAGCTTGGTTTTGGGCCACGTTGGAGAGGATGGGTCACCACTCTGCTTGCATCATGTTCCACGGCAATACTGTTAAATGGCACTAGAGGAAGCTGGTACAGACACTACACTGGACTCAGGCAGGGGGATCCGCTGTCGCCAATGCTTTTTATCCTTGCTATGGAGCCTCTACAGCGCCTATTTGAACTGGCCACCGAAGATGAACTGTTGTCGCCAATTGCCAACAGAACTGCTAGAATGAGATGCAGTATGTATGCCGATGATGCAGCCCTATTTATTAACCCGGTGAAGGATGAGGTGGCTGTAGTGGCCGAGATCCTAGAACTATTTGGGAAAGTGTCAGGGCTGGTGGTGAATAGAAGCAAATGTGCAGTGCACCCAGTCAGATGTGGTAGTGTGGACCTAACAGAAGTTATGCAAGCTTTTCCATGTCAGATCAAGGCCTTCCCGTGCACATACTTGGGGTTGCCGTTACATTACAAGCAGCTGCGCCGGGTAGACATCCAACCTCTGATTGATAAGTTAGGCAACAGACTAAAGGCTTGGAAGGGCAGGTTTCTTAACAGAGCGGGAAGGCTCAAGTTGATGAGTACTGTGCTATCGGCTATGCCTACTTTCTTCCTCACAGTGTTCGCGCCAAAAAAATGGGCGGTCAAGAGAATGGACAAGATCAGAAGAGGCTTCCTATGGAAAGGCTCGGAAGATGCAAAGGGAGGGCACTGTCTAGTGCGCTGGGCAAAGGTGAAGAGGCCTAAACGATTGGGAGGTTTGGGAGTGCTTGACTTGGAACTCTTCAGTCGAGCTCTGCGATTGAGGTGGCTATGGTTCCAGTGGACTGACCCAGCAAGGCCGTGGGTAGGGTCCGAGGTTCCCTGCAACGACGAAGACAAGCAGCTGTTTCGGGCAAGCACAGTGGTAACTATCGGCAATGGCTGCACGGCGAGATTTTGGGAGTCAGCTTGGATTCACGGTCGGTCACCAAGAGATATCGCACCTAGTCTATATAGGCTAGCCTGGAGGAAAAATCAGACTGTTCGCGATGACTTACAAAGCATGAACTGGACCCGGGGTCTTTGGCGCATGTCCACAGCAACAGAAATGGCAGAGTTCGTCACGTTATGGAGCTTACTGCAGGAAGTGGGGCTAAATGATCTACAGGATGAAATCAGGTGGAGATGGACTGCTGATGGGCAGTACTCTGTTACGTCTGCTTACCAAGCTCAATTCATGGGCTCCTACTGTACCTTTGACACCTCAGCGATTTGGAAGGCAAAAGTGGAAGACAAGCACAGATTCTTTATGTGGTTGCTGTTGGATTTGACCTCGGTCAGGTCTATTGGGCCTTCAGGCCCAATACTAATCCTAAACTAATCCCTGTTAGTTGTCTTTGATTGGAAGGCAAACTCAGCCCATTTAAGGGCCCGGCCCCACGTCTACAGCACTATATAACTAAGGGGAAACCCCCTGGTTTCCCTAATCCGTGAGTTAATCACGAATCAGTCTTTAGGGTTCCAGTTAACCCTAATCCTATCAATCACTAAGGTGCTGGAAGGCGTGGAAGCTCGGAGTCCCGTTCTTCTACATCTACGTCAAGTTCGTCATCATCTACTTCAACTCTCAACCATGGACAGAGCAAACACTGGTAAGTGTTAAGTTTTACTAAGATTCTCCATCAGATTAATGTATTAGGCGTGATCTAGATCTAGACTAGAGATCCTGAGGTTTATGTATTGTTAATCACGTTTATCATAATCTAACAATTGGTATCAGACGCCTCCTAGTCTAATCTTTATCCCCTAAGCCCTTTTAAGCCTCTGTTCATGTTCTCAGTTAATCTAAGATCAAGTTTTAGTTAAGTTTCAATTCAGTCAGTGGATGTTCCGAAGCCTAGAGGTTTAGATCAGTCTCGGTTTCTAGGTCTTCGTCATGTTTAACTTCGGTTACCCAAAAACCAGTGCCCAAATCTTTCGGATTTGGTTCAATTTCATGCAAACAGAAGCGTTCAGTTACGTTTTGTTCAAGAACAGTGAACATCCAGTTCATTTCAGTCAATTTTTAGTCGAGTTTTCATGCTCCTGTCACTAGATCAGATAAGTTAATGTTAAGTTTTCATGTTTTAGACTAAGTACTACATGATTAGGGTTTTCGGCATACATGTTTTACAAGTTTTTAAGCATAATCACAGCCCACTCGCACCGTTTTTACATCATCTCAGCCCAACCCCGAAAAGTACATCATGTACATACATCTCAGATTCACCCGAAACATTAAGAAGGGGAACATCTCAGTGAAAAAAAAAAAACGGGGGATCTCGAATCCCAAACCCTAGATCTCAGATCTAGTTCCCCGAAACTCTAACCCTACTGAGTTAAGGAAGAGAATAAGAGATCTTACCTCGGCGGGCGCGCGTGGTTTCAACTACGCCGCGCAAGACCGCCGGCGCCATCTCCGGCGAGGCCACGGCGCAAGCTCGCGACCGTGACATGAGTTGACGCGGCGCGGCAAGGCGACCTCACCACATGCGCGTGTGCCAACGCCTGTGCGCAAACCTTCTCAAGGCGGCGCATCAGATCCGCGCCGCCACCCGCCACGCGAACCCCGGCGGAGCCCCTCGACGGAGCTGCGCGCAACCCGCACGCAGCGCCGGCGAGAGGGCCCGTGGAGCTCAGGCAGGCCGGCGGGGGGAGGGGGAGAAAAGGTCAGACGCGGCGGCGGGTGGGCAGCAGCCGCCGGCGGCGGCGCCGAGCGAGAGCGCTCGGGTCGGGGGAGGAGAAAGTGAGCTAGGGTTTGCCTCCCCCGCCGGTTTTTTCGGATATTTAAGTGAGATCCGGCCGATCTGAGCCGTCTGATCAGACGGACGGCCGTGATTCGCGCGGGGCGGGGTGCGGTCGCCGCGCTGGGCCGAAATGGCGGCCTGCCCGTGCGCGGCTGGGCTCAAGGCTCGTTTAGCTCAAGTGGGCTGCGCTGAGCCACAAACCGAGCCGCGCGTATGTGCTGAGCCGCGTATGCGCGCGCTGCGGGGCTGGGCTGCACGCCTGTTAGATGGGCCGCGCGCGCGGGAGAACGCTGGCTGGGCCGAGCGTGGCTACTGGGCCGCCATGATGGGCCGAGCGCGCGCGTTGAGCACGTTAATTATGTGCTGCGCGCTCGTGGGCCGGATTTGGGCTAATTTGTTAGTAGGCTGAATTTAAGTTTCTCCTTTTATTTAAGTTTTATTTAAGTTTTCAGTCCCTTTTCTTTTAAGTCCATCTTTATTTCAGCACTAAGTTAAGTAGATTATTGCATGAGTCAACTTTATTTTAAGTGATTGATGTTTCCATTCTTCTTCAAATTTTAATAAGTTAAGTTTTAAATTCAAGTTTTAAGATTTAAATTTTAAGTTTATTGCTTCCGCATTAAGTATAAATTATTTCTTACATAAGAAATTTTAAGCATTAAGTTATACTATTCATTTAAGATGTATATTTAAGTTTTCGACCTTTCAGTTTTCATTGGCTCATTATTTTCAGTGAAAGTTTATTTTCTTAATTGCAAATTAAGTTTTATTTAATTATGCACTGATATATATATAAGTAGAGTTTTATGTCGTGCTTTCTGCATGTTACTTTTATGCAATTAAGAAATGTTAAGTTTTAATGCGCTCATAAAATAAAGTTTTAAGTTTTTCATGAGCATGATAAATTTATGGTGCAATCTATTTATTTTCTTGCACAGTTTTTCCTTACCATTAAGTATCTTTTAAGTTTAAGTTTTAGATTCAGAATAAGTCTTTTATTAAATGCTTTTGTTTTACCATGTTATTTTAGATAAGTATACATTAAGAATAAGTTTTGAATTGTTTTCATATAATTTAAGTTTAAACTTTGCATTACTTGTTTTTAACATAAGTTAAGCTGAAAGTTCGTCCTCTTTCCACCAAGTGCATTTAGATGCCTCTATTTGAATGGAACCACCGGGAAGTTCATTTAGAGTACACTTGTGATTAAATTCAACCACCGTTGTTTTAATTACGAGTTTTAAGTCAAGTTTGGTTTGTTTTCCCCACCGGTGATTGCAAGTTGTTACTTGTTTGCGTGATTTTAATCAGACCACCGTAGGGTTACTTTCATGCTTTTATGTGCATCTTCTTGTACTATTACTGAGACATACTTTATTTATGAATTTTCAGTTGATTATACAAAGTTGCTAAGCACCATTGAGCATTATGATGGCACAAACTTCCCTAGCTGGAATCAGGATGTGCTAAGCATTCTCAAGACCTTGGATCTTGATTATGCGTTACGTGAGGATAACCAACTGCTCCAGCGGTTGGAACTCAAAATTATGTTGATAACATAAGTGAGTACAACTCAAATTTAGAAAAATGGGAGAGATCCAATGACTTGGCTAAGATGGTCATTAGACATACCGTCATTGAGGCCTTGAGAGATTCTTTTCCTACTGAGATCAACGGTAAGGAATTATCAGTTAAGGAGTTTATGTACTCAATTGAGGAAATGTATAAGCGTAAGTTAGCCACTTTCCTCGTTAAGAAATTAGTGACCTCACGTTACAATGGTCAAGGTGCATTAAGGGCGCATGTTAATAACATGGTCTACATAGCTGAAAAGCTAGAAGTGCTTGGGATTCATACCTCGAGTTCAATGCTTTCGCATTTGATCACTGCGTCTCTCCCTGAGAATTATGCCCTAGGCGTATGCAACTTTTGTAAGGAACCCGGACACATGCAAAGTTGGTGCCCCGGATTAGCTACATGGCTTCAGAAGAGAGGTAATTAAATTGTCTCATAAGTTTTATTAAGTTTATTTGTTCCCACCCATTTTGGTGGAATAACTCAGGTGTTTCTACACATATTAAACCTCCTTCAGGTATTCATCGACCTTAAAGGAAGGGATATTCAGGGGAGCAAATTCTACAAGACTTCATCAAAGTCAAAGACTCTGGAGCCTCACATTAGCATTAAGTCATTAGTTTTAGATTTATTTCCAGCTGATGATGTACTTTAGATTAAGAAAGAACATATTTGTTTTCTGTGATGAGAAATTCTGGATATTTGTGTTCTCAATAAGTATAATAATACTTAATCAAGTTCTTTTAGTGTTTATTTTTCATCACAATTGTCTTTGACTGATATTTAAGTTAAATGAGTTAAGAAGTGATGAGACCTTGTCGAATATGTGGCACACTCACGTTTAGACCACAAATTCGAAGGGGAGAATGGAATGTCTCATCAGTTTTGAGATGCTCCTGCTAACAATACTAGTTAAGAATTGCTCTCATCTAGTACAGTTATAATTTTCTCTCCATAATATTTTATTGTCCATAAGTTTTAAGGGCAAAATTAAGAATAAGTTTTATAATACTCGCTACATCTCATTGCTTCAATTAAGAATAAGTTTATAATGCGAGATATAATACCATTGTAATAGGAGTCATACTCCACAATCACCAACTGCCTCAAATAAGTCAGTGTGATTTTATTCTTTATTCTGGCCACCGCTGGATACGGGATAATTTTCACCGATTCTGTTGTTCTATCCATTTTCTGGCCACCGCTGTTGTGGATTAGTTCAATTTGAATCAGAGACGGTTGAAGTATGATTTATGTTCATGATTCTGGCCACCGCTGTTTTATGAACATTTAATCATAGCCTTGCTTCTCTAGTTCATCTTCTGGCTACCGCTGATGTGGGCTAGATTAGCAAGGGAAGTTCATCAGTGGTATCTAAGAAAGACATAGTAAATGTCGTGCCAAAGATAAATAAGTTAAAGAGCATCCATTGTAAATTACTTCATATAAGTTTATGGTTCGACACTTTTAATATTCTGATTGTTCAGAGTTCAATGGAAGCTCACTAAGAAATAAGGAAATGGGGGAGAAGAAAAATCTTAATGAGATATAGGATAAGTTTTCTCTATATTGATGATTTAAGATAAGATATATATACATATATGATTTTCTCATATATATTTATATTGTGCCATAAATGTCTTCTCCGCTCTCTATCTAACTTTGTTGAGGATATACATTAGTTGTCTAACCATAACAGAGATAAGTAATGTTTTATGATAAGTTAAGTATTGGGCACAAAAGTGAGAGCCTCAATTATTTTAAGTTTATAATAAAGAGGTCATAAAGGAGTCTGTGAACTTTAAACATAAGTATAGTTATTTTTCATAGCAATTTTCTAATGGAGTCAAAGCAGTAGGCTATGATGGGTCTACAGGTTTGAAAGTGATTCCAAAAGAAACTAAGATGCTAAGTTCATAGCTCACAATATGTTTGTATGTATCATGGGCAACCATGGTTCATTTGTAAAGCTAAGGTGGATTAATTATTATCCTGATACTCTAACGTGAATGTTTTCTCTATAAGCTAACACAATTAAGTTTGCATTCCGAGAAAGGAGAAAGTTTTCATCGTATCATAAGATGCATCTTAGTGAAGCTCTCTATTAAGTTCTGGGGGAGCATAACACTGAGATGGGACCAAAAATGAGTATTAGGATTGTCACTAAAGGGCAAATGTTAAGAGTAGCTCTGAAGTGATAAAATGTGAATGCATACACAGCTATGCCTATTTATCATAAGTATAAAGGTTAAGTCTAATTAAATGGGAAGACGTTCCTAATGCTTCAATTAGAAGCTATATGCTAAGATCTATCAGTGATTGACTTAGCATGACAAGCCGGAATGTTTGACAAATTTTTACTAGTCTTAGTCCAGGGGAGGTCCACTGGAAAAGGTGTATAAAAGTTTAATGCACCAAACTAACATGCTTATTTAATTAAGTACTATTCAGATAAAGTTTTGTAAAAGTGTATGGATGTAATTGTGCACATTAAGTTTACGTCCTTCACTCTTACGGATCTGAGCGATTCTGCAGAAAGCTCTAAAACAAGATTAGCATAATTAAGGCTAATTTTGTATGGCATGATTTAGGCAGGCATATTAGATATATTCCGGTATTATTAATATATTAACATTGATTTCAAATCAATGCCGCTGTATTTGATTACAGTATTCCTTTCAAGTAATGACATATAGTTGACAATGTCAAGTACATTGACAAATATATTGTTATGAAAGAAGGGTCCCAGGATCAAGTCATTTTAATGCTTTAAGTGAATTGCTAGCAACATGACTAATTGAAGGTTTTTGTCTCTTATCCTATTTTCGCGAGATTAGTATGGATTTGATGATTAACCTCAAATATGATTCTGGATGAGGCCGAATAAATAAACTCCCAAATAAGTTAGTAAGTGTTCTATCAAGATATTATAGTGGACTTTGGTTAATGATGTCCCGGTATGTCTGTCATGTCTGCCGATGACTCATTCGCTGGGTTTTGCTATTGTATTGAGTGTGAACATAAAGCGAACGCAAGTAAGTTTAAGATTAAGACTGTTCGATTCAGCGGGAGATTATTGATCTGTGTATATCCACCTTCACATGATCAATGAAATTGAATATTAGAAGAATAAGTTGTTGACCATCGGTCAAGGGGGAGAATGTTGGATTTGACATCGGTCAGGTCTATTGGGCCTTCAGGCCCAATACTAATCCTAAACTAATCCCTGTTAGTTGTCTTTGATTGGAAGGCAAACTCAGCCCATTTAAGGGCCCGGCCCCACGTCTACAGCACTATATAACTAAGGGGAAACCCCCTGGTTTCCCTAATCCGTGAGTTAATCACGAATCAGTCTTTAGGGTTCCAGTTAACCCTAATCCTATCAATCACTAAGGTGCTGGAAGGCGTGGAAGCTCGGAGTCCCGTTCTTCTACATCTACGTCAAGTTCGTCATCATCTACTTCAACTCTCAACCATGGACAGAGCAAACACTGGTAAGTGTTAAGTTTTACTAAGATTCTCCATCAGATTAATGTATTAGGCGTGATCTAGATCTAGACTAGAGATCCTGAGGTTTATGTATTGTTAATCACGTTTATTCTAATATAACAGTTGCTAGTCCAATGCAAATTGCTCACGGCGGATAAGCTGCAGGCACGGAACTGGCCGTGCAACCCTACATGCTCCTTGTGTGATCAGGTGACAGAAACCGCCGAGCACCTGGTGCTGCATTGCACATATGCTCAGCATGTTTGGGTGCTGATGAGTGAATGGACAGACGGACAGGTGCAAGTGCCAGAGGCAGGCTGCACAATTGAAGATTGGTGGAATGGTTGTCTCAAGGGACTACAGAAGAGAGACAAGCAGCGTATCGCATCCTTGATGATTTACACAACCTGGAACCTATGAAAAGAGAGGAATAGGCGTATCTTCGATGGGCTAGCTGAGTTGCCGCACCGGATACTTGCGCTCATCCAGGAGGAGATGAAGATTCGACAGCTAGCCTGTGAGAGAGTTGAGGCTCCCCAAGTTTAATTAAATGTCGCACACTAATTTAAGTGTTGAGTATTTCAGTTATTTATGTAATAACGACTATGTAAACACCCGCATTCTCCTCCTTCTTATATGACATAGCAGCGCTCCTGCATTTTACTTCAAAAAAAAAAGTATCCAAGCACTGTTCCTCCTTGTTCATTCAGTAGGAGTTGCAGGTAAAGAGAAGGGATCGTGTCGTCCCCATGGCCTTTTTCAGCCATGGCCCCTAACCTGGACATGCCTTGGTGTTACTGTTCCAGAGCAAATACGTACGAGAAACGGAGAGGGAGCAAATTCGTCGTCGATCTCCTTTTCTTTGTCGTCGTGTCGTGTCCCAACAATCTTCACGTATTTTTAAACACGCGTGATCGCAACGGTTTTTGTCCTGTAGGTTGAGGCAGAGTTTTTCTTCAGTCCCTGTTCCTTGTTGTCCTTTTTTCCCCTTTTTCTGAGCGGTATATTAACTGTGTTAAGAGCATCTCCAAGAGTCTCTCTAAAAATCATTCTCTAAATCATCATTTAAAGAGTCATTTGCATAAAAATCGTTTTCTATATCTTCATGTTTTCCAACAGCTTCTCTATATCTTGCATGCACTCTAGAGAGCTATTCTCTTTTCTATATTTTGCTAGCGAGAAATCCGGAATAGAGAGATTACGTTTGAATAACCAAATAGAGAGGCTGTTGAAAGGTAACTTTTTAATCAAAATCTCTAAAATTAACAATGAATAAGGATTTAGAGAGTCTCTTGGAGTTGCTCTAAAGAGAACAAAGGCAGTCCGATATGCATGGATGTTGCCTGCATCATGCGGTATGTATCACTGTATGTAAGGATGGAAATGTGGAAATAGAATCCGAATTATCCGATATCCGTATCCGCTAAAACGTAAATATGGATATCCGTATTCGAATTCAAATGTGGTAATAAAATGGATACATCCGAATTCGTTTTCGTTGAATTTCTCTATCCGATTCCACATTCGTATTCGGTAATATCCGGCAGTATCCGTGTTCGACCATATGAAACTGTTAGTTATTTCTATAACTAATGACAAATGATGTCCATTTAAATATTAATAATGGTAGTGTATAATTAAAAAAAGTTATCTCCATTACTAATGATTATGATATTGATTTTAATATAAAAAATATTGCATCCACAAATAAAATATGTATTTATTAATAGTTTTATTATTTATTATATGATTAATTATTAAAATAATTATGAATGAATGTGATATTATTAATGAGTGATCTTTGTTTAGACTTGTTATGTACTCATACTTTAGTCTTTACTTTTATATAATAATTTTATAATATAAACTATTAATAAAGAAAATAAGTAAATATTGTTTTCCAACTGGTGTAAATATCCGATGCGTATTCGAATTCGAGACATCCGTTTTGTATTCGTATTCGAGAACATTCGAATCCGTATTCGTATTCGAGTTAAAATGTGGTAAAAGGTGATATCCGAATCCGATTCCATGCGAATCCGATCCGTTTCCATCCATAATTGTACGTCTCGAGGACCCTGGGTCCATCATGCTGTGCTGGACGTGCAATGCTTTAATTTTCGAGTCCTTGTCGAATTGTCGAGATCATTATTAATACCATCTCCAACAATAACCCCTATTTTGAGCCCCAACTTTATCGAGTAGGGGTTGGCCTCAACTTTTGAGGCTCTAATTTTGTGTACAACAGCCCTTACAACCAAGCCCCTACTTTTATTCTGACGAGTGGGACTTATCTGTCAGCGGCTGATATTTTTTTTCCTTTACTGACAGGTGGACCCCCTCTTCTCCCACCTTCCTCCACCTTCCTCTCTTCTCCCACCTTCCTCTTGCCTTCCTTCCGAATCCTGATCCAG
Source organism: Urochloa ruziziensis (assembly GCA_015476505.1). NCBI lineage: Eukaryota > Viridiplantae > Streptophyta > Magnoliopsida > Poales > Poaceae > Urochloa > Urochloa ruziziensis. The sequence continues at coordinate 47,203,298 of CM027122.1, read as the reverse complement.
AGCATGCAGGCGGCGCACAAAGAGGGGGTGGGCGAGGCTAGCCGGCGAGCGGCGCTCGCGAGGGGGGCACGCACGGCCAGGCGCCCTCCCTTAGCTAATCTGGGCAGCGTCCCTGCCTTCCCCCCTTGCCATGCGTGCTCGAGCTCGAGAGGGGAAGGGAGGCGGTCCGGACGCGACGGCAGCGCGCGGAGCCCGTCGATTTCCCGACCCCAGCGTGGCGTCCCTGAAGGGACCGTGACACCCTAAGAGGGGGGGGGGGTGAATTAGGGTAATCTAAAAACTACGGCTAGGAGCACATATAAAAACCTATTTCAATTTCTATCTAAATGTGCACTAGGTTTTTCTATGTGTTGCTAACTCTACCGCTAAAAGTTTTGCACCCTAGGTCCCAATCCTAGCAACTACACATGGCAATTCTAGGAAAGGTAAAAGCGGAAAGTAGTGCAATAAGTAATGCGGAATGTAAAGAGATAGAGTAAGCAAACTCCCGACACGGCGATGTATCCCGAGGTGTCGGAAAGCCACGGCTTTCCACTAGTCCTCGTTGTTGGAGCCCCTCTCAAAGGGAATGCCCGCGCAAGGGCATGAACTCCCCGGTCGAGTCACTCCGTAGGATAGCCTACGGGACTTCCCCACACGCGAGTGGGTCTCCGCTTGGCCTCTCCCGGATGCTCCTCGCCGCCTCCACTTGGTTGAGCTTCGGCAAATGCCTAGGGCCTCACCTCCCTAGTACAAAGTAACGGCGGCCACTCCACAAACTCGGTTGGAGGGTCTCGCAAGACTTACAAGCCCCGATACTTACAACTCTTGGTGCGCGCAAGCACCGATAGAAAGAGGTGTGTAAACCTCGCCTAAACTCTAGGCTAACACCTAAAGCAATGCGCTAAAAGGTCTAACTAGCACTTAATCAAGCACTAAGCTCTATGCTAATCACCTAGATCTTCTATTAAGCACTTTGGTGGAATGAGCACTTGCAAATGAGTAGAGCAACTCACAATAGCTTCCCCAAGTCTCAAGCACATTCAAATGGCCGGCCAAGGGGGTATATATAGCCCCAAGTCCATGAACTAGCCGTTGCTCCAACGGCCAAGTTTTTGCGTGACCACCGACTCATTCGCTGAGCACCGACGCATTGCACCGGAGCAATTTTCCCAACTAGCCGTTGCACTGGCCGTTGGCTATGAACCTACCACCGACTGATTCGCTGCTGGTGCCAAGGTAGCATCGGATCAATCGATGCTATGCATATTTCTGCCAGAGCCGAATCTGAGCCGATCTCGAGCCGAGCCGACACCACCGACACATTCGCTGGTCCATGTCTTGTACCATCGAACTGTTCGGTGCTCCTTGTCCTTTGTAATGCATCTATGGCCTGCCACGTTCCACGATTCATCCGCTGGTAATCTTGACATAGCATCGGACCATCCTATGCTCCATTCAAACTTGACTTTGCCATCTCCCGCGCTGACCACCGATTCATTCGCTGGTCCATGACTCAACCATCGAATCATCCGGTGCTCTGTCCTTTCTTGGCCCTGCTGGCTTGACTGTGCTGACCACCGACTTATCCGATGCTCACCATCAATTGTGTCAGTGCTCCTCTGAGCAGGATTCTCTTGATCATCTTGCGGGATCTTGTGTCGACTACAACATACCATCACTTGAGTGTCTCAAAATAAGACTCTCTGGATTTTCAATATAGTTTGGATGGCTTAAATATCGTCACTTGGAACCTAAAAATACCTTCAAATATACATCTTGACAAACATGTTAGTCCCAATGACTATGTTGGCATTAATCACCAAAATCATAAACATGGCCTAGGGCCATTTTCCTTACAATCTCCCCCTTTTTGGTGATTGATGCCAACACGATCAAAGCAAGCAAAAAAATAATAAAAATTAAATAGCAACTACTTGCTAAGATGCAATGCAAGAGCAAGAACATATGATGATTAGAATATGCCAATGAAATCAAGTTGAAACCATACCTTGCTCTTACCAATTTGAAGACTTGAACTTTGAATCCCCCATGTGATCATTTGGTTATAAGGCTCCCCCTTACTCCAATGTCACTTTTCTCCCTTTCTTGGACCAAATTATTGCAATCTCCCTATGTTCAACTTTAGGTTCTTGCTTTCTTGCATGCTCTCCCTTTAGGGCGGCTCCCCCTTAAGGTATACTTGCTTTGGTCACTAAAATTCTCCCCCTTTGGAATCAAACACCGAAAAGGAAGACATTAAAAGCACAAGGGAGAGTTTCATTGATCATAATCTTTTGGATGTGGAAGGCAATCAAGATCATAATCATGAAACCCACATAACATAGACTAAGCTCCCCCTAAGTGTGTGCATACATATGATGGATGGCAAAGCATATGCACAACTAGTCAATTAAGACAAGATGAGGAGTTTAATCTATATTATGCATGGAGATAGCTCTAAATGAATTTTAAAACATGATATCAATTGAGAACAAGAGATACCAATTTGAATGATAATCCAATTGAAATTAGATGCTTGCTTATCTCCGGGGATTTTTCTCGTGCAACATGAGACTACACACATGATAAACTTGCAAACATTGTTAGTCTCAATATCACAAACCATAAGGTAGCTCCCCCTAAATGTGTGCATACAAGTGTTTGAATTACTTGTGAGAGCCATGCACTAGTCAATAACGACATTGGGAGTATCTTTTGGCTTGTAATTTTGGCACAAAATATATAAAATAAAATCTAGTGCCATTTTCCTACAACTAATAAACCATGTAGGTTGCTCATGGGTTAGAGAGAAACACAAGCAACCTACCATATGAACGATTACTCTAGGCAATGCAATTGAATTAAATTATGCACATGCACTCCTAGACAAGCATAGGAACTAGATGCTAATTGAATTTGCATGAATTTAAATCTAGTTTCCTTAGCTATGCATGGGAGGATTCGGGTATGTGTTGAAATGATTTTCAACTTACACCAAATCTTGAGATACTTGGCTTTAGCTTGAAATGCTTTACTTTTGTAGCCAAGTCTCCAAATCCTCCCGAGTCCCGCGGGCTCTAAGTTGCCTTTGGAACCCAAACCTTTTTGGTGCCCTTCATGGTAGAGATGATATCCTTAGGCACCCAAATAGGTTTGTTCCACCCCTTGCCTTGCTTGTTGATCATGTGAGCCACCACCTGGTCATCTTTCTTCTTTAGTAGATAGGGTGTGCTCTTCTTCTTGTCAACCTTTAAGTAAGGCTTAGTGTTGGTGTTGGAGGTGACTTTCTTCTTCACTTCCCCTTTCTTCTTGTTCTTGCACTCATAGGACTTGTGGCCTTCTTGATGGCATGAGTAGCAAGTCACGGTTTCGCCCTTCTCAAGCTTCTTCACCATCTTTGGACGGTTATCTTGAGGAGGTTGCTTCTTGCTACTCTTGCCATTTCCTTTCTTCTTATGGCTTGACAGGTCCTTCTTGAGCTTCTCTACTTCTTGCTTGAGCTCATCATTTTCTTTAGCAATGAGATCATCACAATTTTCTATAACAACATTCTCATTGCAAGATGGTGAGCAAGATTCATCAATTAAATCAATGCAACAAGTAGATGCATCCATTTTAGGTTTTTCATCAAATAAAGATGTGGATGCAATGTGAGAGGTAGTTTTAGCATTTTCAAGGCTCTCAATTCTAGATGTTAGCTCATCATTCTCGTTTAAGATCATATCAAATTTTTCGGCCAATTCTTGATAATTGGTTGATGAGCTAGCCAACTTTTCTTTGAGGACCTTGTTTTGGGAAAGCAATTGGTTTATAGCTACCTCTTGACTACGAACAAGATCCGCAAGCTCATCAATGGAAGAAGAAGAGTCATCATCACTTACATCGCTATCACTCATACCTTTGGCCATAAGGCAAATATGCGATGAGCTTGATGATGGCAAGAAGGACCTTGACTTGCGCCGGTTGTCTTCATCACTTGAGCTAGGTGCATCCCAACCGGCATTCTTGTTGACTTGATCAAGTCCTATCCCAATGAGGGCCTCCTTGCTTTTCTTCTTCTTCTCCCTTCTTTCTTTTCTTTGTCGCTTGCGTCTCTCCTCCATGAGTGGGCAAAATTCAATGAAGTGGCCCTTCTCACGACATCCAAGACATCTATGTTTCTTGGTTTCCTTCATCTTGGAGTGGTGAGGAATCTTGCTCATGGAGATCCCATGCTTCTCTAGCTTCCGTAGTAGCTTTGTTACTCCTATCATGAGTTCTTTGACTTCTTCATCCGAGGGAGCACTACTACTAGCTTCATCTTCTTCTTCTTCTTCATCCTTACTATCTTCATCACTTGAGCTTGAAGCATTACTTGAGCTTGAACTTGAACTGGATGCTTGCTCATGAGACTTCTTTCTTGATTTGGAAGATGCTTTCTTTTCTTCCTTGTCCTTCTTCTCTTCTTGGCTTGATGAGGCAACTTTTTGAGTTGAAGATGAAGGTGGAGGGTCTTTGGTGATCTTCATAGTCATCTCATGAGCGGTGATCTTGTTCAACACCTTTGTAGGCTTCATCTCATCAAATTTTCCTTTGACATGAAGATAGGTGACAAGTTGAGCATATTTGTCCTTTGGAAGAACGGAGATGATCTTTCTTGTGACGTCACCTTCGGATAGCTTGGTCAATCCTAATGAATTGAGCTCATTGACAATAACATTTAATCGTGAGTACATGTCATTAGCTAATTCATAAGGAAACATTTTGAAATCATCAAACTCCTTTTGAGCAAGCTATATTTTTGTTCTCTAACGTCACTTGAACCATCATGAAGCTCTTTAAGTGTGGTCCAAATTTCATGAGCGGTTTTAAGGTCATAAACTCTATTAAACACCTCCATGCTAAGAGATTCAAGAATTGAGTTTCTAGCAATGGCATTGAGGTGTAACTCGCTCAAATCGGCCTTTGAGGGTTTGTCCGGCCGGGAAAGGGGCTTCATCCCTTTTTCCGTCACTCTCCAAACATCTAGCCCTCTAGCTTCTAGATAGCAAGACATACGTACTTGCCAATAGGGGTAGTTTGTGCCGTTAAAGTGTGGAGGCCTTCCTACATCACTCCCAATCTCTACGGATGTCATTTTGCTCGTTGGCGGTGAAGCCAATGGTCCAAATACGAGCCTCCGGCTCTGATACCAATTGAAGGGACCGTGACACCCTAAGAGGGGGGGTGAATTAGGGTAATCTAAAAACTACGGCTAGGAGCACATATAAAAACATATTTCAATTTCTATCTAAATGTGCACTAGGTTTTTCTATGTGTTGCTAACTCTACCGCTAAAAGTTTTGCACCCTAGGTTCCAATCCTAGCAACTACACATGGCAATTCTAGGAAAGGTAAAAGCGGAAAGTAGTGCAATAAGTAATGCGGAATGTAAAGAGATAGAGTAAGCAAACTCCCGACACGGCGATGTATCCCGAGGTGTCGGAAAGCCACGGCTTTCCACTAGTCCTCGTTGTTGGAGCCCCTCTCAAAGGGAATGCCCGCGCAAGGGCATGAACTCCCCGGTCGAGTCACTCCGTAGGATAGCCTACGGGACTTCCCCACACGCGAGTGGGTCTCCGCTTGGCCTCTCCCGGATGCTCCTCGCCGCCTCCACTTGGTTGAGCTTCGGCAAATGCCTAGGGCCTCACCTCCCTAGTACAAAGTAACGGCGGCCACTCCACAAACTCGGTTGGAGGGTCTCGCAAGACTTACAAGCCCCGATACTTACAACTCTTGGTGCGCGCAAGCACCGATAGAAAGAGGTGTGTAAACCTCGCCTAAACTCTAGGCTAACACCTAAAGCAATGCGCTAAAAGGTCTAACTAGCACTTAATTAAGCACTAAGCTCTATGCTAATCACCTAGATCTTCTATTAAGCACTTTGGTGGAATGAGCACTTGCAAATGAGTAGAGCAACTCACAATAGCTTCCCCAAGTCTCAAGCACATTCAAATGGCCGGCCAAGGGGGTATATATAGCCCCAAGTCCATGAACTAGCCGTTGCTCCAACGGCCAAGTTTCTGCGTGACCACCGACTCATTCGCTGAGCACCGACGCATTGCACCGGAGCAATTTTCCCAACTAGCCGTTGCACTGGCCGTTGGCTATGAACCTACCACCGACTGATTCGCTGCTGGTGCCAAGGTAGCATCGGATCAATCGATGCTATGCATATTTCTGCCAGAGCCGAATCTGAGCCGATCTCGAGCCGAGCCGACACCACCGACACATTCGCTGGTCCATGTCTTGTACCATCGAACTGTTCGGTGCTCCTTGTCCTTTGTAATGCATCTATGGCCTGCCACGTTCCACGATTCATCCGCTGGTAATCTTGACATAGCATCGGACCATCCTATGCTCCATTCAAACTTGACTTTGCCATCTCCCGCGCTGACCACCGATTCATTCGCTGGTCCATGACTCAACCATCGAATCATCCGGTGCTCTGTCCTTTCTTGGCCCTGCTGGCTTGACTGTGCTGACCACCGACTTATCCGATGCTCACCATCAATTGTGTCAGTGCTCCTCTGAGCAGGATTCTCTTGATCATCTTGCGGGATCTTGTGTCGACTACAACATACCATCACTTGAGTGTCTCAAAATAAGACTCTCTGGATTTTCAATATAGTTTGGATGGCTTAAATATCGTCACTTGGAACCTAAAAATACCTTCAAATATACATCTTGACAAACATGTTAGTCCCAATGACTATGTTGGCATTAATCACCAAAATCATAAACATGGCCTAGGGCCATTTTCCTTACAGTCCCGTGCGTCTTTCTTGATTGAGCTCCAGCGGTGGCGCGGGTACGGCGTGGCCGGGGGCGTGCAGGGGCGGTGTCTCGAGGGGGCGGCGGCGAATCGAGCTCGGCGGACGACGGGGGAAGACGAACGTGGGAGATGCGGCGTGGGAGAAGCAACTGTCCAACAGAAAAGTGGGGGCCTTCTCTCTCCACCCGCGGGAGATGGGACTGGGAGGAGGAATTTGGGTGCCTCCCTACTTTAAGGGCCCAAGTAAGGGTCTTGCTGGAGTTAGTTTTTTTGCCCACAGCCTCTACTTTTTGAGTATGAGCTCAAGTAGAGGCCTTGCTGGAGATGCTCTAATCCAGTGGCAGTGGCGAGACAATGATAATTCTAAAAAAAATGCATGCATATTTTATTGGAATGACGAGACAGACAAATTGGTACCCTCCACCAATCTCTCTGATCAAGTGTTGTTCCGGTTTAATACGTGCATTTTAAAACGTGCCCGATCATAGCGTTTTTTTGTCGTTAAAGAAAATAATATCTTAAAAAAAATCTTCAGTTTCGTACTTTCGTCCACCAGCATCATCATCATCGTCACCATTCGGGTGTGGACAATGATGCTCAAGCAAAATCTTTTAGTGTCTGCGGATGATATGATACACAAATATGACAAATGATTCCAAATAATGTGGCAGCATCAAATCTAAATAGACAGAGGTTGCTTTCCACGGTCACGATGAGGTTCCCGTCAGCTATGGCAGCCTCGCGCTAATGATCCACGCCATTTCTCTATTTCAGTGGGGTTTTCGTTTGTTTTTTTCAAAGAAAATTGACGTCTCGCAGCGCTCCAGCATCTAGCTCGTGCCCCTCCGGTAGGTCGCCCGTCGTAGAGGAAACTAGAGATGCGCCCATGGAAAGCTCAACCCTAGCTACCTCCGATTCTTGATCTGATCTAATCCTCTGTTATCCATATCCTCGAGCTAGCATAGCATTAGTAGCATCTGCCAGTTTCGTGTCGCACTACTGCAGGTTGCATTGTACGCTAGCCTCCGTGCTTTTGTTTTTTTTTTTTCTAGGAATAATGGTTTGCTTGGGACGTTGGAATAATCCCTAGCTTGCAGGAAGAGGCAAATAACGTCCTTGTATGGAATGAAATGTGACGGACTGACAGATGACCTCCCAACTAGTAGTATACAACGGTGTTTATGAGTGCAGTTCAGCAGCTGCACCTAATGCGACGTGGGTGCTTAACTGAAAAGAACCCCCCGCCGCCCTTAAATGGCGTGTCGTCGTGTCATTAGCCTGCTGCCGTGTCACAGCTGATCAATTCATCATCGGTGCACGTACGACTAGTAGTGTCCCAGATTAGACACGCGTGATAGTTACTTTTACACGTGTCATGGGCACTCTTCCTTGCTCTTGTTCTTAGCTTTGCCAAAAAAAAAAAAAGTAACTGAAACCGAAACACTGTCTAGTGTCTTTGTTGGATAATAAAGCAGCCATCATCAGAAGCATTGCCAGGATAAGCAAACACATCAGCATCGCCGGTGAGGGATGAAAGCTCAATTTGTCGTCCTCGTCCATTCTAAAAGCACATGGTAAAGGCAAGCGACGCGACGGTGCTTTGTGCTACCGTTCTGGTCACCGTCCATTGGGCAGCCTCGTTAGTGGACGGTTCAGCGACGCCCTTTTTTTTCTTTTTGAAATTAGACGCCTTTTCTTTAGGTTTGATCGAAACCTCTCCCTGCCGAGTGCTGACTCTGCACTGCAGGGCTGACTGTAAATTACTCCAGCGTGGTCCATGGACGCGCTGGTAAGCATCCAGAGACAGGGAATAAAGAAAGAAAGGCCGTGACGATACGAGCAGGAATGATACTTTACCTCCTGTATCATCTCTCTCCACAGTCCACAGGCCCACAGTACAGCTGCTGTGCATCCATCACCTCTCGTCTCTTCTTCCCTGCATCTGCATGGGGGTGCCTGACAAAAGCGCCCCGCGTCCTCGTCTTCTCGTGCCGGCGTGCGTCCGCTAGCGGGCGCAAAAGCAAAGAATATTTTCGCCTGGAGAATGGCGCTCCGTGCCTCTCTGGGCCTCCCTTGGACTTTCGACCCCGACCGGACCGATTTACGTGACGCCTGCTGACTTTCTGCTTCACCTACAAATCACCCGGCAGCTTGCAACGGCAATCGGCAAAGGCCCAAAACGGAGAGGACCAATAGCAAGCTGTCAAGTGGCCAATCCGGATCCCGTAAGAGACGAGGAGATGGCCATCAGGGGATGACAGTACAGTACCGCGTAGCACAAATCACTTGCGAGAGCACGCGCGCCGATTCAGAGCGATCTCCACAACAGAACAGAACAGATCGCCCGAAACATTCAGAGACGCCCGTCCGCACACCCACTTGCGGCGTCAGGCCAGTCTCAGTGGAGAGTGTCATCGCACGGTTGTCAAGACTGGAAACTTTGAGAACTGTGCCGAGGGAGTGTCATCACCCTGACATCCTCTCTCATCCCATGACACTCCTCTCATAAATATCACGGCCATGTCAGCAAAATTATTGATGTGGCATGATATTTAATGCTCATGACACTGCTCACTGAGACTGGCCTCAGACAACTTCGAAGGAATCGGTTTGCGGCGGGTGAAGGGCGAGTCATCAGATTTGCAGAGATTGGCGATTTGTTCCGGGGAGGAAACGTACAGATTCTCCTGTTAAGGTGGACCTCGTGTTGTCTCGGCATGCATCGAGCGTTTAGGGAAAAAAAAGAACCCAAAAAGAAGGTAGGGGGCAACTTGAGCGCTGGCCAGCCACCCGAGCATTTGTTCCCCTTGACCGGCTTGTGGATCAGTAGTTTATTACTGGAGCCGGGAGCAAATAAGTGCATCTCCTCTCCTGTGCGCGAGCAGCAAGCAAAGCACACTGGCAGTGTGGCGGGATCCAAGGCGGAGCGCGATTGTGTGGGGGCGCCCATGCTGCCGCCCGTGTTGACACTATTATGATCGTGCACCAGTAAAGTAATGGCCGAGGCTCCCATGCCTTGCCTTGCGTTGGTCAGCTGCTGCTTCTGTGATTGCTTCTCGTGATGGTTCAGGTTCATATTTTGGGATATCCCAGTGGCTTGCACAATCTCAAGTCTGCTAATAGCACTCATCGAAAAAAGAAAAACCTATGCTACAAGCGTCACCACAAGTTAAAAGCCTGAAAGAAGAAAAGATCGTGTACCGCAACATGTACTGGGCCTAGCCCTTCTTTTGGAATAAGCTGATGTGCCGCTGGCCGCCCCATTCAGATTCTGAGATTCACCAACCAGACACGGAACCATGAATGGCACACATGGTCCTTGAGCTCCAGAGATCCTACCGGTGCACCACTAGTGGAGGAGTAAATGGGAGGCGATCCTCGCTCCCTCCTGGCCTCCTCCTTCCTCGTGTACCGGCACGCCCGCAGCGCGATCAATGCCCCAATCCAACTTCTCGCACAACTTCACGCCACAGTACAACTAACAACTAGTAGTACCACTGCTATTAAAACGGGTACTATACCACACACTCGGTGATTAGGAGAAATACGCGTATACACGCACAGAACCAGCTAGCGAGCCCCACTCTGTACAGATTTTATCCGCAACTACAGTCTACGAGCGGCCGTGTTTAGATGTTTCGCGAAAAAAATTTACAGTATGTCGGACACACATTTAAAGTTTAAATATAGACTAATTACAAAACTAATTACAGATTCTGTCAGTTCATCGCAAGACGAACCTAATGAGTCTAATTAATTCATTAGCACATGTTTACTGTAGCAATTTATTGTCTAATCATGACCTAACTAGGCTCATTAGATTCGTCTCGCGAAGTACACTCCATCCATATAATGGGTTATTTTTTTCGACTACATTTAATATGCCACGCATGTGAGGGAACATGCTCGAAAAAAATTTCGCAAAACATCTCAACAGCGCCAGCACTGCAACATTTTGGTATGATTTTTACGTGACCATTTTTGAGTCTCGGAGGAGGCGTCCATAAAGTCAGGAACATCCCGCCCGTCGCCTCAAATCCAGCGCGCCCGCACCAAATCCGGGACAAGAATTTACCACCTCTCATCCCATCGCGCCGCCTGCCTGCCCCGCCCCCCGCCCGCCTCGTGCTCCGCCTCCTCCCACGCCACCCCTCCTCTACTTCTCCCTCTGGTCTTCCACCACCCCACGCCACGCGCTACTACTACCACTACGCCGCGCACGCAGACGCAGTGAGCCCTGCGGCGTCGCTTCCACACTGCCAGCCAGCCATTACTGCCCACCCGCCCCCACCGGCTGCCCCTCTCCGGCTCGCCGGGCCCGACGAGGACGCCAGGGAGGAAGGCGGAGGCTAGGCTAGCTGAGCCCCCTCATGGCCGGGGACCGCTCGCCCCGGCGGGGGATCCGGCGCCTCCTGCTGCATCCCCGCGGCGAGGCCTCCTCCTCGTCGCCGCCCCCGCCGTTGCCACTGACCCCGCCGGCGGAGGGGAGGCGGAAGGGGTTCGCCTCGGCGGCGCTGCGCGGGCTGGGGTGCACGTCGGCGGCGGCCTCGCAGGCGTACGCGCCCGGGGCTGCCGCGGCGGCGGCCGTGCGGTCGTCGGCGGACTGGCACGGGCGGCGGCGGCGGAGGGGGAAGGAGAGGAGGAAGGAGCGCGGCGGCGCGGGAGGAAGTGGAGGAGGCGGAGGGATCGTGACCGGGGGGATCGGCGCCGACGTCTGGTGCGCGCCCGGGATACCCTTCGCCGCCGAGGCGTCGTCGGTGGACTGCGTGGTGGCAAGGCACCAGATGGTGGGGAGGGGCGGCCGCGGCGGCGATGGGGAGAGGTCCCACAGGGAGGTGCGTCGCGTTCATGGCTTGCTTTCTTCGCTTCCATCAATCCTTGCCTCGTGTTTCGATCTGTTCGTACTACTCAAATTTTGTTCATTCGGAAAGGATTCCTTGTTCTTTGTGGACGGGGGATGTTTTTTTCTTTCTTTGGATCTTCTGCCTTAATTTTCGTATTTAATTTACCTGCTCCTTTGGCTGCTGACTTGCTGTTAGCCCACAAGAGTGGTTATGCTTTCTGTCAGGTTCACAGCATTTCTTTTGTCCGCTTCAAAACTTAATTATTGCCATTAATCCCCCACTTAATTCTGACAACTGTGGTGATTACGGACGGTCGTCAATATATTTTCAAAGGTCAAATGTGATTAGCTCCGTGTTTCCGGGCGCCGTGAATTCTTTAACTCGCATACGCAAATGGAATCGTTGCCATGTTCTGCTGCCGTGTTGATGAACTCTCACCTGAACAGAGGCCGTGCCTGTCCCGGAGGGCGACCGTGCAGGAGCAGATATCCTCGTCATTCATGGACTCGCCGCCGCCGCCGCACCTCGACGCCCCCTTCTTCGGCGCCGACATCATCCCTTCCGGCCGCCTCCGCCGTCTGCGCGGGTACCGTCACTCCCCCGGTGGACTGGAAGAAGAGGTACAGTACCACACACACAAAAGCTTTTGCTCTTTTGCCTCTCTTTGCTTGCTTGCACACCTCAACCGCATCGATTCCATAGCGTTTGGTGCGTGGGGGCAGGGTCCGCGTGATCATCTGACTTGCTTGTGAGGTGATGACGCGTGCTTGGTAACTGACTGATACGCCGTTGGGTAACGCCCCTGGGCGGCTGGGTGGGCGTTGGAAGTGGTTGACTTGCTTCTTTCGTGCGCTAAACGTGACGTGAGATGGTGGCCTTCGTGGAGATTGTTAACTGAACAGGTGCCTTAACAAAGCACAATGATGACCGGTGGTTGAAGCCGTGGGATAGTGGTACTGACATGAGCATCTATATTAAGGACTTAGGGTATGATTGAGTTGCGAAGCCAAATTTGATTAGCCACAAAAAGAAATTTAATGGGTAGGATAGCTTAGCTAGTTCTGCAGCATCAATCAAAATGCCTTCAAATAGATGATTTCCTTTGACGAGATATCTTCTGTAGTCGCTTTGATGATGTGGCTGTATCATTCTCTTTAGCTGTTTCTTGGAAGAATTTTGTGTTTTGCATACCCTTTGTACCGGTTGACGACATGTAGGGTCACGTTGATCAAAGGATAATTGCAGTTGAATAAGGAGTGAAACCGATAGAAATGTCGTCATGGAAAAAACCTATCAACCATAGTGAGTGCTGGTCCTGTATATTCCAACGCCAACTACAAGTATGAATGCTGGATACTTCATGTTCGGCTGGGCTAAATGGTCACTGGTTCTTGAGTGTGCTAGCCAAGAATGGGGGCTGCAGTGGTGGAGCACCTGACCAATCACGACCAATGATATAGCTCAATTCTCTTTTGTCACACTGTTCTGGTGGATCGTACAGTATGTTCAAGGTAGAAACGGGCATGCTGGTGTGGGAATGATGGCCTTCAATGGGTGGTGCTAGCAGTTAACCATTTATGATTAGTGCCAAGCCCTCCCTGTTGGACTGATCTATTATTTGCTGCCTGTCTAGGGGGACCGATGCTTCATGCTTCTTATGATTTGCCTGTTGCTTCAGTCATATTCGGATCTGTAGCCATTCCTCATACACTTCATGTGGGCACCTGCCTAGTGATAGCCCCTACATAAATCATTCAGTACCAAGATCCATGAACATTGTCGGTCTGTATGGCTTCCAACAAACAGATATATAGGAACACACTGTTAATCTGCTTAGTTATCATTTCCTAAGTCAGTTAACATGTGCCTTTTCCCCTCAATTCATATAGTGTAGAGAACCAAAAGTGAATTGTTCTACAGCCTCTTTGCATGCCGACCCTTTGTGTTCTACTTTGGTGGGTCTTGTAATCTTCTTTTCCGAAACAACAGACCCTGGAACCATATTTGGTATTTTTCTCTACCTTGAATAATGGTTTACTGACCATAAGAACACATTGTAGCTTATAGTTTTGGGGACAGTATGCTTGACTACAAATAAATGTTGCAATAGCTGCATTTTTTCTGGGAAGCACATCATGTCAAATGCCAATGCCATGAGAACATATATCCTCAAGCAATCTTCTTAAATCTGTCCATTCCTCATCTTTCTTCTTAAGAAATATTACCATTTCCTGCATTTCTGCCCATATGAACCTACTTGATCATACAGACAAGTTGAATTGTAAGCATAAGCGTGTGAAAGGGCCTATCCACCTATTAAAATGTCATGCATATGTTGTCAGGTAGAGTCAACTTGGCACTTCATGGATCATGCAACTCAACTTATCTTTAGTTGCAATGAAAAGTATAATGCCGTTCACTCTTTCTACAATGTTTATGTTTACTAGCCAATGTAGATAATTATGATGTAATCTGCACATCTGCAGCACCTAAGGCATCCCATACATTTGATCAACCACATGTATGTTTCAAAGAAAGTACATCCGTACCTTGTTTATTTTTTTGTTATAACCCTTTTAGAAAGAAATTAGATGATACATCCCTACACAACATTCTAGCAGTTTCATATGCCTCTTTTTTCTTTGTATTTGCAGATCATGATGTTTCAGACAAGAGTATTACTGGGAGGAATGAACATGTATGATCGCTACCAGGATTGGCGCCTTGACGTCGATAACATGACATACGAGGTATGTATTCCCTTCTTACTCCTGTTGTGTCCTACATATATTAGCAATGCCAGCAGACGATGACCAGCCACTTTGCTTTGCAGGAGTTGGTTGAGCTTGGAGACAAAATTGGGTATGTCAACACAGGGTTGCGTGAGGACGAGATTACTCACAGCATTAGGAGGGTCAAGCACCCGTCCTTCAGCTCCTTCCGTTTTGCAACAGAACTGGAAAGGAAATGCAGTATTTGTCAAGTACGCATATGCCTCATTTCTCCTGGTTCTAGATTCTGTCTGTTGCCTTTGATTTATGGTTAAAACATGTCTAATGCATCTTATTTTTTAGGAAGAATTTGAAGCGAACGAAGAGATGGGAAGGCTGGAATGTGGCCATAGCTACCATGTGTACTGCATCAAGCAGTGGCTCTCTCAGAAGAACACTTGCCCAGTTTGCAAGACTGCTGTCACCAAGACTTGAGATCCAAGCTCAAGGCACGTTCTGTAGAACTGGGTGGAATCAAAGAAAACTGTGGTCCTGTACAGCCCATTATATATATTATTATATAAACACCAATTCGTCGCATCTTGCAGATAGAAATGCCGTATTCTGGCTATTTTTCACCAAATCTATGGTTCTGAATTCTGAAACCCTCCTGTTGAGGGTAATTTCGAAGAAGTTTTGCAGCGTCGATTCTGATGAACCATGTGCTTGGATGTGTTTACAACGTGCCACCCGAAGGGTTATGTCTTGTGGAACTATAGTTGGGCTATCTACTTTCAGTTTACAACTCTGAGAATCATTTTTCGATCCTCCTGCACCCGCTGAAACTTTGCATGACTACGCACGCACTCACCAACACCAAAACAATAGACTGTTGCAGTTACATTTGCAACCTTGAATTCTCACCACTAGATCTAGAGAGCTAAAAGACATACACCTACTTTGAAGGTACCACCATTCACCAATCTGGCCTGAGGTGATCGTCTGTCCAGATCTTCTACTGCTGCACGGTTGTTTATACACATCTGTTTCAGAGAGGGGAAAAGATGAGAGGAGAATCAGCTACAGAATAACACTAACAGCCATCTAATAGCAGAGTGCCTAGTCAACAACACCTTTAATTCCATTTTGGTGATTTCACCATGTATTTCATTGTCTTGAACATCGTTAAACTACAGAGATCAGTGATGAAAACTCATGAAGACACTTTGTCGTGCTGAGAGAGGAATTCTATTATACACGGGTACACTTCATGGACAGCCTGCACATAGTAAAGATCACCATAAGCATGATGATTAGTACAAAGATTGACTCCTAGCTCTCAAGTGCCACTTATTGCCAACATACCTTCCGCCCTCCAACTAAGTCATAATGTGCATAGTGAGGGCCTTCAGGCTCTCCGAAAACCTTGTATGTGACCAAATGCTGGGGAATTAGTTTCACAGTTTCTGCAAATATAAACAAAAGGTCAACTATTGTTTTTTTTTCTAAAGAAATTCAGGTCAATTATGCATTGAATTCTAATAACAAAGGGAAAAAAGGAGCTTGTTGCTAGACCGTAAACAGCTTCTGGGGGGCAAATCAGATCCTCATC
This sequence comes from Urochloa ruziziensis, assembly GCA_015476505.1. Lineage (NCBI taxonomy): Eukaryota > Viridiplantae > Streptophyta > Magnoliopsida > Poales > Poaceae > Urochloa > Urochloa ruziziensis. The sequence goes on along the minus strand of CM027122.1, from coordinate 47,187,356 downwards.
TCCAGCAAGGGCAAGTACCGGAACTTTGATTTTGTGGAGATGCTCTTTGAAGAAAAAGGTGCCAGTCCTATTGCACAGCCCACCATCACGGAATGCGGTCGTCAGCTGTAATAGAACCTTTGCTGGTACTGTGCCTGCATGCCATGACAGCCAAATGCAGGAAATGTTAAGAACAAAGATGATAAAACTCACCATAAATGAACAAAGTATCTGTTTTCAAAATCAACTCATTTTTTAACACTACTGACAACACAGGCATTTACTATTACAGGAGATTGGATATTCCTGCGAATGTCATAAATACTTCAGAACTGAAGCATTTCTTACGTCTTATACCTGTGAACTACTTGCAGCAAACCAAATTCTATAGGAGATGGAGATGTATACAAAATACCGTGAACATTTTCATGCAACACTGACATTGTAAAACGAACCATCGCTCCTATTGCTAAGCGCATGCAAATCCTCCTCTCCCCCCCCCCCCCCCACCCCCCACCCCCCACCCACACAACCACCACGCACACAGGACACAAAAAAAAGACATTATATGTATACTAATACGACATTTATGTTGAATAACACCGTGAACATAACAATGAATCAGAATACCTTCATATGAAACAATACACAGTTATGTTTCAGTTAAATATCTCTGACTAGTATCTCTAAATACAAGCAACTTGATAGGCCTGACTTACAAAAGTTATTCAAGATAAGCTTTGAAAGCAGTTCAGGGTCCATCATCTCCTTGGCTGAAATTTGAGAACGCAGCAGTGACAGAATATATGGTGCACGAGATGATATAGGATAGGTAGTAGACAGTAATGCTCCTAATGGAATAGCAGGAACCCGCAATATCTCAGCTGGATCTGCCTATTTGAGAATACAATCAAGATTAGTTTATGCATATGCAAAATAATATGTCAAAACTGCTTGATGGTCAACTTACAAGAGGCAACAGCAACTTGAGTGAGGAATTGGATGTTGTGTAGTCAACTGATGAAGCCAAAGTAACAATTGCTGCCAGCTCTGGCTCAGCCCCTTCAAATCCTTATGAAGCAGGACAAGATAAATTAGTACCATATATTGGCAACCAAATCTGAGAATCTGACGACAAGTGAACTGAGCAGAACAAATATCAAAGAGAGAAGAGCTTCCACACGGACATCTGATGTAAAAAGCAACGGATAGTTGGAACCACATAACTAATGGATTGCTCGATCTCTGCACAGAACTAGTTCCATCCCATATGTGACATATGGTGATTGCTATGTAGATTAACCCACCCGTGTCCTGTTACCCGGACACCCATGTCCTTTTTTTTTTGCTGAATCAGACATCCCGCACCCATGTCGGATTCCAAGTGGTATCTAGCATGTCCTAAAAAAGTCTGCCGAATCGGATACCCGCACCCATGTCCATGTAACACAGAGATTAACACATATTACACTCAAAGTAAGTCCTAGCTCAAGTGGAAGCTATTTGACAACGATGATCCCTGACAAAGGAAAACACCATATTACTGCTGATCTACATATGACATTGATTTAGGAAGATGCAACATTTGTACACTAAAAGGGAGATGTCATTCTAAGGATTGCTTGAGTTAACATTAAAAAAATATTGCTAAACCCTTGGATGTCAAGGAGCAGAAGTAAATGATAAAATCGGAAAGCCAAACAAGAAAGAAAACACATGGTGAGATTTATAAATTTAATAACTCTGGAACTTCAACTTTCAATTGGGGGGTGGGGGTAATAACTGAACAAAGATAAGCACCAATGTTGCTTGACTGCTTTTGTGGTATCCACAGTGGATTATGCAAAAGATATTTTGATTAATAGGCAAGGAGAAAATAAAATGTATCACTTAAATATTCAGTTTGTATGCATTACATGGTGGCCAAAAGCGACAACACTAGTGGCATTTTTTTTTCAAATGTTTAATATCGATGTCAGGTAGATAAATAAAAGCAGTCAATACTACTGGATGAGAAAATAAGCATGCTTGACAAATATCCCCAGTTACCAACGATTACTTGTTTCATCACAGAACTTCTTTGCATCAAATAAAAAACTTGACAGCACTGCTACATGTAAAAGAATGTGAAAGGATCAAAGAGACATGTTGATAAGACATACCACACTTCGAAACCATGGCATACAATAAGATTCCTCCCATGGAATGACCAATCGCAAGCAATTTTCCATCCTTCGGCACACTTTGCTTTTTTATGTAATCCATCTAAACAAACAAAAGGTATTGCACACTTCTTAAAGAGATTTCCCAGGTACCATCTGATTACTAAGCAGGAAAGAATACATACCGCAGCAGGTACATCCTCCTCCAGATAATGGTCAAAGTCCCAATCATAGCTAATAATCAACTCCAACTGTTTCTGAAGGTCTTCTATGGTTGCGGAGAGGCGTTCTTGCCAGCCAAATAGCCGAGGGGAAACATTTTGCTGGCCTTCCCCAAGAATCTTCACAAGGCGCTGGCTTAAATTGCTAATTTGATCAGATATAACTGATGTCTGTGGCAATTCCAACAAACCCAAAATCTTTTCTGAAACCTCTTCAAGGCTAGCTAAGGAGGCATCAGGAGCAAGTTCTGAAACTCGGTCAAAAAAGCTATCAGCTATGTTTTTCAGACGGCTATCTTTCACATAACTTGAGAATGTTTCACCCAATTGTGCCAAAGTATTTGATAACTTTGTCACCAGCTGTGGTTCTTCTGGTGTACTTGTTCCTACCATGTTCTTATCTACTATTACTGGAACTTCAGAAATTTGAGGTTGAGAAGTGGACATATTCTTGGCAGGAGAAACAACACTTGCTTGTGCTGTAGTACTTTCATCCAAACCAGAATCTGGGGGCATGTCAGATTTGGTCTTAGCTGCAGCTGGTTCTGATCCACGCATGCTCAGGCCCGCACCACGCACTTCAACAATCCATGTATCAAATCCTTGCATAGACATATGACGAGCAAAAGAAGCCTGACAGCATTTCATATGTATCAGTCAAAGTCAGGAGTCAAAGAGAAACGGGAAGCCATAACAGGAAAAAAAAACCCAAAGATAAATAATGATAATAAAATTGAAGACAGTAATTTTATGTTTTTTTGTCCGTTAACTATTGATTGCTACATGTAACCAGAAATCAACATAAATAGATTTGTTCCATAAATTTTAGTACGCTACATATTCCTTCACAACTATCACCAATACAGTCAACAATGTTTGTACTCATTTTGAAATTCTGTTACTCTCTGGTCTGATGACCTGCTCTATGCCCATAACATGTGCTACCAACTTATTTTCATTGGCTTATCTGTCTATTCAGTAACTACTCCTGATTGCAGAACTAAGAACCACCTATTCCGTATTTAATTTCCCCTCCTCCTTTGTCAGGAAACACCATCAAGTGTCAATGCATTAGCAAAAAATATAACAAATCCAATTGCCAAACTATGCCATGAGCTTTTCTTCTAGAGCAATTTCTCAATTTAAGATTAATGAGATATCCCACACGAAATTTGTTCACGAAAAAAAGTTGACTCACCCCAGGGGATAGGTCGAACCCAACAGCGTTCGTGGCCACTCCAGACAGCAGCATCAGTGGGTGGTTCCTCTTCGGCGCCTGCACAATCGAAACCAGCAAAAAAATCAACCATCAAGCAATTCCAACGAAGCACCATCCCCAACCACACTCCCCCCACAGAGGCAGCCATCACCTCAGGCGGCGGGCGGTACCGCCAGAGCGCGAGCCGCCACTCGGTGCCCGGCACGGGCGCGTAGTGCAGCTCATCGGCCGTGCATATCGCGGGCTTCGCCGCCCCCTGCTCGCAGGCCGCGGCCGCGGCGGAGGCTGAGGCGCCCGCCGATACGACTGCCCCGGTGGGCGAGGGCGAGGGCGAGGAGGGCGGCGGCGAGGCGCGGGCGGAGGCGAACGCGCGGATGCGCAGCGGCGGCGGGGGCGGGGGCGCGCAGTGGGAGGCACGGGAGGCCGGGGAGGAGGAGAGGTGCGCGACGGCGGCCGCGGCGAGGAAGGCGCGGAGGTCGGACGCGTGCAGCAGCCGCATGGCGACGGTCTCGCTCGCCGGGCCTCGGCCTCGGCGGTTGGGATCCTCTCGGTTCTGGTGTGTTCTCTGGCTTTCCCTTCCTTTCCTTCTCCGGTCTACAGTACTCTGGTCCGTGCGGCTGCTTTGCCACGTTTGGCTTGGTGAACCGAGCGGCGACCACGTGTGAAACCTGGGGGTTTTGTGTGGCTGATCGGTGGGGCCACAATGCTGTCTTCTTCGTCTAACAGTAACCGGGATTCCTTGTGCCCTTGACATCTTTGCAAATTGCAAGTCATCTTGTGCTCGGTGTCTTTGTGAGGTCATTTATAGCATTGATGCTGTCGTGCTTGGATCAATCACGCCTATGAACCATGTGTTCAGCAAACAGAGGGACAGATATGGTACCAGCCACATGCACTATTCAAGCAAATTTTAGAGTAAAATGCACCGTCAATTTTTAAAGTTAGCAGGAAGTGACATTCAGGCCCTGAATTTATGAAATGCACATTAAAATTCCAAACTTATTAATCGGCTCACAGTCCAAATCTCCGTAACTAACGTGGCATCCTGATTATACGTTGACATGGATTTAACATGCGGGGCAGAAGGTGAAGGCCAATCACAAGTCAGATAGTCCTTGTAGCTCCCGAGCGCTATGTCGACAAGTCCGATAGTGTCGCTGCCGAAGAAGGCCTTCCCCGCCTCCACACGAGGGAGGACGTTCTTGAATGCCTCTGCTCTCTGCTCATCAATCTTCGAGCTGAACAGAGCCCAGAATGACCGAAAAACTGGGGCCTGTTAAATTTCAACAACTTTGCAAAACGTTTTCATCTAGATAATCGTGTTAGTTCATTTTTTCTCTCTATGCACACGGCCCAATGCAAAAGGTTTTCATTAACTTTTATTTTTTCACCGAATTTAAACAGCCGAGAATGCTGGTGAAGTTTGCTAACGTTGCAATGAGATAATGCGTCGCTGGTCGTTGGCCAAACTGCTCTACTTCCGTGTTCCGTCTGCCGAGATGCATGGCACAAACACGCGCATGCTGGCTTCGGGGACGGAGGGAGAGAGAGAGAGAGAAAAAAAACTCTGCAGACGTGCTGCATGCCTGCATCGTGATCAATGACCTTGCCGTGTCCCTTCGGCCCGCAGTCTCCATCAAAGGTAGAGCGAGCGAGCTCGGGCCCTGCGGTTAAATTTTTCGCTACAGTAGCGGTTTTTTCGGGAATAAAAACCGGGCCGGTAAACCGGTCAAACCGGCCGGCTAACCAGTAGGAGCGGTTTGGTAGTGTCGGTTTTGAGCGGTAACCGGCCCTATTATGCTACCGGACCGGACCGGTTTGACCGGTAACCGGTCAAACCGGACCGGTTTCCAACGGTAAATTTAACCCCCGCTCCGGTGAGGACAAGCGACGCGCACTCTGCAGCCGGCCTGATGCTCTGCTCCAGTGACCCGCGCACTACTACGTACTGCGTCTGCGTGGAAGCAAAGCGCAAGAGCAAGCAGCCACCTCGTCGAGCCTGAGTAGCTCAGGTGAGGGCAACGGCGCCCGAAGCGACTCCGGGATGTCCGAGCTCTTTATCGCCGGGATTTGCACCGGGCAAGGCGGATGGGTAAATGTTGTGCTCAGGGTGCCGTGAGCTGCCCCTCCCCCACCTCCCCATTTCCGACCGCCGCCGACAGCTGGGCCCGGCGGCGCTGGCGGGGGCTTCTTAGGGTTCCGGGTTTGGGAGGGATTGGCCATTTGGGATCTAGAAGGGGTCTGGGGTGGCGGCGGCCCGACGAAGGTGGCGGGTGGCCGGCGGCAGGCCGGCCGGCGAGGGCGCCGCCGGCCGGGGCGGCGGGGGACGGCGGTTGGGCCGGCGGGAGTGGGAGGCGCTAAGGGACGGCTCGTTAGCGTGGGCGGAGGCGACCGAGGCCGCCGAAGCCGCGGGTGGTGCCGGCGGCGGGGGTGAGGGGCCCACCTGTCGGCGACGCTTGGGAAATTGGGAGGGCAGGTCACGACGCTATGAAAAGATCCGCGTTCAAGGCGGATGCTCGTATTGGAACAGATCATACGGCCCCAACAAGAAGCCGTCATCAAGCGTGCACTCTAAACTCACCGTGCGTGGCCACGCCCCAGGCACGGCCAAGAAGACCACGTCGTGCTGGGTCGGATGGAAGCCCAACGGCTCGGTTCGTTGAAGAGCACCACCCGGAACCGGAAGCGCGTGGGCGCAGCGGCATCCACTGTCAGGACACCGTATTGTGGCTACGAGGAGGGGCACGGCAGCTCCGGGAGCGCCGCCCACTGCCACGTCACCGGGTTGCAGACGTAGTAGTGCGCCGGGTGGACGCGGCCCCTAGAGCAGAGCAGCAGGCCGGTCGCGGAGTGCACGACGACGAGGCCCGGGCCCGGCGGCACGCCGAGGCACCGCAGGTAGGCCTCCTCCCTCGCGGTCGCGGCGGGCATGAAGGCGAGGTCCGCTCCCGGCACGGACGACCCGGACGCGGAGGTGCCCGTGAGGAAGCGAGGGACGGGCACCGGGTCGGCGCCGCCGAGCCCGAAGGCCTGCAGGAAGACGCCGGAGCGCGCCCGCTGCCAGTAGCGGGCGTGGAACTCGGCGCTGAGGATGATGGCGTTGTGGCGGCGGGAGGTGGCCCCGAAGTGGAGCACGTACTTGAACGGCAGGCGGGAAGGATCTCCTCTGCGAGGAAGGCGTCGCAAAGCAGGTCCATCGTTGATGGATGGTCCGTGCTTTGGACGACCAGAAACGAAGGAAATAAACAAAGCTCACGTATACGGCGTCAGGAGATATGAGATACGTAGTATACCTCCGTATCAAAATACTTGTCGCCATTGACTTTTTTCGCAACGTTTGACCATTCGTCTTATTCAAAAAATTATATAAATATCATTTATTTTATTTATGACCTACTTTATCATCAAATGAATTTTGAGTTTGACTCATCTTTTCGTATATTTACAATAATTTTTTGAATAAACGAATGGTCAAAGTTTGCAAAAAAATAAGTCAACGGCGACAGGTATTTTGATACGGAAGGAGTACCATACTAGATGAGATGATGAGCTAAAGCTATTCGGAAAACTAGAGGGTGTCCTAAAGGTATTCGGAAAGGATTCAGGGAACGAAGCAAAGCAACGTATCTGGTGCAGGACTGCTGTCTCCGATTTGTATAAGACTTGTCTATGCCGCGCGCTTACGTCAATATTTATTACAATAAAATAGGAATACCTAGAAAATATATAAGTACCACGACTATTGAGTCAAATTCACAAAGACATTTCTCAGAATAAAAAGGTATTTCGCGGGTGAAAAAATATTTTAAGTATTTTAAACTGTTCCATTTTATAGTTATTAGTAATTGAATTTTCATCGTCATCGAATATAAAATAGACATAAATTGTACTATACAAATCATGGCCATAGTTATTTGGAGCATGATACCATTTTAAATACTTAACTAAAATGTTTATTAATTATCAAATGTTTTTTTATCTTGAGAAATCTCTCTATTAGCAGTATGTTCAGTGTTTCACACGTGAACTGGATCTAGGCTAACTTCTTGTGTATTGAGAAAGTTAATACATATAACTGCTCCAAGTAATGGGCGGAATCTGGAAAGGAAAAATTATCGGTAAGAGCATCTCCAACCCACCTCCTATTTTTCATCCTTTACTTCCCTTGAATGAGAGTCTCTCATCTCTTTTCTCTCTCCAATTTTACAATCATCTCCAACCCACCTCTCATACTTGCATGCAAATGAGAGTCTCTCATCTCTTTCCTAGATTTAGGAGAAAGAAGCTAATGAGAGACCTCTTAAATTTAGAAACGAGATAGGAGGTCGATTAGAGATGGTTTTTGGTTCTCTCTTCTAAATTAAGAGTAGGAGGGTAGATGAGGTGTTGTTTGGAGATGCCTTCTCAACGCTAAAGAATCCACGCCGTTATCGGATGCTGCCGGAAGGTAGGCAGAGCCAGAAGGTGGCTCCGAAACGGAGCACATATTTGAGCGGCAGCGTCCGGCAATGAAGTTCGGAACGACATCAGCTTTGTCTTGGCCTGTTGGGCTCCACGAAGATGAACCTCGTTTGCGTGGGACTTTTCTTTTAGTAAAAACATACCTGCGTATTTAAAAAAAAAGATTTGCGTGGGACTTTCAAGGGAGAATGGACATACAACGGTACAATCGTGTGCCCGGAGCTGGATTCAGTTCGGCAAGACACGTTGTAACTGGCGGGTAAATATCCGACGTCCAGTGCTGATCCAACGGAAACAACGAGATGGCTCTTTTTTTTATCCAGGAAAACACCGATGGCCTCACGATTTTTTACCGCTGCCGCGAGAACGGAGGACTTGGCGGGCTGGCTCCTCTTTCTCCCGCGCTGCGCCGCCCCTCCCGCGCTGCGGCCTCCCTCGGCGCCGCCCCGGAGGAGGCAGTGGTCCGCACCAGAGTCCGTTCGAGCCACCTGTAGGAGAGAAGATCCGGCTGCTGCCCCGACGCCGTGGAAGACAGGGAGGGGCGCTGCAGCTGGGGCCTGCATCGACGCTGTGGAGGAGGGAGAAAGAAGGGGCTAGGTTGTCTCAGAGGAGAGGAAGGCGCCGCAGCCGGAGTCCTCACCCGCTGATCTCCGTCGACGCTCTCGCAAGTCCAGGTGAATCCCATCCTATGCTTTTACTGTACTTTGCTTGTTTACTGTGCGTGGCTGCAATTCAGATTCATATTGTGCTAAAATTACTTAGAGAAGTCAAAATTACTTTGAGATGTTAATTCTTAATTGTACCGCGTTCTGTTCTTTGACTGAAAGTACAACTTGTTTGAGAATCCTGCCTTATGGTGCCTAGAAAAAAAAGGGAACTCCTAATTCTGAAAGTATTGACATGCTGTCAGTTACTTTGTTCATGATTGAGATGTATTTACTGAACTGAACAAGTTAAACGAAAAGAAGAATTTAATCTAAGAAATACTGCAGAGTAAAGCATCAATTTAAATGCAGATTCAGGGTGATTTTATCATCACAGAGTGACCTTTGAGTTTAATGTGACAGAAATTATTCTTTGTGACAGAATTTGGCAATGGCACAATTATCTGAAAACAAGATACCACAAGTTGGCTTGAGGTTCAAAAGTGCAGACGAGGCTTGGTTGTTTTGGGTGGCTTATGGGGGTAATACTGGCTTCGACGTGAGGAAAAGATATACAAATTTGAGCAAATGTGATTCCAAGGTTGTGACTTCATGCCGATTTGTTTGTGCCAATGAGGGTCATCGAAGAAAAGCGCTAACAGATCGTTTGAGAAAGTGTTTTAGACCTGAAACAAGAACTGATTGTAAAGCTCGAATGACTCTTACATTGGATAGAGGGGAAGGAAATTATGTAGTTACTGATGTTGTGCTGAAACACAATCACCTACTTCAATTGCCCGAGACCTGTCACTTGATGGCATCACAAAGGAAAGCAGCCTAGAACTATTTACACAAATCAAGATGCAGCAATGGGAAAAGCTAAAGATAGTATTTACAGAGTCATATCATGGATTGTGTACCTTTCACATAATGCAGAATGCTGTCAAGCATCTATCTCCAGTTAAGGGCAACGAGGAAGAGGAAGTTGAAAAGGAGGTTCAAGAGGAAGTTGAAGAGGAAGACAAAGAAACTAATATTCTGAAAGATTTTAGTGCATGTATGTATGGTTATGAGGACAAGGCAGCATTTCAAGAAGCATTTGACATCCTGAGAACTAAAGTGCATAAACAATCTTGGTTAGATAGTATCTACAAGGTGAAAGAAAAATGGGCTGAATGCTATATGAGAGATGTCTTTAGTTTGGGAGTGAGAAGTACACAACTAAGTGAAAGCTTCAATAATGCATTAAAGAACCATTTGAAATCAGATTTTGACATTGTTCGGTTTTTGAAACATTTTGAGAGGACGGTGCAGGAAAAAAGAGGTAAAGAATTGGACTCTGAATTTGAATCAAGGAAGAAGTTACCAAGAAGGCAAATGTGCACACCAATATTAGTTCAAGCAAGTCAATTGTACACACCTATAATTTTTGAAGCTTTTCAAAGTGAATATGAAAGATCCATGGCTGCATGTGCTAGAGTTTTGGATGGACATAACAAATATGCTATTTCTAGTGGGAGGCTGCATGCTAATTTGAGTTTTGACGAGGAGCGCATAGTGATTGGTGATGCTTTGAACCAAACTGTCTCATGTAGTTGTGGAATGTTCAATAGAACTGGAATATTGTGTGCACATGGTCTGAAAGTTCTTGATTTGATGAATATCAAGTTATTGCCAACACATTATATCTTAAAGAGATGGACTAGAGAAGCACGCAATGGAAGTATACAAGATAAGCAAGGAAGAAATGTGACAGAAAATCCAAAACGGGAAGCTCAACTTCGGTACAAGTTTCTATCTCATAAATTTCACAACATGGCGGAGAAGGCAGCCAACTCAACAGAATGTTGTGTGATGTTAGAAAATGCTCTTGATTGCCTTAGTGCACAGCTCGAGGAGAAACTCAATTTATCTACTAGTGGTGTGGAAAAACCAAGTAAGGATCAAGAAAATGTTGACCCAAATGTGCAGCAAACAGATGTCTTGCTTAGCGGTGCAAAGTTGAAGAAAAAGAGGTCCAGTCAAAAAATTCAAGGCGTAATAGAACTTGGTTGGATAAGTTACGCAAGGGGGGGGGGGGGGGGGGGGGGAGCGCAAGGCAACTAAATCGACTGTAGCCAACAAAAAAAGGAGCAAAGGTATGCCAAATGCAATCTGAACATCTCACATGTTTCTGCCATTCTTTTTTGAACTAATCAGTTAAATTTGCTGCAGAAACCAAAGAAGAATGACGATGTGCAGCCACTAGTTGAAGTGGCAAATGGTGGCAGCAAGAAAGGAGGAAATGTGGATCCTCAAGAATACAATGTCATTTCAAGTTTTACACAGTTCTTGATGGCTCCAATCAGTACTGATGATGATCTTCTCAATCAAGATCTGTTCTAGTATCCTGAGATGGTGGATAGTATTTTGGACCGGGTTAACTGAAGTCTTTTGAAGCCTAACTATAGTCTTTTGTGGCCAAATTGTACAAGTGAAAATGGCCTATAGTTATCATGCTTGTTCACTCGTAGCATTTGCTGGTAGAGTATCTGGTAGCACTTGCTACAGACTATAAGTGTGTGAATTCAGAGTCAAGTACTGATTAAAAAGTGCCATGTCTTGGTCTAAATTAAGTGTTAAGTACTGATTAAAAAATGCCATGTCTTGGTGCTCAATGTCTCACGCCCCTGTTGTTTTTCTCAATGTTTAAATGGCCGGCTGCAAGTCTGAATGTCTGAATAGCCTGTTACACTCTGAATCTGTGATCCCATGCGTTAAAACATTTGCAGCCACTGGATCAGCACTGGACGCCAGATTGTTGCCCGCCAGTTACGGCTCCGTGCCACGGAAGCTAAAACTGAAAAGGTCGCCCGCTTTTTCTGTGCAGAGTGTAGGATCTCAAGGGCACAAAAACGAGCACAACAAGAACAGAGCTGCGATATACAAATACTGATATATATGGACAGAGCCACCGGTTTCTTGTACATTTTGCATTGCCGATTTGCCGTGAAACGTGCAACAAGCAAACTTGACAGATGCAACCCACCACGCCGCGCATGGCAAAGATGAACGCCGATGACGCGGCTTTAATTTCTTCGGCGGCGATGAGGCTCACGCTCACCTCAGCTGGCGTTTTTCTCTTTCCTCTGCCTGATGAGCTTGAAGATGCTGGGCATCACCTTCTTCCTCTTGATGGTGAACGACGGCGACCGCGTGCTCCTGACCCCGGCCGCCGACGACACCGAGGACCGCCGCGCCGCTCGCGCCCTCCGCGCCGTCGCCGACATCCTGCTCGACCGCCGCCGCCTTGGGTACTCGAGTGCTGCTGCGGATGACGTCCCTCGCATCTCGATCTCTGTTGATCGTGGTGCGAAGATCTTCATCACGATCTGATCCACCGCTGGTCCGGCGTCGAGACGGCCCGGGCTCAGAAGTGGTCGTACGTGCTCTGACCTGCATCTGGTGGACCTGGACGGAAGCGGCCTGCACGAAAGCCCTTACCTTCTCCAGGCCTAGAGTGCTGGGTGGCAGCCGACTGATTTCCTCGTCGATGGTGACGAGGTTCTGGACCGGCGTCTCGTAGACGTCGAATCTGTTGTACTCAAACATGCCGTCGCGCATCAGGTTCCGACTGCTTCTCCTGTCGCGCCGATCCCGATGACGATGGTGATCCTCCGAGGGTGGTTCTCGAAGTTGGGCGGTGCCAGATCCTGATGCGTTGGCCCCGTGCGGTCAGGCGGCTCTACGAGTCGCCCGACTGGCGTTGCGTCCTCGGCGCTGGTCCCTGGCTTCAGTCGTCTCTTCGGCCGGGGTGATCTCGTCCTCTGACACGGGGTTAGGTGGCGTCGCTAGTGCCACCATGTAGCAGTATGACCCGACTCCTTCTTGCGCGAGGTAATCTTCCTCGGACTCGGAGAGGTCGGTTGTGGGTGTGTAACGCTTCAAGCTACTCGGAGTTAATCCTCCGGGTGATCCTAGCAGTTCCGGCTCCGTAGAGGAGTCGGACGCGGTGTAACCCTCTTGCAGGTCGTCCAGGATTGAGGGTCCCCGTGGGTTTGACTCGTAGGAGTCGCTCTCAGAGGGGGAATCATCCGCCTGGACGATGTCCTTCATCTTCTGCTTCTGGGTAAGCGCGCAGAAGCCGGTGGTCTGGATGGTGATGACCTCAGGGCTCGGGACGCGCGTCGGTTGAGCGTTTACGCTCTGAGATGACTCGGCGACGTGACTCTCAGGAGCCGGATCAGAACCGAGTGGTTGTTGATCTGCCCCCGACTGGTTGGGCCTCGCGTTTTGCGATGGACTCAGCAGGGTAGAAACGGCGCGATCAGATGCGATCGGACCGGATTGGGCCGTGATGGCCGAAGTCGGCGCCAGAGAGGAAACCTCCTGTGGCGGTTGCAGTTCCTGCCGCTTGGGTATCCAAGGCGGCGGTGATGTTCCCGAACTGGATCTCGAATCCGTCGACGTTCGGGAGGTTGCAGCTGTCCAAGATCTTGACGCGATGCATCAGGCTCACCAGATTGATCTCGGCGATATCCCCTACCTGGCGCGCCACTGTCGGTGATATGATCTCCGGCAGTCTTCCACGGGGTAGCCCACGGAAGTGATTTGTATATAGGGAAGATCGCAAAGATCGGAAGCAAGATGGTTAGGATGGACAGACACAAGGGTTTAGACAGGTTCGGGCCGTCGACTCGACGTAATACCCTACGTCCTGTTTTGGGGTATTGTATTGCGTGGGTTGTATGTTGATGTGAGTTGAGTTGTGGTTCGATGATGAGATGAGATGTTTGGAGGGGGTCCCTTGCCCGCCTTATATATCGGGGGGCAGGGTTACAAGTCGGTTTGTAACCGATCCTATCTCTAAGGATCCTTTCATTCTTTACAAAAACTCCTATTCTAACTAGAACTCCTCCTTTCAGATCCTTCCTACATGCGCCAACGTGTTCCGCACGTCATCAGGTCCAGAACGGTGGGCCGGGCTGCCCCCTATCGGTGGGCTGCCAGGCTTGCTCGTGAGGTACCCGGGTACTATATCCCACACACCTATGATCACCATTAACCTGCAGAACATCCTGTCCATCAGCTGCAGAACATCCTGACGTGCGAACGAGGGAGTGTCTACAGCCGCGGGCGTCGAAGGAGCTCGGACTGGTCGCGAGCTGAGGAAGCCGAGCCGCGCCCAAGGAAGGCCACGGGCGTCGCTGTCGCCGGGGGACGCGCCGCGGGGGTCAGGACGTCCGATCCTCATCAAACCGCATCGCGGGAGGGTGTCCACCGTGGGCACGGTGCGCACGGGGAGTACCCAATTTTTTTCGGAAAGTGGGAGGAGAGATTTGTAAAACCAGCAAGTTGGCCCGCGCACATTGCGCGGGTAGCTAGCCTTTTCATATTAACATTTGCTCTCGTCCAAAGATAGCACATATAAATATATCATCTTTTTTATCATTATATTTTATATACAACATGGAATATGAGTTCATGATAACATGAATATGTTTCCATGTTAAAAAGCTTTACTTATGATAACAAATATTTTTTATATTTTAAGAAGATACTCCATTCGTCCCCTAAAAAGTGCAATTCTAGCATTTGAAAAAAAAATCGTACAAAGAATGCAATTCTTGAGATTGTATCTTTAACGTCCTTCCTAATTAAGTGTTGGGATTTGATTTGCATCTCAAAACTAACTCAATATGGCAAATAAATGAGAGTGTGAAAGTCTTTTCGTGCCATCACTAATATGTCCTAAAAAAGTTAGAATTGCACTTATTATGGGATGGAGGGAGTATGTGTGAGTCAATGGCTTTTTATAGTCTTTTATTCAAATAATTTTGCTAATGCAGCATAGCCTCACTAAACCTAATTCTTCCACCATGCCTAGTTATTTCACTTTTCTCATTTTGAAATATGAGTTCATAAGAAAACATGATATATTGTACAGAAACATATATTTTTATTTACTCAAGCAAAATGAATATTTATATTTTTTTAATAGGAATATATTTATTCTTGATGTACTTTTTGTTTGTGATTTTTTAGATGATAAACTATTCTTATATTTTTAGTAAAACATCTAGTTGATTGGTTCGATGTACACAACAGAAGTAATAATTAGAATATATGTTTAAATAAAAATAATGAGTAATATATATATCCTTTTACCATATTCACGTATCCTTTATTTTAATTATTCTACCCTCGCATGTTGCTACAACCACATATATACATCATCTGATATTGTCTTACACCTATATATTGTCCCTTTTTCCCTAGCATGAACTTACACCTAGATCAACAAATTTGCTTTTATGGCCTCTGGCTAGCAACATATGGCCCTTCCCATTGCGCGCGCGCTCTCTCTCTCTCACTCTCAGTTGCACTCATTAAAGATGGATTTTTTTATTGTAGAACCCTACATGCATCTTGTTATGGTGTGCGTGCCAAACATCATACCATTTTACCCTAATCAGATGGTATTTTTTTTAAAATTATTCTCCATTCACATGTTGATACAACCATGTACATAATCATCACCAATTGTCTTACGCCTATAGTACTTTTTCCCAGCTTAAACCATGCACCTGGATTGACAAATTTGCTTTTGTGTTTACTAAGATCTCTCTCTGGTTTGCTCACTTTGTTGCAAGCATCGAAGATGGATCGTTGATTGTTAGTATCATTCTCTCCCATCGAACACTACATGCAGCTTACTAAGGTGTTATGCGAAACATCGATTTGCTTTATTCCATGATCACATCGCCAATTTTCTAAAAACTATATTGGCATTCTTCTCTTCTAAATATTTTAGTTTTTATCATCCACTAAACACAATGCTACATTGCAACACGTCACCTTCTCAATGTTTATTGTCATTGGTGATAGTGATCATCATGCCTCGATGGCAGAGACAGTGTAGGTTGCATATCTAGTGAGTGGGCTTAGGTCCTGTCCTAGCTATGACATGATTGCGCCAAGCTGTATTGTCGTGTCCTTAACATTATATAATGATTACCGTTGCCCTCTTTAAGTGAAGTAACTCTTACAATTTTTAGTTTTAAATCACTTTCTAGACCCTATTTGAGAGGGATCTAGCTTCTCCATTTTATAACCACCACGCTAGTTAAGCTAGCTAGTTTGTATGATTCTGACATTTTTTTAGTCACTTTAAAAATGGCTGCTGGGAGTTGTTTTACGTAATACCAACTCAAACGGGCCTATAATCCTGAGTAGATTGTAAACTACTATAGATCCAACCCTTGTATAAATACAGGCTTTTGTACCTATAAATACCCATAATAAATTGGTGAAGTTCTTTTTTCCTTTTCTATGACTAACACAATTTCCTATATATGGTATATATAAATTTATCATGTATTGTCAGTGAGAAAGGATTTCCTATGGTAACCCTTGTTTAATCCCAATAGGACTCACCGTGTACATCCATGTGCATATGTAATGGATCTTACCTGTTGTGATTGGTAACACCAAATCAACGACATAAATAATTATTTTGTTTTTCACTTACGGAAAAAGAAAACATGTGGACATTGGGTTGAAAACAATGGTGGGTCCCACACAAATAAATATTACACATGATTTTTTTGGCTTTGTAGGCGAAGGTCTTGGAAATTCAAATTTTAATATTTATATCAGTCGTATTCGACATGGGCTCTTTATATTGGTCTGGACCGTTAGATCTTCATTAAATCCAACGGTGCATATCTTTTTCTTTTTTTCGATTAACGTGGAAATTTTTAGGCCCTCTCGGCGAATCTGGTGGCTCCTTTTGCTTCTGCTTTATTAAGATAATAGATAACAGAGAAGGTGGGAGGTGAGATTTACAAAATAACACGAAAGCTGGGAGGGGGATTTGCAAAAGGATGATTAAGAATACATGGTTTGCACGGTTTCCACGAAGAGGTTGGTTTGCATTTGATATGTTGTCAAATAAAAAATATCTTAGTGGTAAATAAAGTTATTACACTGTATGTATAGTTGGCCATTTGGCACGAGGCCCATGGGCTAGCCCAAAGCACGATTTTTTAGCCCGACATGAACACAGCCCAGCACGAAGGCCATTGGGCCCGTGCCGGCCCAGCCCACCTGTCGGGCTGTGTTGGGTGTAGATTTGAGCTCGGCGTGCTGCCCAGCACGGTCTGACCTCGACTGGCCCGACGTGGCACGGTGGGCTGGCCCGCGGCCCACTTGGCCCGCCGCCACGGCGTATATAACGTTGCGGCCGGCCGCGTCGCCCTCTCCCCCGAAACCCTAGCGCCATTCTCCGCCTCCTCCCTTGCCCGCACTCCTTCGCCTGGATGCCTTCGCTCTCGTCTTCACCTCGACACCCCCTCTCCTCCCCCTCCGGCCATCGGATCTACACCGACGAGCGCCAGTCACTCCTTCCTTCACCCTCACCGCCCGATTCTCCGCCGCCGACCACCTCGCCTGCACCTTCACCGGGCGGATCTACGACGCCGACCACCTCGTCTGCACCCTCGTCGGGCAGTTCTACACTATCGACCGCCTATTCCCCATCCTCGACGGCTAGATCTGCGCAATCAACCACCTTTTCAGCTCTTCCCCACCCTCGCCGGCGAGAACTACGCCGTCAACCACCTCTTCCCCATCCTCGATTGTGTGATTGTTCATGTTTCTGAGATGTTTATGTCAGATATTTGATCTTGAAACTGTCATATTTGAAGTGCCTTTGAACTTATATTTTGAACGAACTATTGTTGTGTTTGTATGCTGGGAGTGTCGTGCTGTGGGCTGGCACGACACGATTGGCATGCTGGGCTAGCGGCGTGCCATCGTGCCGGCATGGCACGAGATTTGAGCGTCGTGCTCGTGCTGTGCTTGAACCCCAGCCCAGTGTGCCGCCTAGCACAGCACGAAACCCCCTTCGTGCCGCGTCGTGCCGTGTCGCGTCGTGCTCGTGACGTGCTGGGTTGGGCGGCCCATATGGCCAACTATAATTATATGTGCACACGGACAATATCTGCAGGAAAAAGATTGGCTTTAATTTTTTTCCCAACTCTCTTGTGCTCATTCTGCTAAAAAAACTCTCTTTTTGCTGGGATGAAGTAGTATGTCTTCAATACATTTTAGTTGTGGATAGGTAAGGCATATTTTACCGTGTGTACGTCTATATCCTGATATTAATCATCAACAAAATAGTATATTAACTATTTTAGGTAGTTTTTAACACGTCAATACAAGTATTTCATAACACAAACTATTTTAGGTAGTTTTTAACACGGCAGTACAAGTCTATATTATTATAAATGATGAGCAAATTGAAACGGTTTCTCACCCACAACACTACCGCCTACCACTCACAAAGGACTCACAAATCAGCGTTAAACAGTGGCCCCGAACGACCAAAGGGGGTAGACCCATGGTCGTCACTTTTCCAGTTGTTTTTTTGCCCAGGCTGCGCCCCCGCGCCTCTCATTTAGTCACCGCACGAATTTGTGGCACCCATTCTACCCGTCGGTGTAAAAAAGGAAGGGAAACAATCTTTGTCACAGCTAAATAGGAAACAATCGGTATCTCCTTCCCTAAATAGCGTGTCCAATCAAAACTCAAATACACGGCCAACAAAGTTTCCTTGTACAATTGCCAGCAAAGTCTTCTTCTTTTAAGACTTGATTGCTTACCGTAAAGTCCGACAATTAAGGATAAGGTTTCCTTTTAGAAAAAAAAATGACATCTACACAATCGGGTGTCCCCTTACTTTTCAAACTTGATTGCTTACCATAGCTGTGGAAGTCTGTTGGAGGTACGACCATGGGCCCACAGGGACACATGGATTCTCCAGTCAGAGTTGTACCAGGCGTGAAGAACACGAGTAGAGTACTGCAAGGACTTTTCTCGTTATGGAAACTAGTCGTATGACTTGTAAACTACTCGGATTGCCTTGAAAAGCACTCCCCGAGTAGTAATTGGTTAGGATTCAACTTGAAACTGACCTTGTAACCCTGCCTGCCGTGTATATAAGGTTGGGTAGGGACCCTCTCCAAAAGACACGATCTCATCAATACCAATCACCACACAGGACGTAGGGTATTACGCCTTCTAAGCGGCCCGAACCTGTCTAAATCCTGAGTCTCTTTGCCTTTGCGTTCCTGATCTCGGCGAAACCCACCTGAAACTCTACTACCTCGGGATACCCCTCGGTAGGATCGACGGTAGAACACCGACATCTGGCGCGCCAGGTAGGGGTTTTCCTCGAAGATCCCGTGGAGAACGCAATGGTGATCTACATTCAAGCTGAAGCGCCTCAGGAGGGCACAACTTTCCACTTTGGCTCATGGGTCTACATCGCCGACGGCTCGGGTGGTTTCTACAGCTACTTCGAGACACCTGTCGAGTTGAAGCAGGAGCAAGCGCCCATCGTGGAAATTTGGCCGAACAACTCAGCGAGATCACGCTCGCGGACCTCATCCGCGGGCAAGAGTCCGAGTCGATCACGACTACGGAGAAGTCAATCAGGGAATTGATTACTTACCATAGTCGTGGGTATCCAGGTTCATCTCCTTAGCTCTACTGCCCCCTATATAAGGCGCCCCTCCTCATCCTTAAAACACACAATCTCTCCCTTCATTCCCATCACCTGTTCATAGTTCATATTTTTTGTGAGGGCGCCGAGTGCGGCGCAAGGGTGGCCGCTATGCTCGTCGTGTCCAAGCTCACCATATAGAAGCGGAACGTGCTTCGCGAAAAAACAATGTGGCGGTGCCCGGAGCCGTCGAGTGCATGACGTCGTTGCTCCATACCGTCGACGACGAGGAGAACAACCTTCTTGACCTCCCCATCATCAAGAAGCTGGCTGCGGCGCCGAGTTTCTCATGGATACCTATATCGTGAAATTTTTTTCTGTATATGTTGCTGATTGTTTAAATTTGATTATACAAATTTCCTTCTATTTTCGTGGGAGGCCCAAACGATGTAACAAAAGTGTGTTCTTTTATATACTTATTTCCTTTTGAATTAAGATTTAAATTTATGTTATTTTTATAACACGTGCATGTGGCCACGTGCCAACCTACTAGTATTTCATAGCACGGCACACTATGAGAGTCATAGTAAGTGCTCGGATCATTCGCTCCGCAGTATTCTTATCTCCAATTCGAACAACTTTCTCCATCTCAATATAACCCCAACTCAATCTTCTAGCTTTTCATAATGTGCGAATAAATTATCCAAGTGTATAAGAAATCCTGAATACAATATTGTTACATTTATGTTGGAAGGAGGGTGGGGGGCTTATGCCCCCAAACTTAGCTTAAACCACCGCTAGCCATATACCTAACTACATGAACTGATGGAAGGTATGCGGCAATAGACCTACCCATGCGGTGGATCAGTTTGAGTGAGACAGGGCACAACGACACGTAGAGGAAATCTATATATCTTTTGGATTTTTTCTTCTTACATAACTTTTTAGTGTTTGAGACTCATGTAATGAAACGCCTGTTGAATTTTTTTTAAAAAATGGTTCAATATTTTTATCCAATTTTGTTTTTGAAAATATTGGCAAACATTTTTATTGGACCAATTTTTTAAACTAAAATGTTGGTTCAATATTTTTCAATTCAATATTTTTGTATGAAAATGTTGGATAAGA